>CM038678.1:717686926-717986964 GCA_021605205.1 Aegilops longissima | reverse complement strand
CGGGACCAAAGGCTTCTCTTTAGTCCTGGTTCATGCCACCAACCGGGGCTAATGGTGCTGCCTATATATAGCCCCTCGGCATGAAGCGAGCACACTTGCTCTGTTTTTTCTGGCCGAGGGGGAGAGGGCTTGGTGGTGCTCTAGCTCACCTCCTATGCACACAAGGTGTTCGGTGGAATGCCCGAGCCACACTACTTAAGGTTTCTCCTCTCCAAGCTCGACCGCCAAGCTCCATTTTCCTCAATATTTATCTAGGTTTAGCGGTCACACGCCCGACCCGTCTTCATCGCCGTCGATCACCAGCGCCGATCTCATCGCCGGCACCACCGTGGTGAGCCTCTTGTTCTTATCTTCTTTACGAAAGGAAAAATATTATTACTTGTTTGTTTGGATAGATACTTGTATTATTTTCTTACTTTTATTATTGCATCTTATATAGTGCGATGGTTTTGGTATCCGCCCGTCGGCCCTCGTCACATCTATGATTCGGATGTGGTATATATTATCTTTTCATAACTATTGGTTCATTTATTGTTTATGAAAATTATGCCGACCAACGTGACATAGATTTTATTTATCTAGAAGGTTGTTGAACCGGAAATTCCAACCGACCCTATTGTCGAGAGGTTAAATTTAGTTGAAGAAGAAAACAATTTCTTGAAGGAAAAAATAAAAAAACTTGAGGAGGAGAAGATGATATTGGAGTTGCATGTTGCGGATGTAAATCGATGATCACAAGATCAAGATGGATGCAATGCGCTTGAAGATGAGAAATATTAGAAAATATGCCATTCATACCGAGGCTTGGTATCATTATGCCGTTGGATCAGTTGTTACCTTGGTTGCGATTATGATCGTATTTGTTTTCGCATTGAAATGTTTTACATAGTTTCAATGTATGGTTTAATTAATTTAGATGCTCTCTGAGCTTTATGTTGTTAGATGAGAACTATGTATGTACTTTGGTTTTATGTGATGATGAACTTCTATTAATTTGGTCACTTAATTATCTATTCATGATGTTCTGTAATGATTTTTGACACATAATTATATATAATGCACGCAGATGAACCGGCAATGGATGTGCGGTGTGCAGACACACCTCCGAGTACATTAAGGCGTGCATGATTTTCTCGAAGTGGCTGAGGCAAACAAGCAGAATGGTTTTATGTGTTGTCCATGCCCTATATGTGGGAATCTGAAGTCTTACTCGAGCGGAAAATCCTTCACACCCACCTGCTTTACAATGGTTTCATGCCACACTATAATGTTTGGGCGAGGCACGGAGAAATAGGGGTTATGATGGAAGGCGGCGAGGAAGAAGAGTACGATGACAACTATGTGCCCCTGAATACGGTGATGCTCTTGAACATCAAGATGCACCGGACGATGTGCACGATGGTCTTTGGAGCAGGCGAAGCTGCTGAAGATCAAGAGGAACCGAGACGATGTGCCCGATGATGATGATCTCCGCGGGTCATTGTCGATGCAAGGACACAATGCGAAAGTAAAATGGAGAAGCTGAAGTTCGATCGCATGTTAGAGGATCACAAAAAGGGTTGTACCCCAATTGCGAAGATGGCAACACAAAGCTCGGTGCCGTACTCGAATTGCTGCGGTGGAAGGCGAGAATGCTGTGCTCGATAAAGGATTTTAGAAGCTACTGAAAATAATGAAGAAGAAGCTTCCAAAGGATAACGAATTGCCCGACAGTACATACGCAGCAAAGAAGGTCATATGCCCTCTAGGATTGGAGGTGGAGAAGATACATGCATGCCCTAATGATCGCATCCTCTACCGTGGTGCCTACAAGGATCTGAACGCATGCCCGGTATGCGGTGCATTCTGATATAAGATCGAGACGAGATGACCACAGGTGATGTTGACGGCGAGCCTCCGGGAAGAGGTTCCTGCGAAGGTGATGTGGTATGCTCCTATAATACCACGGTTGAAGCGTCTGTTGAAAACGGAGAGCATGCCAAGTTGATGTGATGGCACAGTGAGGACCGTAAGAAAGGCGGAAGTTGAGAGCACCCGCTGACGGGTCATGATGGAGAAAAATCGAGAGAAATCTTGGGATGAGTTTGCAAAGGACCCAAGGAACGTATGGTTTGCTTTAAGCGCGGATGGCATTAATCCTTTCGGGAGCGAGCAGCAATCACAGCACGGCCCGTGACTCTATGTATGTATAACCTTCCTCCTTGGATGTGCATGAAGCGGAAGTTCATTATGATGCCGTTCTCATCCAAGGCCCTAAGCAACCCGCAACGACATTGATGTGTACCTAAGGCCATTAGTTGAAGAACTTTTACAGCTGTGGAATGGAAGCGGTGTGCGTCGTGGGATGAGCACAAAAGGAGAATTTGACCTAAAGGCGTTGCTATTCGTGACCATCAACGATTGGCCCGCTCTCGATAACCTTCGGGATAGACAAACAAAGGATACCACGCATACACGCACTGTTTACTTGACACCGATAGTATATACAGGAAGCTGCGGGAAGAATGTGTACACAGGCCATCGTCGATTTCTTCCAACCAACCATCAATGTCGAAAGAAAGGCAAGCATTTCAAAGGCGAGGCAGATCACCGGAAGAAGCCGCCATGCGTCTCGGTGATCACGTACTTGCTATGGTCAATGATTTACGTAATCTTTGGAAAGGGTCGGCGGACTAGCTGTTCGAATGATCTTGAGAATCACGCACCCATGTGGAAGAAGAAATCTATATTTTGGGACCTACCCTCTTTGGAAAGACCTAGAGGTCCGCTCTTGATCGGCGTGATGCATGTGACGAAGAACCTTTGCGTGAACCTGCTAGGCTTCTTGGGCGTGTATGGGAAGACAAAAGATACACCGAGGCACGAGAGGACCTGCAACGCTTGCACAAAAGAGGGCATGCCTCCAAAGCGGTTTGAAGGTCCTGCCACTCACGCTCTTCTGAAAGAAGAGAAAGAAATATTCTTTCAATGCCTGCTTTCGATATGAAGGTCCCGACTGGCTTCTCGTTGAATATAAAGGGAATAATAAATATGCGGAGAAAAAGTTACAGAACCTAAAGTCTCATGACTGCCACGTGATTATGACGCAATTGCTTCCGGTTGCATTGAGGGGCTTCTACGGAAAAGCGTCCGATTAGCCATTGTGAAGCTATGTGCATTCCTCAATGCAATATCTCGAAGGTGATCGATCCAGAAATCATACCAGCGCTAAGGGTGATGTGGCGCAATGTCTTGTCGGTTTGAGCTGGTGTTCCCACCATCCTTCTTCAATATCATGGCGCGTCCTAGTTCATCTAGTCGGCGAGATTGTCATTACGGGGCCCGTATTTCTACACAATATGTACCCCTTTGAGAGGTTCATGGGAGTCCTAAAGAAATATGTTAAGTAACAGCTAGGCGAGAAGGAAGCATCTCCATGGGCCATCAAACAAAGGATGTCATCGGGTTTTGTGTTGACTTCATTCCTGGCCTTAAGAAGATAGGTCTCCCTAAATCGCGGTATGAGGGGAGACTGACCGGAAAAACACGCTTGGAAGAGACTCAATAATATGCAGGGGCGGATATTCTTGGTCTCAAGCACACTACAGTTCTCTGAGAACTCTACCTTGGTGACCCGTATGTCGATGAACACAAGAACGATCTGCGCTCCAAACACCGGAGCGGTCGACGGCTTGGATTACATGTGAACACATCGGGACTTTCAGCAGTTGGTTGGAAACACGTCTCGGAGGTGACAGCACTGTTTGTGATGAGCTGTACTTGTTGTCCAGGGACCATCTTCGACTGTAATGATTTGGAAAGGATCTGAGATAAATGGGAATACATTTTACGATTGACCAAGATGAAAAGAGCACCAACCAAAACAGCGGTGTCCGCTTTGATGCAGCAACCGACAAGGAAATGACACATATTATGGTTACATAGTAGACATATGGGAACTTGACTCGGAGTAGATTTTAAGGTCCCTTTGTTTAAGTGCAAGTGGGTCAATCTGTCGGGGAGGCGGGTGCAGGTAGACCCACAATGCGGAATGACAACATGGATCTGAAAAATCTTGGGTACAGCTGACGAACCGTTCGTCCTAGCCAATGATGTGGCACAGGTTATCTATGTGAAGGACATGTCTACGGACCGAGGAAAAGAAAAGATAAGGAAGCGAATACATCATACAATGAGCCAAAGCGCCACATAGTTCTTTCGGGAAAAGGACATCACAGGAGTGGAGGGCAAGACAGACATGTCAGAAGAGTATGAAAAGTTTCATGAAATTCCCCCTTCAAAGTCAAGGCTGACCCAAACATCACGATAAGCGATGAAGATTATCCATGGTTACGGCGCAATAAGCAAAGCGACACAAGCGAAGAAAAAGTGAAGACTTTCTCCATAACTATTATGATGATACCATGCCAACTTTGTAACAGACAGTGTGATACCATTGTCCGTTTTGTACATGCACATGCTATGCCAACTTTTTCAGAGTTCATTTGAAAACTATGAATTTGAAAACCTCGCCAACGAAGGGCGCTCACACGGTTTATAAGCCGTCCCTCTACACACCGTTTTGTTGTAAGCGAAAACAAAATAAAATAAATAAAGCAACAAAGAAAACAAAAAGTGTTTTCAAATTTGAAAACTAATGGCACTAACAGAAAGTTTATAATTTTTCTAAAACTAAAAGCAAAAAGAATTAAAAAATAAAGAAAAAAACAACAAAAAATAAATAATGCAGAAAACAGAACAAAAAACTGAAAAAAATAAAAATAGCAACAATAAGTATTTTGTTGTAAGTAGAAACAAAATAAAATAAATAAAGCAACAAAGAAAACAAAAAAAGAGTTTCCAAATTTGAAAACTAATGGCACTAACAGAAAGTTTATAATTTTCTAAAACTAAAAGCAAAAATAATTAAAAAGTAAAGCAAAAACAACAAAAACTAAATAATGCAGAAAACAGAACAAAAACTGAAAAAATAAATAAAAATAGCAACAATAAGTATTTTGTTGTAAGTAGAAACAAAATAAAATAAATAAAGCAACAAAGAAAACAAAAAAAAGAGTTTTCAAATTTGAAAACTAATGGCACTAACAGAAAGTTTATAATTTTTCTAAAACTAAAAGCAAAAAGAATTAAAAAATAAAGCAAAAGAACAAAAGAAAAATAAACCAAAACCAAAATAAACTAAATAAAGCAACAAATAAAACAAAAAAACAAAAAAAGTGCCACCTACTGGGCACTCACGGCCTGAATACGACTAGAAACCCTACCATGGGCAGGATTCAGGCCCGAGGGAGGCCCAGTGAGGCCTGACACATATTGCACGTTTAGGCCGAAAGCCTGCTTTAGAGAGGAGCTCGAGAGGGAAGGCGCACCGCACCTTATAAACTGGTGCGGCTCCCTCTCAACTAGCAAGGCGGGACTAAACATTTGGCGCGAGGCAGCACAAGGCCTTTGGTCCCGGTTGGTGGCACCAACCGGGACTAAAGGGGGCATTGGTACCGGTTCGTGGCACCAACCTGGACTAATGCCCCCTTTAGTCGGTTGGTGCCACCAACCAGACCAAAGGCGCCGCTCCCGCCCTTTGGGCTCTGAAAATTGGCCTTTGGTCGGTTGGTGGCACCAACCGGGACTAAAGGGGGGCATTACTCCCGGTTGGTGCCACGAACTGGGACCAATGCTCAGTGTATATAAACAACACTTGTGAAATTTTTCAGTTTCATCGCGCATTTGCCCCCCGACGACGCCGCGGACCTCCTCGACACCGCCAGGCTACCCCGCCGCCGTCGCCGTCGCCCGTGCCCCGAGCCCACGCCGTCGCCGCGCCGCGCCCTCGAGCCAGACGCCGTCGCCACCTCGCCGCCCGGCCCGTCGCCACCCAGCGCCGCCCAGCGCCGTCGCCGCCCGCCTCTGCCTCGCCGTCGCCTCTGCCTGCGCCTCGCGCCCGCTTTGGTCAGGGCCGGCACCGCCCCCCTCATCCCCTTTTTTTTGCAAATATAGCTTTTTTCCTGATTATGTGTTTATATGTATGAGTATATGTATATGTGTATATCTGTTTATATGTCTTTTTTAGATTTTTTTGTTTTTGCATTTTATAAAAATGTATATATGTTCTCTAGCGTATATATATGTTTTTCTGTTCATAGATTTTATTTGAACATTATTTTAAAAAACAAGCAATACTACTTCATGTATTTTTAAGAAGGAAGAAGAAGAAAAGAATGAGAGGAAAAGGAAAAAGAAGAGGAAGAAAGGAGAAGAAGGGGGGAGGAAGAAGAGGAGAAATAAATAAGAAGAGGAAAAAAGAAAGAAAGAAGAGGAGAAGAAGAAAGGAATAGAGGAGAAGAAGAAAAATAGAATATTTTCTTCTTTTTTCTTTCTTCTTTTTTCTTCTTCTTCTCTCTGTCATCATCGATATACCCTCCCGATAACTTCAACATGAGGGGGGTCCATATACCCCTCCCGATAACTTCAATATGTGGAAATTCGATATACCCCTCCCGATAACATTAATTTCTCCGTGTATGTATCTAAATGGTTGTCGATATTACCCCCTTGAGGCGTAGTCGATATTATCCCGGTCGAGGTACTAGGGTCGAGGATCGAGGTTCGAGGATCGTCTATGGGTCGAGGTTCGAGGTCGTCGAGGTTCAAGGGTCGAGGATCCCGAGGGTCGAGAGGTTCCTAGTGTCAAAGTATTGAAGAAATCCATGGCTTCATCATTAGCGGAAGTAACCATGGCATGATGGTTGAAGTCCTCAAATTTATTCGGAATGGAGTCCCGGATAGGATAATTTGCCTTTTTATGCAATTTCAGCAAAGGCCTTCCAAATAACGATATTGGAAGGTTCTTGCTGAACTTTGTACCAAAAGCGAATTATCCTATCTCGGGACTCCGCTCCAAAATAACTTTGGAGAGCTTCACCATCATGCACCCACATTACTTAATGATGAAGACATGGTTTTGTTGAATCCTTTGACACTAGGCAACCTCCCGACCTCGGCGATCCTCGACCCTTGACCTCGACCGTCAACGATCCACGACCCTCTACCCTACATGTCGATGCCCACGTCACTTGTGGGACATAGATGTAGTGTTCAACGTCGACCCCTCCCGATAGCTTCAACACGTGGGGGGTCGATATTACCCTCCTAGCTTGAAGCATTCTCGAGGCCACCCCTAACCCTTGAAGCATTGTCGAGGCCACCCCAAACCCTAGAGAAGCAGCGTCGAGGCCACTAATATGATTCCTTATTGTGATTAGCTAGCTAGTTCTATGTTTGCCACTAATATATCCATATCTGTCATGTTTGAATAATAATTGCCATGTTGTAAATATTTGTAGAAACTATGGACACCCCGAGGCGAAGCACAAGAAGCGTTGTTGAGGACATAATCGCACAAGGAAGTGATGTCGTCGCTCGTTGATGTTTCTCAACGACAACGATGGTCTGGAAGGAGAGGGTGAAGAAGCAGCTGGCTATGATTTACATGGCTCCGATGACCCAATGCGGTGCAAGAAGGAGAGGGTGAAGAAGTAGACCGTGAGGGCGGCTCGGTGATCACCAAACCGAGTCCGGCCAGGTATATATATTAGTTAAGCCTGTCTGACTAGCTCTCGTCTTTGTTTTGGTATGTACACATATTAATTAACTCTCGTCTTTGTTCTTTTTCTAGCCCTCCGGATCGAGCACAACCGGTAAAGAGACGAGGCCGAAGAAAAGTTGAGCTCGGATGAAAAGTTTGAGATCATACAAATCATGCGACGGCCAACCGATTGAACCCTACCGGGACAAAGAAGGCATGTGTTGCTCAATGCGGGGTTACGGTTAGGGACAAGATCCCGATCAGCATCCACCAATGGTATAAGCCTAAGAACGAAGACCTTGAGGTGTCTTGTGTCAATGATATGCAGAAAAATGATCTTTGGACTGAGCTGAAGTCAAATTTTACCCTACCGCTAGAGGATGATCCGGAGAAGCCATAATAGAGCCATTAATCAAGTCTTTTGCTCTTAAGAAGATGGCAGAACTATTCAGGAATTGGAAGAAAGAACTCAATCGTATGTCGAAAAAATGAGACACCAGAATTCAAGGGCAAATATGAGAAGATCGAGATGGTGGCCCGCATTTGTGGCCTACAAGACATCGAGAAAAGAGTAAAAAGATGTCAGCGACAAATAAGAGAAATGCTGCGAAGAAGAAGCTTCACCATCGCCGCAGGGTCAGTGGCTACCTCGTAGCCCGGCCTAAGTGGGCCAAGGCTGAGAATGATCTGCTTGATAAAGGGATCGAACCGAGACAATGAACTGGCCGACCGTTGCGGACTTGGTTCTTGAGGGCGGCGGATCCTTGGACCCTCTAACGGGGAAGTGCATTTGGACGAGCGAACAATTGGACATACCATTCAAGAGGCTTCAGCAATATATCGAGCAGCGCAGCAAGGGAAGTTCGTTCTAGACAGGGAGAAGGGCGAGCTCACAATGGCCCTCGAATCTGAGCACCCTAGGCGGACACGAGGCACGCCAGCTCCGTTTAGTGGAAGCCTGGATTTCCGGACGCAGGGGTTACAAAACCCATGAGAGGAGGAAGAAACTGAGCGAGCCTAATGCAGGCGCTGCGGAAGAAGTAATGGGGCTAGAGGAACGAGAAGAGGAGCGAAGCAGCGAGATCACAACAAACGACCTGTCGAAGCTTCCCCGGCTACCCGCCATCTCGGCGGAGAAGCAGCGTGGCTTCCACCGAGCTGCTTCAGCCGAGCAACATGCCTTGGCGGCTCCTGCCAGCTATCCGTGGATGCTATCACGGATGCTGAAAATTGCCACCTTGGCGCAATGGAGCAATTTGAAGGTCAAGGCGGCTGTTGGCTCTGTTTATCCTACTAAACCCGACTCAACTTTTCACCGCCGGCCGATTCGAAAGATATGCTAAGGTGATGGTCGATGAAATAACGGAGGATTTGAGGACCTCGGCTTGACCACCCTACGGTGAAGGGAGTATCGGCTGGGTTCTGCTCTGAAGACTCCATGCCTATGGCGGAAGGATCTCATCAACCTTCGAACTGGGCGCCTCCGCCTCCTCCTCCTCCTCCGGCGAGTCAGGGCACTCCACCTCCTCCACCGCCTCCTCCTCTGGCGAGTGGCGATCAGGGCACTCGGCCAGCTCCTTCTCCGGCGTGGCGGCACTCCGCCTCCTTCTCCGCTTTGCACCGGCGCGCCCGAGCAGCCAGCCTCCTCCTTCTCCGCCTCGTCGGCAAGGGCGGAAGAGACCCGCCGCCGCTCCGGCTGCTCCGGCGTCGTAGTCCTTCTCCTCCGCCTCGTAAGCAAGGAAAGAAGACATCCGCTCTGTTGCTCTGCGGCGTCTAGCAGTATAGCCAAAGGCGGGAGAGATCTGATTCGGTCCTTCTCTGAAGACTCGGAGAAGTTACCGTCTGAGAGGAGCGAGGAGGAAAACGCGAAGATCACGCAGACCGAAGTGGATAACTGGTTTCAAGGGTTGAAAGCAAAGAGACATCCACCTCTGGAGGAGAAGGTAGATCCGGTCAAAGCGAAGCGCACTCTAGCTGCCCTGACAAAACCACCCAAGTCTCCGCCGAAAGGCAACTATGAGCGCATTATTGGAAGGCATTTGCGAAGCGGAGAGATCGGGAAATCTTGTCGGTGATCAAAGGATGAAAGAACGGCGAGCTGGGAAACAAATTGCCCAGCTCGGCGAACAAGCAAGCAATCGTGCCCCCGCTCAAGGTGCACCTAGCGACATCGTCGATCCGAGGATGGTGCCGGTTATGGCAATCCTACAGATTACCTGCCCGACGATGTACATTATGATTTCTTGGAGGTGCAGATACAAAGATCTGATACGGAAGCCTCTCGTCAAAGATGAAAGCTCTCTATCAACGATGATGCGAAGATTGCCTGATTGGTACATGAAAACCTGCAAAGAGTTTGAGGGGAGGAGTACTTTGTATGTGAGAGTTAAAAAGGAGCATGACCTCCTTGGAATTGAACTGTTGCCTATTCCATTTGAGGAGTTCTATCAGTTTTTCAACCAATTGGCCCTCGATAAAGCAACGGTCACCTGCTACTGTCTAAGTAGTACTACTTCTGTCATTAAGTATCTCTATATAACTCAGCTCTTTCATTGCATGTATTTATAAATATCCTCACTATATTATGCAGATTGAAGATCGCCGAAATGAAGAAAAGACAAGTGGGTGATGTTGGGTTCATTAACACATATCTCATAGATGCAAATGAGGTTAAATATCGTGCCGACGAAACCGAGGCCAACTTGCTACGATCGTTGGAAATAAATGAACACAAAAATATAATACTCTTTCCTTACAACTACGCGTGAGTGTTCTTGTCTTGTGGCATATTCGGTTTCCTTATTAGTCAGGTTATAGTAATGTAATATTGATGAGTTATGCATGCGTGCAGGTACCACTATATTCTCCTAGAGATTAAGCTTGAGCAGGAGTAGTAACTGTCTTAGACTCGAGGCGAAAAGATCCCAAGGAGTATCGTACATGACTGAAATGCTCGAGAAGTAAGTTAAATCGATCATTATCCACCATATCAGCAACTTTGTTCATTTCTGATATCAAGTAATTGTTTTCTTTGTATGGCAGGGCTTGGGAAAATTCACCAAAAAGCTCGGGACTACCAAGAAGCTGCAATTTAGACACCAAAGTAAGTACTATATAGTAGCATATTCCACGCGCATCTCCTAGTGATTCAAGCGCTAGTTTCATCAATACCATTTAGCATGCTTGCTAATTATCAGTTTGATTGACCTCTGTTTCTTGTAAACTGGTTGTGGCAGGAACAAGGGAATGATTTATGTGGATACTACGTTTGCGAGTCCATCCGCCACACGACCTGTGAGAGGGCTACTCCGACAAACAATATGAAGTGCGTAAATAAAAATATTCACAATTTTATTTTATTACCATCATTTGTGTTGAGTTTCATTCATTCATATATATATATATATATATATATATATATATATATATATATATATATATATATATATATATATATATATATATATATATATATATATATATATATATATATATATTGATGTATTGACCCTTTCTTAAAATTAGATGTTTGAGCGGGATGAACTCCTAGCACCAGATCGCATGCAGAGCAATTCAAGAGGAATTGGCGGCATTCTTTCTTGACCACGTGATCGCTGAAGGCGGAGAATACTATGTTGACCACGCGTCCGTATTGTAAAAGATAATTATTGTATATATGTAGCGGTAATGTCGGATAGATATCTGAAAAAAAGAACTTGTTGTTCACCAATCTCTCGGAGAAGGAGAGGTGGTCGATATCACTTCTCTCTGTATGCATATATGTTCATGACGATCTTCTGTTTGCTTAATTACTAGCTAGCTAGCGTGTCTAGCTAGTCCTCTCTATCGTATGTATAGTGCGTAGCGTCGACCAAGCACGGACAAAGAGAGGACACTTTTCTCTATTAATTAGCTAGCTATAGCACAATATATGAAACACCTAAATTAACCCCCAAAACCCCCAAACCCCCCTTCAAAAAAATAAAAACCAGAGCCATAGAAATGCTGACGTGGATGCCTATTGGTCCCGGTTGGTGCCACCAACCGGGACCAAAACCCTCCTCGCTGGGCTCGGCGGACAGGCCACGTGGAGGCCCATCAGTCCCGATTCTGGATAGAACCGGGACTAAAGGGCCAGGTATTAGTACCGACCCTTTAGTCGGTTCATGAACCGACTAAAGGCCCTCACCAACCGGGTCAATAGGCCCTTTTCTACTAGTGGTATATAACTTTGAAAGATGGCAGTCTTGACTTCAGCCCCCACGCACAGAAAAGCGGGGTGTTTACAAAAAAGTCGCGCTTTCACACTTAATCCAACGTCTTGGTCCTATAAAGGAGGTGGTAGCGTAGCAAACTAGGCAACCGGACTATAATGCTTTATCACTTTCACTTAGCCATAGGGGTTCGAGGGTGGGTCTACTATATAGCCCCTGGGGGCACCGCACTCTCCCAAATTCAGGGTGCGTATGTGCCTGACCGAAAAACGGTCCTTCGCTAAAGCGAAGGAATTCTAAACATTCCGGTGAGTCATCGAGTGGTTGACCAGTCTCTCGCTATATCATGACAGTCAGTTTTCGGCTTTCTCTACTGAGGTGCTCGCCCGGCCGAACCGGGGCACAATCGCAGTAGTTCTCCTGGTGCCGCGTTAGCCGATAGAACGGAACGTAAGGCAGCAAAACACAGGAGCCGGGCAAACCCAACATTTGACCAAAGACATGATTCGGAGCTGATGCATATAAGGCCTAACTCGAGACGCCGAACACTCCCTAAGGTATTTGGTCTTTTATAAAGCGGGCAGAACAATGCCCTTGGTAATAAGCCCCTGGTGTCCAGGTACGTGCAAAATTCTGACGCGGCCGATGCCAAAACGCCAGCCTCCTCCTCGGTTATAACGAGAGACCGGGGGAGGAATAACAACAAGAGACGGTGAGAAAGGTTTACGCAGGGTCTTAATCTGAAAAGAATCCTTGCAACGGGTCCCTGCTGCACGTCTGCGCCCGTGTCTCCATTGTGCCGTATCCTGGACGGGTATAGCACGGCGTTCATCTGTAAAAGAGAGGAACTTAGTTGAAAAAAGATGGTGCGAAAAACGTAATTTGAAATAAACAGAGTACGATTCAAAAAATGAATAAAATTGAGCTTTATTGTCTCTTGTTGTACATGCGTGGAGCCCCTTGTAAGGGGTTACGCGGCTAGTAAGCCCCTTGTTTATTTAAGCCGGACTTGCCTAACCGTGTCCGGGGTCTGAACGACCTAATTTAGATGCTTTGATCAGCAAAGCCGTTTTAGTGTGAGGTTGTCAAGGCAGTCTCACATTTTTCCGTATTCGAGGAATACTCGGAGTTTCCCTTTAATGAGATAATGCCTCGTGGACTGGGCATTTTAAGTGTAAGAGATGCATAATGCGGAATCGCGTTAAAGCGGGCGAAAGCTTCGCGTCCCAATAGTGCTTGATGGCTACTTTTAAATGGGGCGACATGGAAGACTAATTTTTCGCGACGAAAGTTGTCGGATGAACCGAACATAACTTCTAATGTTAGGGAGCCCGTACAATGGGCATATGTGCCTGGCATTATTCCTTTAAAGGAAGTGTTGCTATGGCTAATTTTGGTTGGGTCTGTCCCCATCCTGCGGATTGTATCCTGATATATCAGGTTTATGTCACTGCCGCCGTCCATGAGGACTTGTGTAAATTGGAATCCGTCGATTATAGGATCCAATATCAAGGTAGTCCATCCTGCGTTCCGGATACTTTCCGAATAGTCCTGATGGTCGAAGGTGATTGGTTTTGACAACCAGTGTTGGTACTCCGCTGGGGTGGATTGTGCGGCGCGTAATTCCATGGGTGCCGCTGTGTTTTCCCCTTTTGTTACTTGAAGTAAGTTTACTGTCTTGACCTTTTGTGGGAAATTCTTTTGTTTTCTGGTGCTCTGCTTGTGGGGTTCGTCATCATCCTCACTTGGTGTGTCGAGCCCCTTGTGTTCGGCATTGAGTCTGCCGGACTGCTTGAAGACCCAACAATCTTTGTGGGTATGGTTTGCAGGCTTCCCAGGAGCACTGTGGATTTGGCATATCTTGTCCAAGATTTTGTTTAAGTTGGATAGCTCATCGCTATTGTCCTTAAGGGGCAGTTTTTTATTGTTCTGCCGTGAGCTTTTGAATCCGGCGTTGACTGCCGCGCTCTTTGTACCGTTCCCCTTAATCCGGCGTTGGTCCTTGTTGCGCCGTGGTTTCCCATTTCCATCCCTGACTTCGGATGTACTTGGGTCGCTGGTGCTGCATCTTGCTAGCCAGCTATCCTCTCCCACGCAAAAGCGAGTCATGAGGCTTGTTAATGCGGCCATTGTTCTTGGCTTTTCTTGGCCGAGGTGTCTGGCGAGCCATTCGTCTCGGACGTTGTGTTTGAAGGCTGCTAAGGCTTCGGCGTCTGGACAGTCGACTATTTGGTTCTTTTTAGTAAGGAACATGTTCCAGAATTTTCGGGCTGACTCTCCGGGCTGTTGAGTTATGTGACTTAGATCGTCTGCATCCGGAGGGCGGACATAGGTCCCCTGAAAATTTGCCCGAAACGCATCCTCGAGCTCTTCCCAACTTCCAATGGTGTTTTCGGGAAGGCTTTTGAGCCAATGCCGAGCTGGCCCTTTGAGTTTGAGGGGTAAGTATTTTATGGCGTGGAGATCATCTCCTCTAGCCATGTGTATGTGGAGGATGTAATCCTCAATCCAGACTCAGGTCATTGTTCCGTCGTATGCCTCTATGTTTACGGGTTTGAATCCCGCTGGGAATTCGTGATCCAGCACCTCATCGGTGAAACACAGGGGATGTGCGGCACCCCTATATTTGGGTGTGTCGTGATGTTCGGATATTTGGCGTGTTGCATTGCTTTGAAGAGCTTGCTTTCTCGGCCCATAGATGGACCTAGCTGGGCCATCCTTTTGGTGTGAATCCTTATGCGGATCGCGTGCCGGCTTGTGTGCGGCGCCGCTTGCCGCTCTATGTTTGCCATGTGGTCGTCTATCCGACCCGGCGACCTCTTTGTTTTATGATCGTGGGGGCTCTACGGCCTCCTCATCGAATTCGAGCAGTAGTTTGCGCTTTGGGTAGCTCTTTGTTCGGCGACTGTCGTCGTATTTGTCTGCGGTGTTGAGTACTTTGCTCGATCTGATTCTGAGTGCATCTTCCGCTGTTTTGAGCTTCCGCTTCTGCTTTTTCAGGCTGCGCGCGGTGGCGACGAGCCTTTTGTGGAGGTTCTTCTGCTCCAATAATTTGTCCGGTGTGAGATCGTCCGGACTGTTATCTTCGCCGGGGACGGGTTGTTTATCCAAGTTGTCCTGTTCGGACGGTTGCTTTCGACAAACATGTTAAATGATCCACGGTTCGCCCTGCTCTATGGCTGGGTCTTTGTCGGCGGGACTTGGTGCGGCGTTTATGTTGCCGTTTTGACTGCTTTTCGAGGGATTTATCCTTCGTAGTGTCCCGTTGTTCCTCGTCGTCACTTCCTTTACATGTATCCACCATTTATACATCATGGGATGAGGTGGTTGTCCAGTATCCTATAGGTGCTGGTTCATGGTTGTCTCCTACATCGTCGTCCATACCGTCGATGTCTTCAGAGTCGAAATTGAGCACGTCGTTTAAGCTTTCGACAGTGGCTACGAAGTGGGTGGTGGGTGGGCGTTGAATTTCTTCGTCATTCGAATCCCAACCTTCCTGACCGTAGTTCGGCCAGGGCTCCCCTGACAAAGAGAGAGACTTTAATGAGTTCATGATATCGCCAAAGGGCGAGTGCTGAAAGATGTCCACGGCAGTGAACTCCATGACCGGCGCCCAATCGGATTTGATTGGCAGGGGCGCGGAGGGTTCGGAGTCCGGAGAGGAGTCCAGCACCTTGGAGTCACGGTCTTCGCAAAGGACAGGGATGGAGTTCGGCTCAATCGCCGTTGAGATCGTAGCCCCCGAGGCGGTGTCCAACCACTCGTCCTCGATCGGGGAACCGACTCCGGATTAAGGGTCCGAGCGGGCACTGGTGCGGCCTCCAGGGCATTGTTCGGCGGCAGAGCTAGATCTTACCCATCGAGACAGTGCGGCACGCTCGGCTGTGGCTCGAATCCGTCGAAGATCAAGTCTCCGCGGACATCGGTCGTATAGTTCAAGCTTCCAAATCTGACCTGGTGGCCAGGGGCGTAGCTTTCGATCTGCTCCAGATGGCCAAGCGAATTGGCCCACAGTGCAAAGCCGCCGAATACGAAGATCTGTCCGGGGAGAAAAGTCTCACCCTGGACTGCGGCGTTATTGATGATCGAAGGAGCCATCGGGCCTATCGGTGACGACACAGAGGAACTCTCAATGAAAGCACCAATGTCGGTGTCAAAACCGCGGATCTCGGTAGGGGTCCCGCATCGTGCGTCTAGGCGGATGGTAACAGGAGACAAGGGACACTATGTTTTTACCCAGGTTCGGGCCCTCTCGATGGAGGTAATACCCTACTCCTGCTTGATTAATATTGATGATATGGGTAGTACAAGAGTAGGTCTACCACGAGATCAGAGAGGCTAAACCCTAGAGGCTAGCCTATGGTATGATTGTTGTTCGTCCTACGGACTAAAACCCTTCGGTTTATATAGACACCGAATAGGGTTAGGGTTACACAGAGTCGGTTACAATGGTAGGAAATCTACATATCCGTATCACCAAGCTTGCCTTCCACGCCAAGGAAAGTCCCATCCGTACACGGGACGAAGTCTTCAATCTTGTATCTTAATAGTCTAGGAGTCCGGCCAACGGTGATAGTTCGGCTATCCGGACACCCCCTAGTCCAGGACTCCCTCACCCACCGTGTAGGAATCCGGGTGAGAGGCGGTTACGTCACGTTTGGGTGAAATTACAAACCTACCCCTATCGAAACCTTTAGAACTCCAGCAGATAGGCTTTGCGCGGCAGGGATAGGCAGTAGTGATTTCCATCTCGTAGATTTTGGTTTCGGGCGGTTACTGCGACTTTCCCCGCTTCGCTCAAATTTTGCACAGTGCATGTTTACCGTGCCAACTCAATTCGAATCCCGTTTGTATTCTACTTTTTTTTGGTGGGATCCATTTTCAATTGGAATTACATTCTATATACATCATTTTTTTACATATATACTTTCAAAAGCACAACACCATTTATACATAAATATGGTTTACAAATGGCATGATCTCAGATTCATAAGGTTGTATCCATCAATTTGGATTTTCAAATATTTGAAACCACTTTATGTTGAAATCCAATGTATGCATTCCTCGCTAACTGTCTCCAATTAATGTGTGTTTCATGCGGGTTTTTTTAACTTCTCAAACATGTATAATGTGTTTCACACACGCAACATATAGTGTAATCCCGTTTAGACACTAATTGCATATAAACCATGCATTGTTTGTAATTGAAGAATCTATGGATCACCAATATTGATAAACTATATAACATTACACGTGTGCCCAAATTCAAATGAATATGCATGTTTGATACACCAATTTGCGTTATGATATTATCGATGTCGTGATCTCCAGGTTTAAATATTTGAATCCCCTTTAATCCAGATATTCGTCTCATATAGCTATCACTCATGCTTATATAGGACTATCTCTCTGGACCTATACGCGTTCATCGTCTCTCAGGCATCTCTCGTGCTACCTGTATGTCGACAATGATCTTTTATCTTTGTAACACACTGACGGTACTCTCTCCATCGACCTTCATCACTCTATCTCTCTCTAAGTATATCTCGCTCCCTGCTATGTGTCTCTAGCTATGATTCTCCATGTGGAATCTCTTTCTCTCACACAAACACAAAACTTTGTCTCCCGGGGTCTCATTTCTCTCAACTATTCCCATGTGTGCCACTCGCACACCCCTCATACAGAGATGTCTTTCGCTCCTTAGATATGAGAACCTACGACTCTTCCTCTTCAATATCTCTTTATCACACACAAACACAAACTCTGTCTCCCAGGGTCTCATATTTCTCCATTGTTCTTGCATGTCGCTCAAACACACCCTCTCTCCCTAGAGATATCTTGCGTCCCCTCATATGTCTCTCTAGCTATCACTCTCGTTGTGAAATATCTTTCTCTCTCGCAGACACAAAACTCCGTCTCTCTGGATCTCATTTCTCTCTGGTATTTGTTTGTATGTGACTCGCATGCACCCTCTCTCTATCTCTCTCACACCCACACACATAACCCAGCCTTCTGATCCACTCAACTCCTATCTCTAGCGCACACTAGCTAGCATCTTTATCTTTCTATTTATCTGTTCTCCATGAACCTTCTTTCTCGCCCTCACTCTTGATTCCTATCACGCACACTACATATGTTTCTCTCTACATGCATGCAATCAAGTGCCCTCTCACACAAATATATAACTTCACCCTTTGAACCACCCGACGGTCATCTCCGACACCCAAACTAACGGATGTCTCTCTAGCTAGCATCTCCATCTCTGTATCTATCTGTAGTTTCTCCGTCAACATTTCTTTCTCGCACGGAGTCTTGCTTCCTATCACCCACACTATATATGTCTATCCATACATATGCATTTATAGGTTGATCTCTTTTGCACAATCGTTGCACCTCACCCTCTGCTCGCCATAGATGCATGCTCCAGCCCACGCCACTATCTCTTAAAGACAAAAACACATGCTCAATTGTCGGGCCTTCTTCCCTGCATTCTCACATGCATGCATATTGTCATACCGATCCGTCTCTCCCATGTCGTTGATCTTAGGACTTATGTCTTCTTTCTTTTATCTCGATCATGCGCGCGCGCACACACACACATCCCACGTATACATGTATACCTCTCACACATGCACGTTCAAGGTCTCTATGTCTCCATACGTAGTTAATTACCCTCAATCCTAACGCCACACCGAATCGTTCTCCTCTTTTGTGCACATAACTTCCGCCTGGATGGGCAAAACACACACTCACACTTAACAATCTCCTTCTAGCTACCCCCCCCCCCGCCGCCTCTCACTCTTCCCCTATATCCCCGAAACCAATAAGACCATCCCTTTGTTTAATTCCCGCCTACATGCACCATCGATATATAGTAGTCTTCCGTGGTGTCTCTCGAACAAACACGTTCTCTCGATGTCGACTCCTCTCACGCGCACGCACCTTCTCTTCCCTCCTACGGGCATTTTCTCTCTCGCACCCCATCGTTGGTGGCCTCTGCCATACACATCACCTCTCTATGATGAAGCCATGCACACTTAAATTACATCCGCCACAGAGGACCCCACACACACACACACACACACACACACACACACACACACACACACACACATGCACCCCCCCCCCCCACACACACACATTAAGACTCCATCTCTCTCTCTCACACACACACACACACACACACACACACACACACACACACACACACACACACACACACCCCACACACTTAGACTCCATCTCTCTCTCTCTCACACACACACAAACTAAGACTCCATCTCTCTCTCTCTCTCTCCTCTCTCTCTCTCACACACACACACACACACACTAAGACTCCATCTCACACACACATGCTCTAGGCGGAGCATTTGTTCCTACCACCCTTCATCCAACCTTACCCGTATGATAAACAATCACCTTTATTTACTTGCATAACATGGACAGATTCCACTTTACTTTAGTAGTCAGCAAACTTATCATCTGTATACCCTTATAAAAAACGAGTTGGCGATGATGGTGTGCCTGCCATCTTGTAATACAGACCGTATGATCTATATCTGACGGATAGGAAGCAAACTATGATAATTTTACAAAAGATACCCGCACCTCTCTCCACATCATTATCTCCCGCAACCTCATTGCTCAGCAATTAAAAAAGGAATAAGTCTCTGGAACAATCTAGCATGCATGGTGGCCGCTGCCGCCTGCCGGCGCCGTCCATCCCCATGCCTCCGCCCATTCCGACCACCAGTCACCACCATGCTCCACTCCTCCTCGCCTTATCTCTCATCTTTCATTTTTTTCGATGACATTCTCGAGATACCAGTTTTCCGATAAAATTCTCAAGATATCATTAGTTTTTACACATGGGATTACTCCTGCATGGGTCAATCACAACATGCATTTTGTAAAAAAATGCATATTGATGTTCCGTGCAATGCACGAGAATCTTGCTTGTAATTATATAACGCAAATCACGAGCAGGAAGTGACATTTTTTTGACACAACCACGTTAACATGGCCACGTAAATCACGAGCAGGAAGGAGAAGGGAAGCGGGCTGTGGAGTAACATTTTTTTACCACAATTTCTTAGGAAACTGAGTGCAATAATTGAGTAGTTTTGCAAACTACCATTACTACTACACCTGAAACGGTTCAAAACCTATACTCCCTTGCCAGAGCGCGCTTCCTACGTGAAACGGTCAACGTCGCCTGGAGCGTCAGTGCCGCATTAATGCCCGGCCAGAGCAGAGGAGACCTCTCACTCGCGCCGGCTTTGAAGTGGCGCGATGGCCGAGAGAGCGCCGCTTCCCGGTGCACGCGACTACTCTGCATCGAGACTGGCCATAGGCCCTGTTTGGATCCATGGGTTAGAGTTAGTTTGAGCTAGTTGGGGCTCAAATAGCCCTATAGTATCCAAGCATAAGGGTTTAAATTTGAGCAAGTTGCACCAAACCCACCAAAAAAAACTATCCCACCCAAGAGGTGCTAACTGGAGATAGTTCTCATTGGGACCACTGAAAAATCACTTTTCTCTCTCCATGAAGTGCATTTATTGTCAATCTAACCCTGTCACCCAAACACCTCTTTTGCTACAGTTAGTTCAGGGTTAGTCATGAGTTAGTCTAACCTCTAGCTAAGTTAGAGTATCAAACAGGAGCAGTATAGGACATGCAAGTTGCTCAAAGCATACATGCAAATTCATACGTGAAAGGATTTTTTTCCTTTTTGAAAACGGAACATGAAAGGAATTTTTTTTAGAATGCTCTTGGCATGTCGCTAACATGTGATAGTTAACCGACCTCAATAGACGGCAGAAACGCCAGCCCGCCGCACTTTGATAGAGACGAGGAGGGAGAAGCGATACAAGTTGCTGGATTACTAGAGATAGGTGTCGCACGGAAGCCAAGAAATATGGTGATAGCGTGGGTTAGCCATGTACTAGTATGATGTAACTACACTGGGCTGCCGTGTTTCGTACTCTTCCAGTCCACTGTGGAGATGATTGGTTAATTTTATATCGCTGAATAATATTAAATATTATGAGTGCAGACGCTCCACCACGAGGTTCCTTGCTCCACCACGAAATATGTAATGAATTTCGTCCAGTTTGTAGGAAAAGTTTTCGAAATGTAATGAATTTCATCCGGTTAATTTGAAATTTGCTTTGTTTGCACGAATTTCGTCCGGTTAGTTCATATAGTTGTTGAAAGGTATGCAGGCAGCATCGGATGGCATCCATCAGTGTCCTCGGACAGATGCCGGTGTAAATTTGTGGGCCAGCGCTGGAGATGCCCTAACTATCATGCTATAATCGCTAACAATCCTCCATTATTTGGCAGGGAACAGTTATCCCTCGATCAAAATCAGATCTGCGGTGTTTCACACTCCTCCCGCGTACGAGTGTAAACTCTTGCTTACATAAAAATGGAGCAAGTGGACGGCACTGTAGCACGTCATATCACTCGAACTAGCCCGCCTAACTAGCGGGAAAGCACCGCCCTCGTCATTTTGTTCTGGATTTCTATCGATCGATCACGCGAAAATGTTAAGCTTCGCAAGTTCTAAAGGAAAAGGCGGCACACTTACGACTTGTACGCGTCGCAACCCCGACAGTCCGGCTCGGACGCCGCTCACCAAAGGGGACACGCGTTGTCTTGCAATTTCACTGACATGTGGGACCGTAATTGAATAAACCGTCGATAGCTGAAATCTAATCGCTCAGCGGGCGTCGGCTGAGAAGAGAGAAACGGGGGAGGGAGAAGAGATCGCCCGCCCGCCGCGCACGAACTCCAAGAAATATATGGTGATAATGTGAGGTGGGCCATGCTGGAGTCCGAACCGCTTCCGGAGCCCGCTCTCACCGCCCTGGCCCCTCAAGACGCCAGCTGCCCGCTGCATGCATAGCAAGTAGTCCCCGCTTATGTGGAGGAGAGAGAGGCATTGACAAAGTCAAGGAGTAACAGTGGAGACAATAGCTTTCATCAAAAATAAACAATGAATACTCGTTGCTCATCCTCTATATCGGAAAGAATACTTTCATTCGCCGACATGTGGGACGTCGACCATCCTGGTCCACCTGCCATGCACAAAATTATCCTGGTCTACCCCGGTCGTATCGCAGGCCCAACCTTTCCCACCGTAAGTTGTTCGGACAAAGGAACCATCATGACTTCGTTGAATTCCGCTTCTTCAAGAAAACTTACTGTACCCACAATACTGCTACCACACGCGAAGACTGGACGGCACTGTACCACGTCATATCACTGAAACCCACTAGGCCAAACTAGCCCGCCTAGGTCATCTATTTTGGAACGGAGGGAGTACGTCTCTGCACTGCTATGATTTTGTGTTGCACGTTCTCTGTACTTTTGCTACGTTTTTCCTACCCTATGAACCAATGAGGCCTGAATGTATGTTGACTATTGTCTGATCAATCACTAAGCCTACAATTTTAGGAGCTAGGGCTATTGGTCGATCGACGAGGGATAAGTATAAGCGTACCACGAGCTCATCAACCCCAACGTTTCTCTTCGGTGAGTGTTTTGCAAGTACTATAGCTCGCACAGTAGCTAGCCTACTAACACCAAGAATCATCAAACAAGCCCTGCTGATATGATAAACAGTTCAAACTTACATCTAAGCATGCCATATATTACATCAAAAGCTGGTGAGGATACATCTGTTTCCATAATTCGGAGAGGGTTCGCATGATTCACTATCAAACAAAAGTAGCAAGATCCGCCCACACAAGACAGTGCACTAGCCCTAAGATGGTTTGATAACACGCATCGTTCTGGTAATTAAACATAGGGCAATGCAAACTACCCTGAAGGATTAGCGCGACCAACTATTTCTTGTCATCGATCTCTCGGGCAATGACCACAGCACAGACAGCGGCATGGGAATCGATTTTTGGGGCGATGTCCACAGGACTGACCGCGACATCGGAATCGATCTCTGGGGCGATGTCCACAGGATGGACGGCGGTATCAGAATCGATCTCCGGGGCGATGCCAACAGGACGGGCCACGACATCGGAATCATCAAGGACAACCACCGGCACCTGCACAACACTAACATATTAGCAAGCACATTGCAAATAATCAAAAAGCAAGCACATTGCAAATAATCAAAAACCACAACTATGGTAATAAGCCATTATTTTTTACCTTGTGCAGCTCACCGGGGGATCTCATCCCTCCGGGGGCCATCTCCTCGTCCTCGATGGGGGCCATCACCTTGCCAGGGGAATACTGCTTCTCAACGGCGACTATCTCCTCAAACTCGGTCTTGAGCCTCACATAGGTGGCAATCAGAGCTCCTGGGGTAGGCACGGTGGGGCCCTTGCTATTCTTCCAACTTTCTTTGAGGAGTTCGTCCGCCAACGTCCTCAACTCTTTGGCCAGTGCTTGTTTCTTGGAGTTCTTCGTCTCCATGGGTTGGCCCGCCAACATGGTCAACTCGTTGGTCGGTGCTCGCTTCCTGGAGATCATTGTCTCCAGTGGGTTGTCCGCCGGCAACTCTTTGCCTAGTGCTCCAGGATCTATCAATGAACTGACAAACAAAAAGCAATCGAAAGGAAACCACAATCGCAATGAAAACGGGAAAGGAATAGGATGTGAGAATCGGTCGGTGCTTCGCAAAAAGAAGATTATTGGAATGAAAATATAGCAGTATAACTGATTCACCCACCTTTCCTTCGTCGGTAGAGAAGGAAAATGGCAGAAGTGAGTAGCCTGGAGTGAGGTTTTCTTCAAGAAAGGGAAGAAAGGGCTTGAGCGAGCGTTCCAATGAAATGATGGTTGCTTCGTCCAGTCCAACTTGGAGGCCACCTTACCACTGCTGGTAAAGGTGTGGATTTTGTGATATGACGGGTCATGACGGCCACACCGGGGTGACAAGTGAGTCTCGACTGTAGCACCTCGTTGTGATTTGGTGGATGGCACGCAGGCCCGGATGCTTTGAAATGTCATTAACTTGATTTTTAGTCTCCTTAGTATTTGGATCCAAGCATGGATGAGGCTAACAAGTTTTAGTCCCACTACTTTTAGTCATGAGACTAAAACGTATCAAAGCACTCTCTCAGGCTAGTCATAGTGGGGAGTAACTTAGACTAGTGTCATGCATATGACACTAGTGTAAGTTACTACCTCCATAGTGCAAAGTAACATAGTACTCCCTCCTTTCCGGTTTATAGGGCTCAATTCAAAAATCTCACCAATCAAGGTAGATGGTGAGTGGTGGAATACTTTTTGTAGTTTGCAAAAGCACCCAATTAATGCTCTTGTTTTTCTCAAAAAATTATGTTTACCAATGCATTAATTGCAATGCATGCATGTATAAAGTACATGCATTGGTCAATTTTCTCTTAATACTTGCATGCAATGATTTAATGCACCTTGAAATCTGAACATGTGATGGGGGACAACCAAATTGAGCCTTATAAAATGGGAAAACTAAAATTTTAAGATAAGCCTTATAAACCGGAAAGGAGGGAGTAGTAGTATCATAGATTGCTTTATTTATTATCTCGTAGACTCATTTTGCCTCGGAAAGCGCTATGTTACAGTAACATATTATGTTACCACAAGCACCTCTTTCCTCATTAAATACTTGCCACATAAGCAAAATTGTCTTGGGATGTGTTAAGTTACTACCTAAGTTACTCCCACTATGGCTAGCCTCAATATTGTGCACCGCGACCAAGGCGGAGAGGAAAACGAGAGAACTACGTAATTAACGCATGAGTTTAATTAGGGTAGTTTTGTAAAGTACGAGATACATTCCTCCAATCACAAAATGCCTTGGTTCATGAGATTTGAGATTTGAGCCCTATAAACCGGAGGGGGGGGGTAGTCTGCACGGTGTAGTCTAGTCACTTGTTTTTTTTAGCCGAAGTCTAGTCACTTGTTGAAATCTCTAGAAAGGAAAATACTCCTTTCCGTTTTACAGGTCTATACTACTCCCTCCGTCTAGGTGTGTAAGTCATCTTACGAAAACCAAATAGCCCCAAAACACTTAGGCGCGGTGCATTAACTTCTACCTTGTTTCTTGTTTCTTGACATACGTATCAACCAATAAGAGATGAGAGGTGTGCATGCTTTTAATGACTTGCAATGGCTAGTTCATTGCATGGAATGCTATTAATTAGCAAATAAACATTGGTGACCCCAGGAGGAAAAGGTGTTGAGCACGTGGACCTATGCAGAATGAGTATCAACCAATGGATAATGGAGTTTAATTGTTAAACAATAGCAATTTTGTCTCATGCAAGAGCCTGGCTAGTACTCCAAGGAACCGCACCACGCGAGCGTTCGCAACTGCCACGTTCGGTTTGCACTTGGCTCTTCGCCTCTTCGAGAAGACGAACAATGATGTTACCCCTACTTCTACAGTATCGAATCCACTGCTGCATGTCCGTCCACCTCGTGCGGGAGGGATAGCGTGTAGCGAAAGCTTCTACTTACTGCTCCTGCCTTTGCGTCCATGACAGGTGGGCCCAACAGGTGGTTGGCCCACCTGTCATGCAGCCAAAGGCAGCGCGAGCTAAAACACCGAGCTCAGTCCATGAGGAGAGGGCGTCGTAGTAATCAAATTTCTCGGGCTTGTACGAGTTGACACGACACATCAAAGCACTTCATTCGATAAAACTCTTTTTACACATTTCAAATGGGTTACTTCGTATGTAGGAGTAGACATATTCTGCTTCATATGTACTCCCTCCGTTCCAAAATATAAGTCTTTTAGAGATTTCACTATGAACTGGAGTACATACCGAAACAAAATGAGTGAATCTACACTCTAAAATATGTCTATATACATCCGTATGTAGTTTGTAGTGGAATCCTAAAAGACTTACATTTAGGAATGGAGGAGTAGTCACTTGTTGCAATCTCTAAAAGACTTATATTTGGAAGCGGAGGGAGTACAACGCATGCATGCATGCCGTGACTTTCCTTTTGATACTTGCATGTGTTGATTTGATGCACCTTGCCAAATTTTGACTATAAATTTAACTAACCAAATTTTCATGCATGTCACAAAAATCACGGGCTGTTTGGATTGTGACTATGTTTGTCTTATGTTGCCACATTATTTTTCCCACACTTGCCTAACCTGAGTTGCTCAAATTGTTAGACACACTTTGGCTTGCCTAAGGAATCTTGCCACAATTTTTGTGTCTATGACATGTGGGGTTCACCGCTAATAAAAAATTCTTGTCTTAGGTGTGGCTAATAAAAAGACTTATATTTAGGAGCGGAGGGAGTAGAAAATATAAATAATAATGCATGTTGGGGCAACCCACGTTTCCGCTAATTTTAGCCGTGGGCTTGTTCACAATTTTACGAGGGGTGGTTGTTCATTTAATGGAGGGACTTGTAGTACTACCAAACTTGAGCGATACAAAGTGCGACTGGCACACCGTAACACCACTTGGAACAAGCGGGTAGCTATCTCAAAAACAATCAACAACTAAAAAACGCGACCGGCATGTAGTATAGTACACAATTTTAAACGATTGTTTTGATGGAGTGAAAAGGAAAACTACCCCACTACTTATATATAGGCGGAGCCTCCGCTTGCTTGCTAGGGTGCTCTATTCACACACACTCATCCTCTCCAGATCTAAACAAGATAGGGGCAGTAACCCTGTCTTTCTCCCTTCAAAAAAGACTGGCTTTCTATCCTCACCGCTGGTTACAGATCCGGACGTATCCCCCTCCGCCGGTGAAGGGGAGGACGGGCAGCGTTTGGGCCGTCGTCGACAGCGAGGGAGGAGACCCACTGCCGGCCGCACCATTATCTCTAGCCGAGCGCCGGCGCGGGAGGTCCTCCGATCCCTTCGTCGTTGCCTGTGGGCAGATCCGGCCTCCCGCCACCCACCTATCCACATCCCGATGACCTTCAGGTATATCTTCGTTCGAAACCGCCTGAGCTCTACTTCCCCAGCTCGCTACGTCGCTGCATGTGCATCATTTTCTACCTCTCAGCCCCTCTCGATCGGATGGTCCAACGTCACCTTTTTTTTTCTTCTATTGTTAGAGGTAAAGCTACTTCATGGAGTCGAATCTTGTACTCCCTCCGTCCAAAATACTTGTCATTGAAATAAAGTGGGGTGGGGAATTTAGTATGTACATCGGACTTGGTACAAACAGGAAGGAAAGGGGATGAAAGTAGTACAGACTAGTCATCCAACGGTCTCTTGGTCAAAAAGGAAATATAGGGGTAACCACTGTACACAATGGTATGACCAGGACTAGATTTGCTATCCACACATAGGAGTAGGTGGCTAGAGTGAACAAAATGGGACCAACCCAGATATGTTTCTTGGATGTTTGTTTCTCGGGCAACAAACTATGAATCACCACTTTATGCCCCTGTTTAAGTACATGGTGTTGTCTTGCTGGTGCACCCACCGTCCCATGCCCTTATACCAAATATTTAGGCTCGGTCGGAATAAAGGGCAGAAAACATAGGTCTTGATGAAAATAGAGGAATAGGAAAGGAATGTAGGTATAAAACTATGGAACAGCGAACCGGAGGAAACTCTCAAGAGAATGTGTTGGATGGACTACTGAAATGTACAGATTTGTTTTTTAGAGTAGCATGCTTGGCGTTATGAGATGCTATTTGTTTATTCAGCTGCACAGTGACTACTCTTGTCCTCACCTCACGTACCACACATAGGTTGATTTTTTTATTCCGCAAACACATCACAGCAACCTGTCTAACGCATGGCAGCGAGCGCCTGCCTCGGGCTTCCACCCAAAAAATGAGCAGCGCGTGGATGTTTCTAATCCGATGGAATCAGTACTACCAGACCAGCTTTCCTATGAAACACTATTCACCTTTCCCGTGTTCCGAACGGTTGGAAGGGAAAGAATACGGTAGGAATTGTGTTCCTACGAAAATCCTGCACCAAACCCGTGAACCGAATGCAGCCTTAGCTGTTCTTAATATAATGTCCCTGGTAAAAATGAAGCCATGCCACTATTTTTTCCTGTAATTGTTTGAGACTCTAACAAGTTTAGCCAAATGTTTTTGCCTGTAATTGTTTGAGACTCTGACTATTTCCTCTGTGCCTTTTTGTGCAAACAGGGATATCCAATTCACCTGGTTGCTGTTGTGACCTTTTGGTGCATTGCACAAAACTCTTCTTAAAAGAAGTGACTTTTGTGCTGTTTAACTGGAATGTCAGATGGAACAGTTGGTTCATTTTGGTGGAACTGCACAAAGGGAGATCTGTGTTCCAATCCTCATCATCCATATTGGCGCAATAACCTTCCTTTAGGTAAGAATGATATTTAATGCATGTGTTCATCTCTATTTTCCGACTGCCATGAGAAAATAATGCTGTTTTTACTAGTACACTTGTACTCCCTCACTGACAAAACCAATTCTGAATTAGAAGGCCAATCATGTACTTGGTTTCACCAACTGGTGAGGAGAAAGAGAAACATAGCATGAAGAGGAAGAAGAAGAAGAATAAACAGTGCCAAGGCGATCTTGCTGAAGCTAGAGGCCTCAGTCGAGGCTATTCAAGGGCTCCGGCAACGACTACCTTACATGTGAGACGATCCTCCAGGGAGTCCTTCCACTTCTGCTGTCTCACTTAATTCATTAGGAGCACTTAAGTACCACTAATTTATTACTGCCTAATTTTCCTGTTGGAGTTAAACAAATCTTTAGTAGGACCCTATGCTGAATCATGTATGTGTGAATGTTTGTCTATGGAGGTGAATCATGTGGTGGAGCAGGGAGGTAATATTATTAGTGTCATGACATAATAGTGCTATTGTTTTGCATGTCAATTTATTGCCATTGGTTCAATGAGGCAATGTTTTGCGTATTGTCCATCATGAATTTGATGCTACTGTTTGAGTAATATGCTAATGTCTTCCTATCCTTTCTCACTAAGCTAATGAAGGTTTCACCTTGTTCCTACTTGTGCAAACAGGAATCATGTTGTGCCAATCATACATTTTAGTGGAACTACACAAGACAATACAATGAACTGTATCCCAGCCAGTGCTTTAACTCTGCTGGAAGTTCTTGATAATCTTTCGATATAATCTCAGCACTGGTAAACAAGAGTGATTTCAACCATACATTTGAAGTGCACAAAAATATATACTATTGTGTGATTCCAAAGAGTGCTTTATCATCTCTTATGGGACTACATGAATAAGCTTTTTCTCAGGTTGGTGCAGGCCTAAGGCCTTCATCCATATTAGTTTGTTGTCATCTCTATTTGTATCGTACTCTTGTCATGAGAAACTCCTTTATCTTTGCACTTTTAAGTTTTGCAACCTATGATAAATGGCAATGCTTTGAGTGTTGAGTTGAGCTAATTGGCACTGATTAAATAAACTAATACCTCTCTTTAAGCAAGACTACTATGTTGCTAACTTTACCCATTAAGATAATGAGGGTGCTTCTATTTGTTAGTGTATGTTTCATCAACTAGTCCCACTATTACAGTAATCTCACTCTCTCAATATACGTGCCAACAGGGATGCTCGATTTTGGTGGAACTGCATAAAATTTTTGGGTGCTTCATTGCCTCGACAGCTTCCGTCCTTTCCTGTCAGTCGCTAATATCCGCTTGCTTTCTTCCTCTGCTATCAGTCGCTTGGCTTATCTCGGCTTCCAGTCAAAGGAAATAGTAATTGATATGCTACCTCACAGGTTGGTACTGGTCTTTATCCTGATTATTGTGCCTGTCATATGTATTGGTAATTTGGTATTGTGCTACTGTTTGCCGATTTCATAAAGGAGTAATTTGGAGCCTGGACTCGCAGGCAAATCATTACATCGGGTGATTTCAGTAGAAGTGCACAAAATGATCAGATGGACAGGTACTTATGCTGCTACTATGTACTCCAAAGTTCACTCAGACAAGCATCGATGTTGACAAGAAGTGCCTATATTCATTCGAGTATCAACCGGCGTCAACCAATTGTCAAACTCCAAGTATTAGGAGAGTGAACGCCAAAAATATTGCTTGGTGCATAACCTAGAAAAAGCAGTCCGATCTTTGGTCCCAACTTGTGCCTTTTGGTTATCGGCACATATGGTAGCGAACTATATGGCATGGAGTCTAAAGATTCCAGACAAGTTGGTTGACGCGTATATTCATCTGGCACTTAATCGATCACGCACGCCAAGGATGCTCCATTTCAGTTGAACTGCACAAAAATTTGGGTGGTTCATTTTCTCAACCGCCTCCTTTCTAAATGCGCAATGTAGAATTTTAGCGAGATACAGGACCAAGATGAGCCATAAACTAGTTGGATGAAAGTAGTGGCCAAGTTGCTCAAACCTCGTCGACACGAGGCCACTATTTGAGGATAAACCTACAAGCAAAGTTCAGATTATGCATGCTGCCTCTTATGTACTCGAAAGTTTACTCGTACAAGAACTAATTTTAGCAAGAAGTACCTCGATTGAACACCATTTACCAGTCTGTACCCTAGGTAATTAAAGTTCGTCCATGGATCATATTGGCTGTGATCTCAATCATTTCGATGCATAAACATACTAAACATGTGTATATCTGAATCTTTTTGTGAATTATGTATGAATATTGTCGTGTGATCTATCAATCATTTGGATGCATAGATATGCTGAGCTTGTGTATATATGAATCTTTTGAGTTGTTGATAGTGAATGTTGGCTATGAATATGAACGTGTCCTGTGAATCTGAGTTTGATATGAATTGCAACAGAACCAGATATAACCTTTCTCCTCCTCTCAATCTGCGACTACACTGCCGCGTTTTCCCATCTCCGAGTCGTTCCCGTCCGGGGCCTCGCCGTCGTCCACCGCCTCGCTGTGTTCGGTGCGGCGTGGTCAACAAACAAGAGTCATCGGAAGAGGACTGTACGTGTAGAGCCTGACGGCTGGGACCCACGAGGTCCATGGTTGCATGCAAGGAAAGTTCCTCCTTACTAAGCTGAAAAAATGTTTCCTCCACCTGACAGCTAGGACCCACCGGTTGTATCTTCGCACGGAAGGAAGTGCCTCCTTGTTTTGCAAAAAAAAATATTCATCCCATTGACAACTGGGACCCGTCAGATTTGGTGAATGACTTGTGGGCCTGCTAAGCGGACGTGTACGCATGGCTTTGTCAACTTAATCAACAAATGATTCTAGCAGCTGGACCGTTGGATGTTAATCCAACAGCCGTGCTCCTTCTTCAACCTCTGTTCTTGCTCCTGTCTCCCTAGGGAGGCACCGCGGCTGTGCTGCCGCGCACCCGAACCAGTGAAGTTTCCCACTCCTCTCCATCTGCGACTCCATTGCCCCGTCTTCCCCATCTCCGGGTCGTTCCAGTCTGGGTGCGCTCGGCACGGTGTGGTCAACATGGTCAACAACCGAGTCATCGGAAGATGACTGTACGTGAGAGGCTGACAGTGGGGAAGCACCACGCCCATGGACGCATGCATGCAACGGAACGCGGCGAGGTCAACGTGGTCAAGGAACGACTTCCATCGGAAGTATACTCTACGTGGAGAGTCTCAGCTGGGTCCACGGCCGAAGCAAGTAAGTGCCTCCTTATTACGCGGAAAATAATGATTCCTCCAACTGACAGCAGGGACCCACTGGACGGGCCACCGTATTTTGTGAAAAAAAACTTTTGCCCCCTGACTGCTAGGACCCACCTAACGGGCCACCATATTTCGCGAAAAAACGTCCCCCCCCCCCCCGCTGTCAGCTCGGACCCACCGGAAGTGCCTCCTTATTACGCACAAAAAAATGAATACTCCCCCTGCTAGCTGGGACCCACCTTGGTGGGAGGCTGACTTGTGGGTCTACTAACTTGATGGGGACGAAGGTCTTTGTCAACTTAATCAATATGAATGATTCTAGCTCCAGTGACCGTACGATGTCCATCCAACGGCCGTAGTTCTTCTTCAACCTCTGGTCTTCTTGCTCCAGCCGCCCAAACAAGCGCCGGTCGTGCCTCATGCTCCTGCCTCTCGTGGTCGGTTGTACTGCCGCGGAGGACTCACCGCCCCCTACTATTCCCACCGCTGGCTAGACCCTGCGGCAACGGCAACCTCACATCGCAGCCAAACCAGTGAACCCTTGTACTCCTCTCCGCGTGGGCTTCCACTGCTGTGTCTTCCTCGGCTCCGCGTTGTCCCCTTCCTAGGCCTCGCCGTCGTCCACCGCCATGGTGCTCTCCGCGCGGCGTGGTCAACGTGGTCAAGGAACGACTTCCATCGGAAGAGTATTGTACGTGGAGAGGCTGACAGCTGGGTCCACGGCCACAACCCATTCTTTTTGTGATTTGCCAAGTAAGTCGCTTTGTCAGGCCTGTTGGGTTGTAAATCTTTCAAGACGAGGAGAGCTTTCATTCGGTTGGCCGAGAAAATGGCCCATCAGTAATGAGAAATGGGATGTACATTTTTAAAACACATAAAAGCGGCAATTAGTTTCAAATATCTTTTTTTTCATTTCGATATTTTAAATTACATTAATTTTTATGTATGGAGAATTTGTTGGATTTTATATTGATATACATTTAGTTTTAAAATCAGTTTGAATGTGAGTCAAAATTTTGGGATTAAAAACAGTTCGGACCGCACCGAAATATGCAAAATTTCGTATAATTTTTTAACCGTGGCCACAATATGGGATTTAATGCTAACAAAAAGAATATGGGCTCAAAAAAACCTTAAGAATTAGCAAATGGGCTGTAAATTATTAGAAATAATGGCAGATGGGTTGTATGTTGTTTTCCACATATTTGAGGCTTTCCTAAAAAAAGGTTGACGCACAAGCAGTGACTGTTGGATGGCCATCCAACGGCCGCCGTGCTTCTTCAATCTCTGCTCTTCCTGCTCCAGCCGCTCAAACAAGCGCCGGCGGGACTGCCTGCTCCCTCCTTCCCGTGGCTGGCTGTGCTGCCGCGCAGGCCTCACCGCCCCACCGTACTCCCGTCGCTGGCCTAGCCATCCCTCTACTCATCCACACCTGCTGTTATTCTCCGGCGACGGCAGACGAACCAGTAAACTCTCGTTCAGTCGTACTCCCCTCCGCGTGGGAAACAACTGCCGAGTCTTCCCTGCCTCCGTGTCGTTCCCTTCCTAGGCCTCGCCATCGTCCACCGCCCTGGTGCTCTCGGCGCGGCCTAGTCAACGTGGTCAACGACCGACATGCATCTGAAGTGGACTGTACGTGGAGAGGCCGACAGCTGGGTCCATGGCTGCACGCAAGGAAATGCCTCCTTATTACGCGCCAAATAATGATTCGTCCACCTGACATCTGGGACCCACCGAAAGGGCCTCAGTATTTCACGAAAAAAACGTTACCGCCGCTGACAGCTCGGACCCACCAGCTATATCTTCGCACGCAAGGAAGTGCCTCCTTATTACGCACAAAAAAATGAATACTCCCCCTGTTAGCTGGCACCCAGTATAGTGGCAGGCTGACTTGTGGGCCTACTAAGTTGACGGGGACGGAGGGCTTTGTCAACTTAGTCAATATGCACGATTCTAGCTCCAGTGACCGTACGATGTACATCCAACGGCCGTAGTCTTCTTCAACCTCTGGTCTTCTTGCTCCAGCCGCCCAAACCAGCGCCGGTCGTGCCTCATGCTCCTGCCTCCCGTGGCCGGCTGCGATGCGGCGGAGGCCTCACCGCCCCCTACTACTCCCACCGCTGGCAAGGCCATCCCTCTACTCACCCACACCCCCTGTTATTCTACAGCGAAGGCAACCTCACACCCAACGAACCAGTGAACCCTCGTACTCCTCTACGCGTGGGCATCCACTGCCGTGTCTTCCCCGGCTCCGCGTCGTCCCCTTCCTAGGCCTCGCCGTCGTCCACCGCCCTGGTGCTCTCGGCGCGGCGTGGTCAACGTGGTCAAGGAACGACTTCCATCGGACGTGGACTGTACGTGGAGAGGCTGACAGCTGGGTCCACGGCCGCAGCAAGGAAGTGCCTCCTTATTACGCGCAAAATAATTATTCCTCCACCTGACAGCGGGGACCCACCGGATGGGCCACTATATTTCGCGAAAAAAACGTTTCCCCCCTGACTGCTGGGACCCACCAGCTACACCTTCGCACACAAGGAAGTGCGTCCGGGTAAAAAAAACGATTCGCCCCCCTGACTGCTGGGACCCACCAACTACATCTTCGCACGCAAGGAAGTGCCTGACAGTCGGGACCCACCTGGTCGAAGCGTACGTAGCGTTGTCATTCTGGTCGGAACGTGTACGTACATACTGGTCGATGTAGAGGCGCGCACGTGTCATAGATGTAGAGGCACGCACATAGCATGTACACGTACGTACAACGGCGAGGGTGCAAGAAAGAAAATACGGCCACATACGTACATACGGGCAGGGTCTCTAACGCCTATCGCGCATACATACATGGCTGGGTTGGAATGGAGAAACAACGTCGTTGTCAAGTTCATGGGGAGCCAACCGGCTGGGTCGGAACGGAATGCGTGGCCGTGTTCATCGGGAGGGCTTGGACGGAACAGGCGATGGAAACGAGGCCTGGCGTACCGCACAATGGAGGAAACGGCCTTGTGTTCGACCGGCCATGTTTGAAACGGGGTCCTTTTGATCGGGAGGGGCCTGGCGTACCGCAAAACGGAGGAAACGGACCTCCTACGGTCGAAACGGGGGTCCTGTTGATCGGGAGGGGTGTGGCGTACCGCAAAATGGATGAAACAGACTTGTGTTGGAGCGCTACGGTCGAAACGGGGTCATGTTCGCCGGGAGGGTGTGGCGTGCCGCAAAAGCAGGCCAACGGACTTGTGTTGGGCGCTATCACGGTCGAAACGGGGGGGCGTGGCGTCGCAAAACAGGACTGCAGGATCTGTTCATCTCCATTGTCGACCTCCTCCGGCCTCCACGGGCTACCGTCGACCTCCTCCAGCCTCCACGGGCTCCTGTTCATCCAGCCTCCACCGCGCTACTCCACCGCTCTTGCTCAACCACCCTCCACGGGCACCCCTCCACCATCTACTGTTCATCCAGCCCTCCACACCACGGAGTCCTGTTCAACCACCCCTCCACGGCCACCCCTCCACCGTCTACTGTTCATCCAGCCCTCCGCACCACGGGTTCCTGTTCATCTAGAGGCAACGCCACCGCTCACTGCTCATCAACCCCCCGCAACGCCATTGCTCATCCTGAGGCAGCATCGATCGGCTTGATTAGCAGCAGTAGCAAAGAATCGCTCCATCGGGTTCGATTAACAGCCATCGATCGATCGCTCGGGTTCGATAACGCGTAGCCTGCGGTCTGTCGCCGGGTTCATTAGAGCCCAACGCCTCGCTCGGCTTCAGTTGGAGCCAACGCCTCGCACACACGCGCATACGTACAAGAGAAACGCGCATGGCTCCGCCCCCGACCTCCCACCGTAACCGCAACTCCCCGAAATCCCCCTCGCTTCTACCATGGTTTTTCCGTCATGGACGGCCCAAAGAATGTCATGCAGCTGCGTCTCCGGCCCGCCCAGGACGAAAAACCCATTTTCTGTCATGTTTTTTTGTCATAGAAGTAGGAGCCCACCACATCTATGATGATATCGGGTTTTTTCACAATTATCGTCATAGAAGTGTCGTATGTATGACAGAAAAAAAATTCGTGCGGCCCAAAATGACACGGATGTTTATTTTTTTTGTAGTGGACTTGGTTGTCCGGCTATGGCCCGCGGAGCCAATTCCAAGCAGTTACTTCGGACTCGTGAAGCAGATTGTTGCCGCCTGTCCTCGGCTTGATGCTGTTAAGCGATCGGTCTATATAGAGGGCGCACGCATGGCGTTCTCCCGTGCAAAAGTGCATTGAGGGAAGCTTGACGCGAAGAAGCTGATGACTGAGGGGCCGCCAGAGGGTAAGGAGCACCGCAAGCCCGAGCTGTACTATGAAGGTGTACTGAAGGGAGCCCGCCTTGTGGCGGATAAGTGTACTAAAGACATTATATTTCCCTGAGGGCATTCACGCCATTCTTTGTAATATGGGATAATGGCACTTTTATCATTTATTGCATGTTTTGTTTGAACATATGTTCTTCCTGTGCGGCTGTTTAGTGTATGTAAATCCTGAGAGTTGGCCAGTCATCGGCTTCTGCCCCCACGAAATAAATACGGGGGTGTTCGGGACATACCTGAACACTCTTTATCCCATAGGTGGGTCCTTTTAAGGAGGTGTTCCTCACCACGAACCAGGCAATCGGACTATAGGGCTTTATCACTCTCACTTAGACATAGGAATTCGAGTATGGTCGGCGCAGCCCCTAGTGTTCGGAAGGCCGAACTAGGGGCTCTATTGGCGCCTGATCGGAAGACTGATCTGTCGCACTCTGCATTTATAATGGCGTTATGCGGAATAAATCTTTAAGGATTTTACAACCTCTCGAACAGCTGACCAGCTCTCGCTGTATCATGACAGTCAGTTTTCGGCTTTCTCTACTGAGGTGCTCGTCTGGCAGAACCGGGACACAATCGCAGTAGTTCTCCCAGCGCTACCTTAGCCGATGGAACGGAACGTAAGGTACCAAAACATGGGAGCCGGGCAAACCCAACCAATGACCCAAGAGATGATTCGGAGCTGATGCATATAGTGCTATAAGTTCGGGGTGCCGAGCGACCGAAAAGGTGGTCGGACTTTATTGCCGTGATGTGAAGCCCCCGGCATAATCCGGCGTAACACGAGGCGTAGATGCCATTTTTGGCAAAGAGGTGTCGATGATAAACGACGGCCGGTAAGTGTTATTTAAGTCTACGCATTGTAGTAGGATGATATGTCTATGCAAATGAGTACGATTTATGATTATGAAAAGAGGTGTTTGTGGTGGAACCTGTGATGGCCGGACTGGAGGGGGCTTTGAGTGGATCTGAAGTGAATCTTGACTGCCTTCTTTGTGGGGGTTCACATGCATGTTTCTGCCCTTGTGTGTCCGGGCCGATTCCACGTCGCCAATCCTGTTCTGCGTCAAAGTTAGTTTGTAAAGGCAGATGCCTGGAGGCAGCTGAACGTCCTCTTGTGGTTGATCCGAGGGTTCCTGATCGGACCCTGTTTAACCCAGCCGTTGTACCGTGAAGTAGCGCGGACTCCTCAATGGGTGTCCGGATAGTTGGCTGTCATAACAAAATTTTGATAGGCATGCACGACTCGCTGCTCCGGCAGCTGTATGATTTCCGCTCTAAGGGTGGGGTTCGGCCTTGCGCATAAGTGTGATTATATCACGCGGTGTTGGCCTAATGGTTTACCACGTGGAATCTAGTCAACGTGGTTCATCCCATTAGCATACGGTGAATTACCATATGAGGGGAAGGTGCCGAAGAATTATTCTTTGGTGTGGCATTTTTTGGTCATCCGAAAACAACCGTTAGAGTGATGGGCCAATAAAACCTGGCCTTTGCACCTGGCATCTTTTAGAAGATGTTATTTGTGGTTTCATACCCGCGGGGGCTTTATGTGTTATGGAGCCCCCGGACTACTAGGTCTAGAGGTACTGCAATTGAATTGCTGTGGTTGGTGTGATCGGGGGCGATCGGTCGTACTTCTATGCTTTGGGGGGTCTCTTGACTAGACGCCTCCCCTCATTGTTTCCGGCACACGACCGGCCGCTTTGTTTTGAGGATCCAGCATTCTGTATTGGTATGCTTTGCCGCCCTTCTAGGAGTACCGTGAATTTCACATGGTTGATCGAGTATGTGGCTCGGGCCGGATAGGCTTGAGCTGTTCTTTGTCCGTTGACCGGACTGGGAGTTGCTGGACTTGGCACCAGCTTCCCTGACTTGACGTTTATGACCATTGCGCTGAGGCTTGAGGATGCATCCTTGTGTATCCTTCTTATTGTCTTGGACCATAGTGATGTGTTGACGTCGGGGTGTGTGCCCTGGGTTCTCCTGCTTAGGTTGAGGTAGCCAGTTGTGCCTTGTGTGCCCTTTGTCGGGACGGTCGATTCCGTATTTTTCTATGGCCAGGATCTTGGTCCATCTATCCCCGAGCAAATCTTGGTCAGCTTTAAGCTGCTCTTGCTTCCTCTGCACGCTCCTTGCCATGGCTATGAGCTGTCGCTTGAAGCGAACTTGTTCCACTGGATCTTCAGGTACGCCGAATTCGTCATTGCCGAGGCTTACCTCGTCCTCGGAGGGGGGTGTATAGTTGTCCCTCTCCAAGTATCCCACCGTGGCCAGTCCGGCCTGCTTGAAGGTAGGCTGATCAGGGTTGTGTTCATGTTTAGCGACATTCGGTTTGTTTTCGTCTCCTGGGCCGGTATTGCTGTGGCAGGGCTTGGGGCGGTGCCGACAACGCCCATGATTTGTTTTTCTCCCTGGGGGGTTATCCTCCGTTGCCTTATCGCCATTGGTTTCCTTCAGAGTGTCCACCATATATATATCGTATGAGGAGGTGGTTGTCCACCGCCCTGTGAGCGGCGGTTCCTGTACTTCTCCTGCATCGTCGTCCATACCGTCGATGTCTTCGGAGTCGAAGTCAAGCAATTCGGTTAGATCATCGATCGTGGCAATGAAGTGGGTGGTGGGTGGGCAGCGAATTCCCTCGTCGCCTGCTTCCCACTCAAGCCGGACATAGTTCGGCCAAGAGCCTCCTGACAAATAGAGAGACTTTAATGAGTTCAGCATGTCGCCAAAGGGCGAGTGCTGGAAGATGTCCGCGGCGGTAAACTCCATCACCGGAGCCCAACCTGGCTCGGCTGGCTCGAGAGTGCGCGGACTAGAACCAACAACTGGATACGAGTCCGGGGGTCCAGAGTCACAGGCTTCCACAGAGGTGAGGCCTGTGTTCGGCTCCACCGCCGATGAGTGTGCGGCCTTCGAGGCGGGGTCCATCCCTCCATCCTTAGGCAACGCAGCCTGCTCCGGATTTAGGTCCGGGGCTACTACAGGGGTGATATCTCGAGCATTGTCCGACAGCAGGTCTAAGCCGTGCTCGTCGTGACTGTCTGGTGCTCCTGGCACAGGCCCGAATCCGTCGAAGATCAAGTCTCCGCGAATGTCGGTCGTGTAATTCAAGTTTCCGAACCTGACATGGTGGCCAGGGGCGTAGCTGTCGATCTGCTCCAGATGTCCAAGCGAATTGGCCCGCAGTGCAAAGCCGCCGAACACGAAGATCTGTCCGGGGAGAAAGGTCTTGCCCTGTACCGTGTTGTTGACGATTGAGGGCGCCATCAAGTCTTGTAGCAACGACACAGAGGAACTCTCAATGAAAGCACCAATGTCGGTGACAAAACTAGCGGATCTCGGGTAGGGGGTCCCGATCTGTGCGTCTTAGGCTGATGGTAACAGGAAGCAAGAGACACAGTGTTTACCCAGGTTCGGGCCCTCTCGATGGAGGTAAAACCCTACTTCATGCTTGATTAATATTGAAGATATGAGTAGTACAAGAGTAGATCTACCACGAGATCGTAGAGGCTAAACCCCAGAAGCTAGCCTATGATGATTATGATTGTAATTGTGGTCGGTCTTCTAAGGACCAACCTCTCCGGTTTATATAGACACCAGAGAGGGCTAGGGTTTACATGGAGTCGGTTACAAGGAAGGAAATACAATATCCGGATCGCCAAGCTTGTATTCCACGCAAAGGAGAGTCCCATCCGGACACGGAACGGAGTCTTGAGTCTTGTATCTTCACGCTTTAATAGTCCGGACGATTTATATAGTCCGGCTATCCGGATACCCCCTAATCCAAGACTCCCTCAACCGCTCTCGCGCCGGTCATCGCCCTCACTGCCGGTTTTCGCCCTCGTCGCCGGTTGCAGCTCCCCCTGGCGACGGTCGCAACTCCATTGCAACGGTCGGATCTCCGGTGGCGGCGATCACTGGTGGCTGCCCCCTTTCCCTCTTCTTTCACATAGAACATGTAGTCAACCTCAGCATGTCCCTCCTCAGTCTCCTTCAGTACTAACATGTTAATAAAGGTTAGTTCTAAAAGATAAATGGCTCTCTCCAAGTTGTCTTGCCCTTGAAAATGAAACCTAATTTCCCATATCTCATCATCCAAACTACACAAAAATAAGTAGAATTAAGTAAATCCTAATCCCTAACTCTAAATCCATATGAATCAAGTAAATCCCTAACCCTAAATCAGACAAAACCTGTGAATGCCACAAACATATGGGGGAGAAGAAAGACTTACCAGGCGCTGCTGAAACCTGAAGCCCACTGATGGCCTTCGCCCACAACGGAAGCTGATACGTCTCCAACGTATCTATAATTTTTGATTGTTCCATGTTATTATATGTTAGGTTGACCTAGAACAAGACCTAACAACGATCAACCCACTCGTTGTCTCACTTGTCCGATGTGGCACCTGAGCGGTGGGCCAACCGTGTCAGAAATTGGAGTTAACTTCCTCAAATCGGTCATTTTTTTATTGAGAAAATTAGCAAGCAAAGCGGAGGATTCTCTGAGACGCGCAAAAAAATGTGATGGCAAATCCAGATGCAAACTTCAAATGTGGTGGTTTTTTGCAATTCACTCCACACGACCAGTTTATTCGCAAGAGGAACAACAAACCTTATTTTGCCAAAAATATGATAGGGAACATAGTAATTTCAAAAAAAATCCTACGCACACGCAAGATCATGGTGATGCACAGCAACGAGAGGGGAGAGTGTTGTCCACGTACCCTCGTAGACCGAAAGCGAAAGCGTTATATCAACGCGGTTGATGTAGTCGTACGTCTTCACGATCCGACCGATCCAAGTACTAAAAGCACGGCACCTCCGAGTTCTGCATACGTTCGGCTCGGTGACGTCCTCGCCTTCTCGATCCAGCAAGAGGGGCGAAGTAGTAGATGAGTTCCGGCAGCACGACGGCGTGGTGACGGTGTTGGTGAAGAACAATCTTCGCAGGGCTTCACCTAAACACTACGAAAACTATGACGGAGGATAAACTAGAGGAGACGGGCTTGCCGGCACACGGCTTGGTGTTTCTTGATGTGTATTTGGTGCTACATGCCCCTCTATTTATATGTTGAGCCCTGGGGGCGAAACTTGGAGTAAAAGTCTCCTCAAAGTCGGTTTTGCCCGAAAGGCAAGAGTCCCACTCGGACTCCAGGACCAAACGCCAAAATCCTTGGCATCTGGCCCAGACGCCATTGGCCTTGGCGTCTGGCCCAGACTCCATTGGCCTCGGCGTCTGGCCCAGGGCCAGACGCCAGGGTCTCCGGCGTTTGGCCCCCTGGCCTCCACAAAACTCCTTTTGCACCGACTTATAGCCCCGTGGGCCTGACCCCTTGGCCTAACCATATCATCCAATATATGAATCTTTACCTCCGGATCATTCCGGAGCTCCTCGTCATGTCCGTGATCTCATCCGGGACTCCGAACAACATTCGGTCACCAACATACATAACTCATATAATATTATCTCGTCAACAAACGTTAAGCGTGCGGACCCTACGGGTTCAAGAACTATGTAGACATGACCGAGACACCTCTCTTGTCAATATCCAATAGCGGGACCTGGATGCCCATATTGGCTCCTACATATTCTATGAAGATCTTTATCAGTCAGACTGCATAACAACATACGTTGTTCCCTTTGTCATCGGTATGTTACTTGCCCGAGATTCGATCGTCGGTATCTCAATACCTAGTTCAATCTCTTTACCGGCAAGTCTCTTTACTCGTTCCGTAATACATCATTCCGCAACTAACTCATTAGTTGCAATGCTTGCAAGGCTTAAGTGATGTGCGTTACCGAGTGCGCCCAGAGATACCTCTCCGACAATCGGAGTGACAAATCCTAATCTCGAAATACGCCAACCTGACAAGTACCTTCGGAGGCACCTGTAGAGCACCTTTATAATCACCCAGTTACGTTGTGACGTTTGGTAGCACACAAAGTGTTCCTCCGGTAAACAGGAGTTGCATAATCTCATAGTCATAGGAACATGTATAAGTCATGAAGAAAGCAATAGCAACATACTAAACGATCAAGTGCTAAGCTAACGGAATGGGTCAAGTCAATCACATCATTCTCCTAATGATGTGATCCCGTTAATCAAATGACAACACATGTCTATGGTTAGGAAACTTAACCATCTTTGATTAACGAGCTAGTCAAGTAGAGGCATACTAGTGACACTATGTTTGTCTATGTATTCACACATGTATTATGTTTCCGGTTAATACAATTCTAGCATGAATAATAAACATTTATCATGAAATAAGGAAATAAATAATAACTTTATTATTACCTCTAGGGCATATTTCCTTCAGTCTCCCACTTGCACTAAAGTCAATAATCTAGTTCACATCGCCATGTGATTTAACATCAATAGTTCACATCTTTATGTGGTTAACACCCATAGTCCACATCGACATGTGACCAACACCCAAAGGGTTTACTAGAGTCAGTAATCTAGTTCACATCGCTATGTGATTAACACCCAAAGAGTAATAAGGTGTGATCATGTTTTGCTTGTGAGATAATTTTAGTCAACGGGTCTGTCACATTCAGATCCGTAAGTATTTTGCAAATTTCTATGTATACAATGCTCTGCACGAAGCTGCTCTAACTAATTGCTCCCACTTTCAACATGTATCTAGACCGAGACTTAGATTCATCTAGATTAGTGTCAAAACTTGCATCGACGTAACCCTTTACGACGAACCTTTTGTCACTTCCATAATCGAGAAACATATCCTTATTCCACTAAGGATAATTTTGACCGCTGTCCAGTGATCTACTCCAAGATCACTATTGTACTCCCTTGCCAAATTCAGTGGTAGGGTATGCAATAGATCTGGTACACATCATGGCATACTTTATAGAACCTATGGCTGAGGCATAGGGAATGACTTTCATTCTCTTTTTATCTTCTGTCGTGGTCGGGCTTTGAGTCTTACTCAATTTCACACCTTGTAAAACAGGCAAGAACTCTTTCTTTGACTGTTCCATTTTGAACTACTTCATAATCTTGTCAAGGTATGTACTCATTGAAAAAACTTATCAAGCGTCTTGATCTATCTCTATAGATCTTGATGCTCAATATGTAAGCAGCTTCACCGAGGTATTTCGTTGAAAAACTCCTTTCAAACACTCCTTTATGCTTTGCAGAATAATTCTACATTATTTCCGATCAACAATATGTCATTCACATATACTTATCAGAAATGATGTAGTGCTCCCACTCACTTTCTTGTAAATACAGGCTTCACCGCAAGTCTGTATAAAACTATATGCTTTGATCAACTTATCAAAGCGTATATTCCAACTCCGAGATGCTTGCAACAGTCCATAGAAGGATCGCTGGAGCTTGCATATTTTGTTAGCACCTTTAGGATCGAGAAAACCTTCTAGTTGCATCATATACAACTCTTCTTTAATAAATCCATTAAGGAATGTAGTTTTGTTAATCCATTTGCCAGATTTCATAAAATGTGGCAATTGCTAACATGATTCGGACAGACTTTAAGCATAGATACGAGTGAGAAACTCTCATCGTAGCCAACATCTTGATTTTGTCGAAAACCTTTTGCGACAATTCTAGCTTTGTAGATAGTAATACTACTATCAGCGTCCGTCTTCCTCTTGAAGATCCATTTATTTTCTATGGCGTGCCGATCATCGGGAAAGTCAACCAAAGTCCACACTTTGTTCTCATAAATGGATCCCATCTCAGATTTCATGGCCTCAAGCCATTTTGCAGAATCTGGGCTCATCATCGCTTCCTCATAGTTCGTAGGTTCATCACGGTCAAGTAACATGACCTCCAGAACAGGATTACCGTACCACTCTGGTGCGGATCTTACTCTGGTTTACCTACGAGGTTCGGTAGTAACTTGATCTGAAGTTACATGATCATCATCATTAGCTTCCTCACTAATTGGTGTAGGAGTCATAGGAACAAATTTCTGTGATAAACTACTTTCCAATAAGGGAGCATGTACAGTTACCTCATCAAGTTCTACTTTCCTCCCACTCACTTCTTTCGAGAGAAACTCCTTCTCTAGAAATGATCCATTCTTAGCAACGAATATCTTGCCTTCGGATCTGTGATAGAAGGTGTACCCAACTGTCTCCTTTGGGTATCCTATGAAGACACATTTCTCCGATTTGGGTTTGAGCTTATCAGGATGAAACCTTTTCTTATAAGCATCGCAACCCCAAACTTTAAGAAAACAACAACTATGGTTTCTTGCCAAACCATAGTTCATAAGGCGTCGTCTCAACGGATTTTGATGGTGCCCTATTTAACGTGAATGTAGCTGTCTCTAATGCATAACCCCAAAACGATAGTGGTAGATCGGTAAGAGACATCATAGATCGCACTATATCCAATAAAGTACGGTTACGACGTTCGGACACACCATTACACCGTGGTGTTCCAGGTGGCGTGAGTAGTGAAACTATTTCACATTGTTTTAACTGAAGAACAAACTCGTAACTCAAATGTTCGTCTCCATGATTAGATCGTGGAAACTTTATTTTTCTTGTTACGATGATTTTCTACTTCACTCTGAAATTCTTTGAACTTTTCAAATGTTTCAGACTTATGTTTCATCAAGTAGATATACCCATATCTGCTCAAATCATCTGTGAAGGTGAGAAAATAACGATACCTATCGCGAGCCTCAACACTCATCGGACTGCATACATCAATATGTATTATTTCTAACAAGTCTATTGTTCGCTCCATTGTTCCGGAGAACGGCGTTTTAGTCATCTTGCCCAACAGGCATGGTTCGCAAACATCAAGTGATTCATAATCAAGTGATTCCAAAATCCCATCAGCATGGAGTTTCTTCATGCGCTTTACACCAATATGACATAAACGGTAGTGCCACAAATGAGTTGCACTATCATTATTAACTTTACGTCTTTGGGCTTCAATCTTATATTTACTAATTGGAGGCACCATACGAGCTTCCACGTTAATCCACATCATTAATATTAATGTAGCCATTAGATTAAAAATTCAATGGTCAAGATATATTAGGAGACCCTACATGAATTTTAATATAAAAAACAGCATGTACACGAAAGAGATTAAACCAACACGTACATGCAAGAGTCCTCAACAACTATGTTACACTTCAACCTACAGAAAAAGCCACGCCCCTTCCCTTGGGATAGAAAAAAAAATACCTACATCAAGAGTCCTCATCACCTACGTTTCCCTTAAATAAATACCCACGCTCAGTTTTAACCTATATAAAATGCACGTGCATGGAAAAAATATTGTACGTACAATGATTTAATGTTCAAAATCTATTTTTTTAGATGGCCCTACAAGATTTTTAATAGAAATATTAGCATGCACATAAAATAAATTAACAGTTTGTCTAATTCACATATAGAAGTTTTTTAAGGATGTCACATCTAAGCTCCCACAAATATATAATGCAGCAACATGAAACAAAAAAAAACTAGAAAAAAATAGACTACAAACAGAGTGGAAATCAGCTTAGATGTGACATAGTTATGTCACATCTAGATATGCCCTAAACAGACCCATAAATTAAACCAACACATTACAAGGAGAAGTCCTCAACAACCATGTTATGATTTTTGGTTTCTCCGTGCCTTACATTGTGATGGCAAAATAAAGGTGTCCTCAACACCCACGGTTCCCACAAAGAAGGGAGCCCCACATTAGAAAAGGAGTTTGATCTAATAAAAGAGGTGTCCACGTCCTAGACACCACATACAAAAGAATACTTAACTGTTCCCTTAAAAATGAAAAAAGACACGCATAAATAAATACTTCCCAAGCATCATGTTATAAAAAGAGAGGGTCATTGCCTGATTCAAAAATAAATTTCAACCCTACCTTACGAAATGAAGACCCAAATATGTTAATAAATATGTGAAATCACCTAATTGTAACATACCTAGGACAATACACAAATAAATGTCCTGCTCTTGAAAATTATATGTGAACATAGCCTATAACTTTGATGTGTATCATAAATATCAACCACAAGCACATCCATTAAAAGTTGAATCTTACTGGGTAAAAAAATCATGTATTATGATCTACTCCACTATTTAATAGATATATGATAAATATTCTCAATGAAATAGAAGTTTTTATTTAATAATAAAGTTAAAGAAGGACTACTTCCCACTGCACAAAAAAGAATGGAGATTATCTAAATGAGAAAAAAAGCATTATGTATTGTACATAACGTACACCGACTGAAAGAAACCGATGCATGCTTAGAGAACGGAATCTAACACTTAATGAAACATCTATCCAGCTAACAGTAGTGTGTAAACACATGTAAACACATATTCAGAGTTTAGTCTAAAATTGATCACAATACATAAATATCCATCTACATATTTGTAATGTTTGGGTGCAAATTCGACATCATTTCAAATATATAGGGTTTGACACTTTCTGTAAATTCTAGACTAATATAATCAATATTTTAATATAAATTAACATGTGCTTTACATTCTATCATAATATAAATTATATCGTGTTTATTTATACACATGATAAAAATTATACGAATTCCCATTTTCTAGCCCGTGCAGACGCACGGGCTGATGACTAGTATTATGAATATATGTATCACTACGATCGAGATCCAACGAACCATTTTCATTGGGTGTATAACAATAGAAGGTTTTTATTCATGTAAACAGAACAACAACTATTCTCTAACTTAAATGAATAACCTTTTTGTAATAAACATGATCAAATCATATTCATGCTCAACGCAAACACCAAATAACACTTATTTAGGTTCAACACTAATCCCAAAAATATAGGGAGTGTGCGATAATGATCATATCAATCTTGGAACTATTTCCAACACATATCGTCACCTCGCCCTTAACTAGTTTATGTTCATTCTGCAACTCACGTTTTGAGTTACTACTCTTAGCAACTGAACCAGTATCAAATACCGAGGGGGTGCTACGAACACTAGCAAAATACACATCAATAATCTGTATATCAAATATACCTTTGTTCACTTTGCCATCCTTCTTATCCGCCAAATACTTGGGGCAGTTCCGCTTTCAGTGACCAGTCCCTTTGCAGTAGAAGCACTTAGTCTCAGGCTTAGGTCCAGACTTGGGCTTCTTCACTTGAGCAGCAACTTGCTTGCCGTTCTTCTTGAAGTTCCCCTTCTATCCCTTTGCCTTTTTCTTGAAACTAGTGATCTTGTTAACCATCAACACTTGATGCTCTTTCTTTATTTCTACCTCTATCGATTTCAGCATCACGAAGAGCTTGGGAATCGTTTCCGTTATCCCTTGCATATTTTAGTTCATCACGAAGTTCTACTAACTTGGTGATGGTGACTAGAGAATTCTGTCAATCACTATTTTATCTGGAAGATTAACTCCCACTTGATTCAAGCGATTGTAGTACCCAGACAATCTGAGCACATGCTCACTGCTTGAGCTATTCTCCTACATATTTTAGCTATAGAACTTGTTGAAGACTTCATATCTCTCAACTCGGGTATTTGCTTGAAATATTAACTTCAACTCCTGGAACATCTCATATGGTCCATGACGTTCAAAACGTCTTTGAAGTCCCGATTCTAAGCCGTTAAGCATGGTGCACTAAACTATCAAGTAGTCCTCATATTGAGCTAGCCAAACGTTCATAACGTCTGCATCTGCTCCTGCAATAGGTCTGTCACCTAGCGGTGCATCAAGGACATAATTCTTCTGTGCAACAATGAGGATAAACCTCAGATCACGGACCCAGTCCGCATCATTGCTACTATCATCTTTCAACTTAGTTTTCTCTAGGAATATATATAAAACATAGGAAAGCAACAACGCGAGCTATTGATCTACAACATAGATATGCTAATACTACCAGGACTAAGTTCATGATCAATTTAAGTTCAATAAATCATATTACTTAAGAACTCCCACTTAGATAGACATCCCTCTAATCCTCTAAGTGATCACGTGATCCATATCAACTAAACCATGTCCGATCATCACGTGAGATGGAGTAGTTTCAACGGTGAACATCACTATGTTGATCATATCTACTATATGATTCACGCTCGACCTTTCGGTCTCCGTGTTCCGAGGCCATATCTGTTATATGCTAGGCTCGTCAAGTTTAACCTGAGTATTCCGCGTATGCAACTGTTTTGCACCCGTTGTATTTGAACGTAGAGCCTATCACACCCGACCATCACGTGGTGTCTCAGCACGAAGAACTTTCGCAATGAAGCATACTCAGGGAGAACACTTATACCTTGATAATTTAGTGAGAGATTATCTTATAATGCTACCGTCAAGCAAAGCAAGATAAGATGCATAAAAGATAAACATCACATGCAATCAATATAAGTGATATGATATGGCCATCATCATCGTGTGCTTGTGATCTCCATCTCCGAAGCACCGTCATGATCACCATCGTCACCGGCGCGACACCTTGATCTCCATCGTAGCATCGTTGTCGTCTCGCCAATCTTATGCTTCTACGACTATCGCTACCGCTTAGTGATAAAGTAAAGCATTACAGAGCGATTGCATTGCATACAATAAGCGACAACCATATGGCTCCTGCCGATTGCCGATAACTTCGGTTACAAAACATGATCATCTCATACAATAAAATATAGCACCACGTCTTGACCATATCACATCACAACATGCCCTGCAAAAACAAGTTAGACGTCCTCTACTTTGTTGTTGCAAATTTTACGTGGCGGCTACGGGCTTAGCAAGAACCGTTCTTACCTACGCATCAAAACCACAACGATAGTTTGTCAAGTTGGTGCTGTTTTAACCTTCGCAAGGACCGGGCGTAACCACACTCGGTTCAACTAACGTTGGAGAAACTAACACCCGCTAGCCACCTTTGTGCAAAGCACGTCGGGAGAACCGGTCTCGCGTAAGCGTACGCGTAATGTCGGTCCAGGCCGCTTCGTCCAACAATACCGCCGAACCAAAGTATGACATGCTGGTAAGCAATATGACTTATACCGCCCACAACTCACTTGTGTTCTACTCGTGCATATGACATCTACGCATAAAACCTGGCTCGGATGCCACTGTTAGGGAACGTAGTAATTTCAAAAAAATTCCTACGCACACGCAAGATCATGGTGATGCATAGCAACGAGAGGGAAGAGTGTTGTCCACGTACCCTCGTAGACCGAAAGCGGAAGCGTTATATCAACGCGGTTGATGTAGTCGTACGTCTTCACGATCCGACCGATCCAAGTACTGAAAGCACGGCACCTCCGAGTTCTGCACACGTTCGGCTCGGTGACGTCCTCGTCTTCTCGATCCAGCAAGAGGGGCGAAGTAGTAGATGAGTTCCGGCAGCACGACGGGGTGGTGACGGTGTTGGTGAAGAACAATCTTCGCAGGGCTTCGCCTAAGCAATACGAAAACTATGACGGAGGATAAACTAGAGGAGACGGGCTTGCCGGCACACGACTTGGTGTTTCTTGATGTGTATTTGGTGCTAGCCCTACCCCTCTATTTATATGTTGAGCCCTGGGGTCGAAACTTGGAGCAAAAGCCTCCTCAAAGTCGGTTTTGCCCGAAAGGCAAGAGTCCCACTCGGACTCCAGGACCAAACGCCAAAATCCTTTTGCACCGACGTCTGGCCCAGGGCCAGACGCCAGGGTCTCCGGCGTTTGGCCCCCTGGCCTCCGCAAAACTCCTTTTTCACCGACTTATAGCCCCGTGGGCCTGACCCCTTGGCCTAACCATATCATCCAACATATGAATCTTTACCTCCGGACCATTCCGGAGCTCCTCGTCATGTCTGTGATCTCATCCGGGACTCCGAACAACATTCGGTCACCAACATACATAACTCATATAATACTATCTCATCAACAAACATTAAGCATGCGGACCCTACGGGTTCGAGAACTATGTAGACATGACCGAGACACCTCTCTTGTCAATAACAAATAGCGGGACCTAGATGCCCATATTGACTCCTACATATTCTACGAAGATCTTTATCGGTCAGACCGCATAACAACATACGTTGTTCCCTTTGTCATCGGTATGTTACTTGCCCGAGATTCGATCATCGGTATCTCAATACCTAGTTCAATCTCGTTACCGGCAAGTCTCTTTACTCGTTCTGTAATACATCATTCCGCAACTAACTCATTAGTTGCAATGCTTGCAAGGCTTAAGTGATGTGCATTACCGAGTGGGCCGAGATACCTCTCGACAATCGGATGACAAATCCTAATCTCGAAATCGCCAACCCAACAAGTACCTTCGGAGACACCTGTAGAGCACCTTTATAATCACCCGATTCACGTTGTGACGTTTGGTAGCACACAAAGTGTTCCTCCGGTAAACGGGAGTTGCATAATCTCTAGTCATAGGAACATGTATAAGTCATGAAGAAAGAAATAGCAACATACTGAACGATAAAGTGCTAAGCTAACGAAATGGGTCAAGTCAATCACATCATTCTCCTAATGATGTGATCCCGTTAATCAAATGACAACTCATGTCTATGGTAGGAAACTTAACCATCTTTGATTAACAAGCTAGTCAAGTAGAGGCATACTAGTGACACTATGTTTGTCTATGTATTCACACATGTATTATGTTTCCGGTTAATACAATTCTAGCATGAATAATAAAAATTTATCATGAAATAAGGAAATAAATAATAACTTTATTATTGCCTCTAGGGCATATTTCCTTCAAAATACTTTCATGCTACTCCCCCTGTAAACTAAGAGCATGTTATTAATAGTATAGCCAGCTAATGGCTATATGGAACCCATGCCATATATGTTGAATATATGAGAAAATTACTAAGAATTTTAATCCGAATAAATAGAAGATAAGTCATGACAGCACTAGCAGAGATCAAACTAATCATGCGAACTAGCATAGTAGATGAACAGATCACATCTAGGGCACATACTAGAAACATGAATTCTACCATGATCTCGAACAAGAAGGATAGAATCACATACGGTACAGTGGGAGCAGCACCGCCGACGTTGATGTTTTCGGCCATGTCGTTGTGGATGAGGCTACCGAGGTCGGGGAAGAAATCATCGTTAGCGAAGTCGTCGCTGCCAGCAGTCGCGCGAGTGCGCTCTCCAAAAAGCTGATCGCCCCTCTCCCGTACAGGATCACGAATGGCGGGGTTTCAGAGGCCTGCTGTCCCTTCCCGCGGTGCACGCCGGAAGGAGGGATGGAGAAGACTTGCGTGGCGGCGCAATGATCTGGAACGGTGGTGCGAAACCATACGAAGTGGCGGCGCCTGGGGTAGACGACTGCCTGACTATATAGTGCGGGTTGGGTAGGTCGTGGGAGTAAACCCCACTTCTGAGTCGTGATCCAAAGAATCAGAAACGGTTCAGTAATTAATGCGCCCATTAATTATTAATTAATGATTCATTAATTTTTCCGAGCAGCAAAAATATAGAGAATGTGTATAGCTCTGTCCTTGGCTCGGCTAAATCCCGCAACCCGCGACGCGTCGTGACGAGGCGTGGCGTGGGGAAGCGAGCGAGGAGGAGGAGCGCGCGTGTAGGTCTCCTCTTCTCATGCTCACAAAAGTAATAGAAGAGCTCACCTTATAAAGAGGTGCAACTCCCTCTCAGCTTCCATGGTGGGACTAAACTTTAGTCTCAATCACTCCACTCACATGTGTGCATGAATGGGCCAAGAGAATTTCAGAATTTTAGTTGGGCTTTGGGCCAAAGGCCTACTAGCAAAATTCCAACAACCCCCACAAAGTCTCATTGGCACATTTCATCATTTAGTTCCACAACATTGTTTATATACCGGTGTTCAGTGGAGATTGTAAAGTTGAACTTCCACTCAGAGATTTATGCTACACTAGATCACAACTTGAATAGTGGACTATGCCTTGAACTACAAGTTTTCTGCGAGACTAGTTTCACACAAATTCTTGACCGATTCTGGGCTGCCGCAAGGCTTCCCTGCGAGTGGAGCGTATACGTCATACTCCACGGCCTTTCATGAATTTATTAGAGAACACCCTATTCTCACAGACTGCGGCATTAACAGTCAAATTCATATAGGTGTGTTTCTAGGGAGATGCTCTACAGGACAACATCTGGGGTTACTCAAATAAGCCACTTGGAACACATTAAGATAAATATCAACCTGCCATGCAGATCAGGAAAGTATTGCATCTTCACGGAGTGGGATAATTAAAATAGGGATACTCTCCTCCCAGGTGACCAATATCTTGTCTCCCACTTCTACTTCACGGGATCTCCGATCACATAGAGTGGATTACCACTATGGACAACTCATGCGGTGGGACTCAAACCCATATTCATCGATGCATTATCTATCACATTACATGATAAACCCTTTGTGAAGGGATCTGCCAAGTTTTTCGACGTTTGGATATAATCCAACGTAATAACTCCGGAGTTCCTCAGTTTTCTGACAGATTTTAGTCTCCTCTTCACATGCCTTGAGGACTTCATATTGTCCTTGGAATTGTTTATCTTGAGGATCACAGTTTGATTATCACAGTTCATCGGGATAGGGGGTATTGGTTTTTCAACATGGGAGAAGTCCCTGTGACCTGGTAAGAAGAAAACATGGAGGCGTCAGCACAAACATGTACATTGGCACCAGTGTCAATTAACCAATCAGGAGATTGAAATACTGAAAGGATGGTAGGAAGAATACCGTACCCAGATTCCTTCATATTAGTATCACCGATGACAACATCAGCGGACTTGCCGCTCTTCTCATGTTCGCGCTCCTCAAAGCGGTTAGGACACTTCGGAGCCCAGTGATTAGGATCACCGCAGACATGGCAAATTCCCTTTCCTTTCTTGTGAGAATTCTTCTTGAAGTTGGTAGAATGTGAATGCTTGTTCTTTGCATCAAACTTGCCTTTGCCCTGAGTTTTGTTCTTGTTGTTTTTGAACTTGTTCGGCTGGAAGTTCTTCTTATGCACCATGTGGGCACTAGAAGCTCCCTCAGCAACTCGAGCACATGTGTCTTTTGCTCTCGCCTTCTCTTCAGCATCAAGAATACCAATGAGATACGAAATGGAAAACTCTTGTCTCTTGTGTTTCAGGGAAGTAGAAAAATTGTTCCACGAAGGTGGAAGCTTGGCAATGATGCCGCCGACAAGAAACGTGTCCGGTAACACACACTTAAAGTACTCAAGTTCCTTGGCGAGTGACTGTATCTCATGAGCCTGTTGTACAACAGAGCGCTCATCAGTCATCTTGTAGTCATAGAATTGCTCCATGACGTACAACTCGCTGCCGGCGTCCGAGGCACCAAACTTGGCCTCAAGCGCAGCCCACATGTCCATGCCGTTGTCAAACGACATATACGAATCCACAATGGAATCATCAAGAACAGTCAGAAGGGCACCTTTAAAGAGAGTGTCGATCTTCTCAAAAGCTTCTAGTTGTGCTGGATTAAGATCACCCTAAGGCTTGCCCTTAGTGGCGTCATAGCAACACATGGTCTGAAACCAGTAGACTGCTCTCGTGCGCCACCTTTTATATTGCACCCCCTTAAAGGCAGGAAGCCTCAAATGCGCAGCAAAACCACTCGGAGTAAATTGCCTATTATCAGGTTTTCTGGATTGTTGAATATATGAGCAAATTACTACGGATTTTAATCCGAATAAACAGAAGATAAATCATGACAACACTAGCAGAGATTAAACTAATCATGCAAACTAGCATAGTAGATGAACAGATCACATCTAGGGCACATACTAGAAACATGAATTCTACCATGATCTCGAACAAGAAGGATAGAATCACATACAGTGCAGCGGAAGCAGCACCGCCGACGTTGATGTTTTCGGCCATGTCGTTGAGGATGAGGTTGCCGAGTTCGGGGAAGAAATCGTCGTTGGCAAAGTCGTCGCTGCCAGCAGTCGCGCGAGTGCGCTCCCCAAAAGCCTGATCGCCCCTCTCCCGTACAGGATCGCGAGTGGCGGGGTTCCGGAGGCCTGCTGTCCCTTCTCGCGGTGCACGCCAGAAGGAGGGATGGAGAATACTTGCGTGGCGACGCAATGATCTGGAACGGTGCTGCGAAACCATACGAAGTGGCAGCGCCTAGGGTAGACGTCTGCCTGACTATATAGTGCGGGCCGGGTAGGTCGTGGGAGTAAACTCCACTTCCGAGTCGCGATCCAAAGAATCGGAAACGGTTCAGTAATTAACGCGTCCATTAATTATTAACTAATGACTCATTAATTTTCCCGAGCAGCAAAAATATAGACAACATGCATAGCTCTGTCCTCGGCTCGGCTCAATCCCGCAACCCGCGGGTTGTCATGACGAGGCATGGCGAGGCGAGCGAGTAGGAGGAGCGCGCGTGTAGGTCTCCTCTTCTCATGCTCATACAAGTGGTAGAAGAGCTCACCTTATAAAGAGGTGCAACTCCCTCTCAACTTTCGTGGTGGGACTAAACTTTAGTCTCACTCACTCCACTCACATGTGTGCATGAATGGGCCAAGAGAATTTCAGAATTTTAGCTGAGCTTTGGGCCAAAGGCCTACTAGCAAGATTCCAACAATATATAGTCATCCACTGTACTCGCTCATATAGTATTGCATGTTATAAGGTTGAATATTAGATGAGTAATTTTTCCAAGCATCTCTCTTTCACTTTGTTGGCATCTATTGTAGTTGACTAGAAGTACACATATACTAGCTAGGCTCTTGCATAAGAGTTCACTCTTCTCATTTTTTATGTCTTTCTTTTCTTCACACTAGTAATGATGTACGTGCAATGCACGCACGTTTATATTAGGTAGGATATTAATTGCGTGTTATATTAGGTAAGATATATTTGTTGCACGTTGGTATTTGGTAAGATATTAATTACTTTTTTCACGGGAATGGTGGGATATTAATTACATGGCAGATTTCATGAGATAGCGTTGAGTCAAAACATGTTTATCACCAATGACAGTGGTGGGTAATTAGAGCGTTAAACATGTTCGGTGCTCAACATTGGAGCAATTGAACCGCTAGATCAAATGATTTGACGGTCGAGATAGTTTGGATCTGCCCCTTTGAGTCTTTTTATATTGATGATATAGATATGCAAAAATTACATGTAAGCCTAGTTATAAACCCCTTATTGTACTTGCTCTAATGTACAACTGCATGGAAAACATATTAGGTCGAGTGTGCAAACCACCCAACAACAGCTTTGCTAGGTGCGATACTTTTTTTTAACACAGTACAGACGCAAGCGCTCATATACGCGCACATACACTCACCCCTATGAACGCATATACGTACACCCTACCTCTATGAGCACATCCGAAAAACTGAGCCGGCATATCATCTTAAAATTTACGAAGTCACCGTAGTCACCTCGTCGTCGACGGGAACGTCTCATGCCACTGAATGCGTATCACCGGATAAATATGAGCATCAGGACTTGAATCCTGGTGGACTGGGGATACCACAGTCCCTCTAATCATCCAACCACAAGTTGTTTTGCTGCTAGGTGCGATACTTACGTACCACACTCGGCTTATGGTCTACCGGTTTATAGATGTAACCCACGTGTCTTATGACGAGGGCTTGGCATACAAATACGTTGAGGTGAAATTGACATCCCATGGTAAAAAAAGCAGCCAACGGCCAACCCACGTTAACGGCATCGGAGTAACCCGAGGAGCTTTGCTACATCCACGTAATCTTACGTGAGTTTACGTGCTGAATATGAGGTGGCAACGTTTAATTGGGCTTAACGAGGCGCGGGGCCCACCCTGAAAATGGGGGGGGGATGTTTAGTACGTGGGGAAGGAAGGTTTTTACGTAATAGTTTGCCTAGGCTTAGCATGTTCGTAACCCAAGTGCCCAAACTCAGCTTCCATCAGCGGCCTACTCGAGGCCGTCACATGGCCATGCAAAAGGCCGAGCGGCAGCCGACGCGCACATCATAGAGGTAAGACCATCTCCAATAGACGTGGGCAGACGCGGCGCGCTAAATTTTTTTTACGATATCAAAATAGTACTTTTGTGTGTTGAACTAGTCAGTTGCTTCATCAGGTGTCCAAAAAGTTTAGCGCCGGTGTGTCGCTTCAGCAGGCACGGTAAAGTAGAGTGCGCACACCCAACCAACGCACAAACAACACATACAAAATGATTTCAAACATCCAAGATATGCAAATTTCACAGAAACAAGATGATCTCAAACATCAATGTGAAACATAGCATAGTTCAAAATATGTAAAGTTCGCACAAACAAGATGATCACAAGCAAGTTCATGACAAACAAGTTCACACAAACGAATTAAACATCAACAGTCATTCGCCATCTTTCTCCCTGTTTGCCTCCTCTTCTTCGTCCGTTTCTTCTTCCGATTCTCCATCATCTTGTTCGTCCTCTCCTTCATTGGAAACTCAGACGGTGCTTGCACTATCAACAAAGGCATCATGCGAAGGCATGTGAAGCACACCGGAAGATCGCATGCCACCCATGCCTCTCGTAGGTGCTCCCATGCCTCCCATGAGAGACGCAAAACTCATGTCTCTCATGGTAGCTCCCATGGAAGCTCTCATGCCTCCGATGCCACCCATAGTTCGGAGTCGCAGCGGCACCTGCGGAGGTCAAGCCCGCGATAGGGTTTGCGGCAGTAGCAGCGACGACGGCGGAGAGGTCGCGCGTGTATGGAGGGGTTAGGGGGACCTCGCTACGACCGTCCATGGCTGGAGGTCGGCGGCGGCGGCGCGGGGTGGGGCGAAAGCGGGGGTGGACGGAGAATTCAGCGGCGGTTGCTCGCTCGTGCGAGATTTCTTTCTGTCGCGCGCGCAGTGACGGACACCCAAAAAAGCAGCGCACAATGCAGTTCTGTTCAGCGCGGAGTGATTTAGCGCGCGTGTGATTTTTACGCGTCTGCTGAAGGTGCCGATTCGGCCGCGCGCGCTAAAATGCCATTTTTCTAGGCGCACAACTTATTTAGCGCCTCTGCTGGAGATGCTCTAAGGCAGTACCACCCTCAGCTTTCAGCTGGGCCAAGGGACTGCATGAAGGGACCACGTGTCGGCTCATAAACAGAGAGCCAACATGTAAGCCGAGGGGCGCGTGGTTAACCTCGATGCATATGTACGCCGAGAGTTGTTGTAAGCCTAGGGGGATGCACACGTAGCCACAGCCTTCACGTACGCCAAGAGCAAGCTTAAGCGGAGGCCCTGTTTGGTTCGGCTGTGGATTTTTAAAAGCAGCTGTGAAAAATCTGCTGTGAAAAAACAGCTGTGGAAAATCTGATGTGAAAAAGATGTAGGTCATTTGGCAAACCAGCTGATACAGCTTTTTCAGATTTTGACCCGCAGCGGAATCAGATTTTGAAAAGCACGTCCTGGGCTGCTTCCGCTTTTGGTTCAGATTTTGGTAGCGGATTTATGAAATCGGATTCTGCTGGGTTCGCCCTTTGGTTTAGATTCTGCTGCGCGGCAGCAGAATCCGTCGATAAAAGCTGAACCAAACAGTACCTATATGCGCATGGATTACTCCTCAGCCAGTAGCCGCCCAACTGCTGCCACGTGTGCGCCTTCGTAAGCCGAGCGCCCGCCGTACATTGACGGCTTAGCTGCAAACCGAGTGTCGGCTCTTGTGAATGTTTTCTGAAATTCACGATCATTCTTCGAATATGCAAACATTTTCTGAATTTTTTTGAGACTCACAAACTTTTTTTATTGTATTTGAGATTATTTTTGAGTTCCATAATTTTTTTGTATTCACAAAATTATTTTAAAATTCATGACACTTTTTTAAAATTCACAAACATTTTGACATTTGTGAACATTTGTTTGCAACGCAAAACATCTAAATCCTCAGTTTTATTTTAAATTCAAAGCATTTTTCAAACTCCTGAACACTTTTTATATTTCCAAAACTTCTATATAATTCATGCGAACTAACATGTGGTTGGATGGTTATAAGAGGACAGTGGTATCCTAACTCACCAGGGTTTAAAATCCTGGTGCTCGCATTTATTCTGAATTTATTTCAAAATTTTGGGCGATACACGTTCAATGGGAGGAGATGTTTCCATCGACTACGAGACACCTATGGTGACATTATAAAAATCTCAAAATGACATGCAGGCTCAGTCTCTCGGAGATGCTCATAGAGGCAAGGTGTGTGTGCGCGTTCAGGAATGATTGTATGTGTATATATTTGAGTGTTTTCTTCTGTACTTTATTAAAAAAACTCCTATATAATTCCTACATTTTTTCTGTCGTTTTTACTCAAAGCGTTGGAAAAATGAGCAGTTCGCAGCGAACGGTACCTACCTCCAAACCGACGGAGCAATGCTGGACCTGCCCTGATTTTGTTGTTCGAAATCAGACCTACGTACATATTTTCCGTGGTTTTACGGCACCACATACGTGTGGAAGATTGGGATTATTGAAACCCACACGTGTACGATTCGGTTCCTGGTTCCCTCAAGAAAAAACAATAAATTACGGTCGCGATCGCACATCAATATTCAATTCAATAACACACATCGCATCGATCAATCGATCGCCATCGCGATCGGCCAATCGCTGCTCTTGGCGCCGACGTAGTCACGTAGAGGATGGCCGGCGGCGTTGACCGCCTGTCCGACCTCCCCGACGAGCTCCTCCTGCGCGTCCTCCACTTCGTCCCAGTCAAGCAGGCCGCCGCCACGACCGCGCTCTCGCGGCGATGGCGCTCGCCGCTCTGGCGCTCCTCAGGCGCCGTAAACCTAGAGACGGACGTCGAGGACTGGGGCTACTACTTGTACAACTTCAATGATAAGAGTGGAGACAGGGACGACGCCCTCTTCTTTTCCCGGTGCGACGCCTTCGTGTCGGCGGCCGAGGCGGCGCTCAACTCCGCCGACGTCCCCGTCACGAGGCTCACCCTTCGTGTCACGGGCCGCACCTCGATCGACTTGTTCCTGAACGGTGACAGGCATGCGAAGTTCCAGGGCGCGCTCGCCAAGCTGCTCTCCCACCGGGTGGCGCGCCGCGTCGAGGAGCTCCGGCTCGACGCATACAACACCTACTCGGACAACCAGACCAGTCTCAGCTCCTTCGGCCTCTACGTGTTCGACCTAGGCTCCTTGCAGTCGGAGAACCTCCGCGTGCTGGACCTCACCAACTGCTGCCAACTTGTTTCGCCGGCCACCGGGGCCGTGTTCCCGTGCCTTTCGTCGCTGCGGCTGCATCATGGCACCGTGCGGCTCAACGCCCTCCAGAGCCTCATCTACGCCGCGCCTGCACTCGTCAATGTCCACTTTGAGTCCGTCATCATCTCACCACCGACAGCAACAGATAGAGAGCCGGACTCTTTGTGGGAATCCCTTAAAACTAGAACTCTGCCGCCCGCACAGGCCCTGCTCCGTCTCCCTGCGGCCACCGAGCTCGCCCTGGAGAGCTGCCGCTGGAAGGACAAGGATGGCTGGCGATATCACTACACAGCGCGACAACACTACATAGAGGACAAGGCCGGCGTCGTCCCCGTGGAGATCGACGCACCGAGGCTACGTCGCTTCAGATATAAGGGAATTCTCCGGTCGTTCTCACTGAGCCCACGGCCGCCGGACTTGGCACATGCCGACCTGCATTTTGTCCCGCGCGACAAGGAAACCAAGGAGGATCCATGCCGCGGGGAGGCCAACCTCGAGACATTTTGGCGGTTCCTTCACAACTTCACCGGCGCCAAGAAGCTGAAGCTAAACGTAAACCCCCACGAGGACATGGCTGTGCTCAGCGAGGCAAGGAGGGCCGAGCTCCTACCCGCATTCTCCATCCTCGAGCACCTTGAGCTGCACGGTAAGGCGGCGGCAGTGGCGCTCACTGACCTGCTCCGCTGCTGCTCCAAACTCCGCAACCTCCGGATCAACCACACCGCGAAGCAGCAGTGAACCACTACTCACACTATTGTCACGCCTAAAAACTCTTTCTAGAAAGGAAGTTCAGTGCTGACCATGACAAGTCCATCGATCTTCTAGCCCGCTATCTAAACTCGAACATGACAAGTTGTGGGAGTATATAACGTACAAGGTTGAGAGATGGATTTCCGATTCATCAGTTAGGAGAAAGCTTGGAGCATCAAGCTTTGTGGTGTGACCCCTAAGAGGTGATTCGACTATTAATAATGAGAATTTTGCTCTAATTATTTCCGAACCATTTGTTTGAGCGATCTATTTGGTTTATCTTCTAACATTTTAGTACTGAAATATCAATCTTGTAATGAGGTACTTTTACATTTCGGTTAAAATCAGCAATACAATTTTTTTTAGCCAGTTTAAACTTTTGTGTAATGTCCTTATATATTGATGTTGGATTTAAGTCAAGTTCATACCAAAAGGTCTGGTCATTTGTTTTAGTTGTGTGCCACAAATATTTCTGAAACCAAAGGCAATGAGGGCCGTGCTCAGCGAGGCAAGGAGGGCCGTGCTCCTACCCGCATTCTCCATCCTCGAGTGCCTTGAGCTGCATGGTAAGGCGGCGGCAGTGGCGATCACGGGCCTGCTCTGCTGCTGCCCCAAACTCCGCAACCTCCGGATCAACCACACTGTGGAGCAGCAGTGCACCGCTACCCACACTATTGGCACGCCAAAAAAACTCTCTCTAGCTAGAAAGGAAGTTCAGTGAAGACCATGACAAGTCCATCGATCTTCTAGCCCGCTATCTAAACTCGGACTTGACTGCGCTGTCACCTGAAGGAAACAACACCGCCAACTCTGATAAGGTCTCTGGGATCAGAGCCAGCACTCGTTCGATGTCTAGGGAGCTCTTTGGCGAATTGTCTTGGCACCAAGCTGATAAAATTCTTCGCCAAGAACACCCTGGTTCTTAAAGAAATGTCTATCGAAGAGGAAACACGAAGTTGTTGGAGCACATGAGCTACAAGATAGAGAAATTGATTTCTGATGCATCCATAAGAGCATCTCCAATAGGCGCGGTAAAAGGCGCGCCCGTGCGGTAACTTTTGGTTTTAGCGCGCGCCGGCTGGTTCCGCGCGTTCCGGCGGTGGCGGGAACTTACCGCGCGCGGGAGAAAGCGGCACGCGGCGCGGTAGATTTGGCGCGCCACTTCGCGCGCGCATATAAAATCCCACGCTCGCCACGCGCACAGAACACAGCCACGCGCCCTCCCCTCGCAACCTCGCCGCTTCGCCGCTTTCCGCGCCACCATGCCGCCGCGCCGCCGGGGTTCTTCGGGCTACCGCGGCGTCCGCGAGCGCCCCAACGACTGGTACTCCGCCGAGATCCGGCGACGTCCGGCTCGGCCTCGGGTCGTTCCGGAGCGCGCACGAGGCGGCCCACGCGTACGACGCGGCGGCGTGGCTCTTGGAGAGGCCCCGGTCACAGATGAACTTCCGGGACGTCTTCACGCGCGAGCAGGCGCAGCGGGTCGCCCCTTCGCCGCGTCTCATCACCGACATGGACCGTGCCGACCACGCTCGGTGGCAGCGCCGCCTCCTCATCGCTGAGGAGGACGAGCGAGCCATGGCGGAGTGGCGCCGTCGCCACACGGAGGACGTCGCCGACGAGCGTGCCTACTGGGCGGAGAGGACGGCAAGGCGCCGCACGGAGCGGGCGGACCGGCGTCGGCGGAAGGCATTGGCGAATGCGCATTCCGATATCGTTGCAGCAGGTGGGAGGTTGATCTTCACGTCAGACGTGAACGTTGGGACAACATGTGGTTCGATACCTCGGACAACACCGACGAGGATGATGATGGTGATGATGGTAGCGACTTGGACTAGTTTCTATCTATGTATGCCGTAGTAGTTTCTATCTAGTTGCACCGTAGTTCTATCTATCTATGCTTTCGAACTATCTATCTAGTTGCACCGATGTAAAATACCTTTGTATCATTTTTTATCTACGCAATTTTAAAAATGTTGTAGGATGAGCACGCCCGCTGCATTTTAGCGCGCCTGCTGGAGCCAGCGCTGCGCGCCGCGCCAAACCAGGCGATGGGCGCGCGTCAAAGCAGTTTTTACCGCGCAGCGCGTTCGGCGCCTGTTAGAGATGCTCTAAGGAGGAAGCCTGGAGCTTCAAGCTTTGTTGAGTTGCCCTTAAGAGGTGGTTTGATTATTAATAATGAGAATTAATTTTGATGTAATTATTTCCCAACCTTGTATTTGAGCGGGCTATTGGCTTCACTTCTAACATTAATTTCAATACCGAAATTTTGATCTTGTAAGAGGTAATTTTGCATTTTGGTTAAACTATTTTGGGTTTGCTAAATCACATCAGTAGATGTGAAATAAGTATGTCACTTTCAAGTTTTATACCATTGGATATATTGTTCCAAGATTTTTTCCAGCGTGGGCTCGTGAAACATGGTTGAGTTGAGCCTCTCACACTGGACGTGCGTGTGTCTGCTTCAGCCCATGTGCCTGGGCCTTTTCCCTTGAAATTTTCATTTTCTTTTCTATTATTTGATGACTGTTGTCGGTCCGCTACAGCACTTGTGAGTGCGTTCTTTTTTGCAACTCTATGCTTTGTAGATGGATAATACGGTGTTTGTGTATTTTTTTTCTACGCATTTGCTAATTATATGTCACATTAAGTTGTCCATCACATAATTGGAGGCTGTAAAATTTGTGCAATACTGTTTTGGTTTGTGTTGTCGCCTTGCCTTGTTCTAGTGAAACTCTGTTGGGCTGTTTTTTTTTTTTTTTGCACAGCCCTGCGGCTTTTCTTTTGTCCCGGTATCTGTGTCTATACGAATGTGGGTATATGGACTCTGTTTCATGTGTGTTTATGCCTCATTGTTTTTCTTCTAGGCACATGCCTTTCGGTGTTGTTTTTCATATGGATGAGTCAAGCATGTTTTTTTCTTTAATTATTTATTCATTTTAATTTTATGAATTTTTAATTCACTTTCTAGGGTGTAAATTGGTTGTCTCATTTGCAAGTCCACCCCGGATATGTAACTCAGCTCACGTTTTCTCCTAAGTTGCAAGTCCATCCTGTGATATGCAACTAGCCCTAACTCATTTTGTCTCAGTTTCAAGTCCACACTCTCGACACGCAACTGGGATGCCTGACATATCTTCTCTCAGTAGCAAAGTCCACCCCAGACAACTAACTGGGCTGCCTTTTTTTACTAATTGCAAGCCAACCCTTTAATACACAACCGGATAAACCCACTACAAGTCGTAGTTATGAATAATGTTATATATACGTAAAAAGGTATGAAAGCTTACGTAACATGCTAAACTAAATGCCCCTCCCCCTCTTTTAAGGGTGGTGGGCCCCTTCCTCCCCCTCCCTCCAATCCTAGCCGGCCACGTTGTTGTTTATGTTAAATTATATATATGTTCCATATAGGTGTGACATTTTACTCCATAGTTATTCATAATTTTTTGTCGAAAACTATATATATCTAGACCTACATAGATTTTTTTTTCTGAGAATCTCACCTATGTAGATAATTTACGTGTTTTTTTTGGAAGACATCTATAGAAGATTAGGATTGGGCCTAAGGGGAGGAAGAGGCCCACCACCGCTCTGAAATTCAGGGGGGAGAGATAATTAGCGAACAAGATAACCTAAAACGTTGTAAGTTTATGCAGGATTATTGAAACAGACGCGTGCACGATTCGGTTCCTGGTTCCCTCAAAGAAGAAACAATAAAGAACGATTCCGTTCCTCCTGGAAAAAAAAAGACAAAACACGCCCGTATCACGATCGATCGCGATCGGCCGATCGCATCGCCGCTCTTGTCGCCGACGTAGACGATGGCCGGCGGCGTTGACCGGCTGTCCGACCTCCCCGACGAGCTCCTCCTGCGCATCCTCCACTTCGTCCCAGGCAAGCAGGCCGCCGCCACGACCGCGCTCTCGCGGCGATGGCGCTCGCCGCTCTGGCGGTCCTCAGGCGCCGTAAACCTAGAGACGTACGTCGAGGACTGGGGCTACTACACGCACATATTCAAGGATAGTAGTGGAGAATGGGACGACCGCCTCTTCTTGTCCCGGCGCGACGCCTTCGTGTCCGCGGCCGAGGCGGCGCTCGACGCTGCCGACGTCCCCGTCACGAGGCTCACCCTTCGTGTCACCGGCCACAACTGCATCGACTTGTTCCTGAACGGTCACTGGGATCTGAAGCTGCCGTCGCCGTGGTCTCCGCGCCACGGCGCGCTCGCCAAGCTGCTCTCCCACCAGGCGGCGCGCCGCGTCGAGGAGCTCCGGCTCGACGCATACGACGTCTACTCGGACGACCAGACCAGTAGTCTCAGCTCCCTCGGCCTCTACGTGCTCAACCTAGGCTCCGTGTGCAGTCAGAGAGTAAATTGCTGAAAGCCACCACATTTGTGGCTAGGGTACTGCAAAACTACCGCTTTTACCAAAAATTACAAAAAACCACCAACTCTGAGGCAAGTGAGTAACAAATCACACCGATTCACAGATTAGCTCGCACAAACAGCAAAACTGACTGGTGGGACCCATTTGTCGGTCCAACATGGCATGTCTATGTGTACACTTTGATGAGGTGGAACGTGGGTCCCACATGTCATCCACCCACCTCCTTTTCCCTCTCTTCTTCTTCCCCATCCTCTTCTCCTTCCCCGTTCTCCTCAGGTGTGGCCATGGAGATCCAGCGGAAGCGGCGGGCTGCGGTGGTGCATCTCAGGTGCGGCCATGGCTGCGGTGCTCCCGCTGGGGCACGCGCACTCGGCCCGGCCTTCTCTCGCTGGGACACGGGCAGCCGACCCGGCCTTCTCCTACTGGGCGAGCGCGTTGATGGGAGGCGGCTGGAGGAAAGGGAGGAGCCGCCGAGGGCCTGACGGCGGATCCCGGCGGCTGTAGCCGGATCTCGGCCGCGGGCACCGGGACCACCCCGTGCGTGCGCGGGATCCAGACGACAGGAACAAATTAGGCGGCGTCGCGGCGGAACTGCCTCCGGCAGCTCAGGCTCCGGGCACGGCTCCCTGGGCACGTGCGCCGCCAGCATGGCTACCTCGACGGGAGGGACACTCGCCGGAGCTGGAGCGGTGCTGCTCGCCAGCTCGGGCTCCGGGCACGGCTCGCCGGGCTCGTGCGCCTTCGGCATGGCTGCCTCGACGGGAGGCGCGCTCGCCGGAGCTGAAGCGGCGCTGCTCACCGTTGACCTCGCCGGAAACCAGGAATCGGGGCTGTCGCCATCGGGGCAGGGCCGAAGTCAACAGGGGAGAGAGGAGGGGAAGAGAGATGTAAGAGGCATGGGGCTGCCATGTGGGACCCTTGGCCACATCAGCGTATTGTCCATGTAGATATGCCAAGTGGACCCGACAGGTGGGCCATCCCTGTAAGTTTTCCTATTAGTTGCGGCTTGCAGCTCGTTTAGTGCAATCTGTTACTCACTTGCCTCAGAGTTGGTAGTTTTTTATGATTTTTGACAAAAATGATAGTTTTGCAGTATCCTAGCCACAAATGTGGTGGCTTTCAGCAATTTACTCGCAATCAGAGAACCTCCGCGTGCTGGACCTCACCAACTGCTGCGAACTCGTTCCGCCGGTCTCCGCGGTTGTGTTCCCGCGCCTTTCGTCGCTGCGGCTGCACCATGGCACCGTCCGGCTCGACGCCCTCCAGAGCCTCATCTACGCCGCGCCTGCGCTCATCACCGTCCACTTTGAGTCCCTCATCATCTCACCACCAACAGATGGTGTGCCGGACTATAGTTTTCCCAATCAGTCGATCAACCGCCAGTGGAAAGCCTATGCTCCACCTCTGCCGCCCGCACAAGCCCTGCTCCGTCTCCCTGCAGTCACCATGCTCGTCCTGGATAGGTGCAACTGGAAGAACAAGGATGTCTCGCGACGAGACTACATAGCGGACAAGGCCGGCATTGTCCCCGTGGAGATCGACGCGCCGAGGCTACGTCGCTTCAGATATAAGGGGCTTCTCCGGCCGTTCTCACTGAAACTGCTGCCGCCGGACTTGGCACACGCCCACCTGCATTTTGTCCCGCGCGCCCGCGATGATAGAGTGAGCAAAATACTGCCCGGGCACAAGGAAACCAACGAGGATCCATGCCGTGGCGAGGCCAACCTAAGGACCTTTTGGCGATTCCTTCACAACTTCACGGGCGTCAAGGAGCTGAAGCTAAACGTAAACCACCTCGAGGACATGGCTGTGCTCACCGAGGCAAGGAGGGCCGAGCTCCTACCCGCATTCTCCATCCTCGAGCGCCTTGAGCTGCACAGAGTGCACAGGCCCCAAGGTAAGACGGCGACAGTGGCGATCGCAGACCTACTTCGCTGCTGCCCCACACTCCGCAGCCTCCGGATCAACCACACCGCGGTGCACCAGTGCACCACTACCCACAATATTCGTAAGACGACCTCTTCCTAGAAAGGAAGATCAGTGCTGACCGTGACAAGTCCATCAATCTTCTAGCCTGAAGGAAACAACACCACCAACTATGATGAGGCCCCTTAGATCCATGGCTTCAGCCAGCTCTCGTTCGACTGATTACGGAGCTCTTTGGCTAGAGTGGGCTTGCACTTCCGGCTTGGGGCGGCGAATTATCTTGGCGCCAAGCTGATAAAATTCTTCACCGAGAACGCCGTGGTTCTTGAATAAATGTTTATCGAAGATGACGCAAACAGGAAGTTTGTGGGACCACATGAGTTACAAGGTTGAGAAATTGATTTTTGATTCATCGATTAGGAGGAAGCGTGGAGCGTCAAGCTTTGTTGTGTTGCCCTTAAGAGGTGATTTGATTATTAATAGTGAGAACTAATTTCGGTGTAATTATTTCCCCAACCTTATGTTTGAGCAGACTATTTGGTTACGCTTCTAACATTTCAGTACCAAAATATCAATCTTGTAAAGAGGTACTTCTGTATTTCGGTTAAAATATGTCAGCAATACAAAAAAATTGAGCGAGTTTCAAACTTTTGTGTAATTTTCTTATATTAATGTTGGATTTAAGTCAAGTTCACACCAAAAGGTCTGGTCATTTGGCCAAATTGGAAACTAAAACTCTATTTGTTTTAGTGGTGTGGCAAAAATATTTCTGAAATCAAAGGCCATGTCAGAACTGTTGGCTCATGGTTAGGTCTAAGAATGTTCTTAAATGTCATCTTATTTAGTTAACATTACACACTGACTTAACATTTGCGGTATAGGTGGCTGCCTCCCTGCGCTCCACACACACGGCACTGTTTGAACGATTTATGCACGATGACTGAGCTGAGCCTTTCATTACGTTTGATGCATGGATTAGCACCCTTGGATCAGTCGTCGTGCAAGGGTCGAGGCAAAGTGTCGTCCATAAAGTAGTTTCGCAAGGCCACCATCTGGTGCTCGACTAGGGCGGCCAGAGGCTCGCGCTGGCCATGCAGGCATCCAGGAACAAGGAGAATAATCGCATGTACCAGGTCCTCATCTATTCTGTAGCCTATGAAATGCATACTTTTTTACAGCACGGATTAGTTTTGGGCGGTGAATAAAAGTATCTTTTCTCTTGAAGGGCCATTGGACCAATTTTTTAAACTTAGGGAAATAGTAAAGCAGGGCAACTGTATAGGCGGACCAGAGCTGAAAACCCACATAACACAAGGCCTTCGAACAGGAGGAAAAAAGGAGGCAAAAGACCAGAGGAGGCCGAACTCCCAGGAAGGTCACAGATGCAACCTGCAACTCTCTACACGCTGATATCTTCCTGAACCATGTCAAGAACCTGTCTGCAGTACTGGCGACCTGATCGAAAATCCGCAAATTACGCTCTTTTCAAATTCTCCAGGCAGCAGGATGGCAATGATGTTCAAGTTATGGCGCATATCTTTCGCGATCACCGAGCTGGACCGCAACCGACAATCCTCAGTGCTTCTGAATTAATCATCCGGCACTTTGAAATCTGCCCCAGTCCAGCCTCTGAAGAGCCTCCGGACCTGCTGGGCGAAACGACAATGCACAAAGAGATGTCTGCGGTCATCTGAAAGACAAAGAGGGCATGAGCCGTTGGAACACCCCACTCTGCGTTCCGAGTTGTTCGCCGTAAGACATCTACGATGCACAACCAACCTCATGAAGAATTTGCATCGTGGCAACGCCTTGGATTTCCAAATCGTCTTGTGGCAAGTGAACCACATGTTTTCTTGCTTAATACTCCTCTCAAAATAAGCGTCTCAACCTTAGTACATTTTTTTATTAAAGTTAGTATAAAGTTGAGACATTTATTTTGGGACGTACGGGAGTATATCATAGTGTTACAATGATTTGTAATAAAAATGCTAATTTTCTGACGTACATTTGCAAGCCAACAAGTTATTCTCTGCTGACCACATCCAATGGCTGCCATTGCATGCCCAATCTTGTTTGTGAAAAGCGAACTGCATGTTTGCCACGAAGAAAAGCTGACAAGCGCTTTTCAAAAGTGTATGTGACATTTAAAACAATGTTTATGTGTTTCCAAAAAATGTTAATTTTTTAATGTTACAATACTTAGTCGGCCCACTAGCCTCGCCCAGAGGCGAGACCGAAGGAACGCTCGCATTATCTATCTACTATCTACTACCACTACAAAAGGATGAGAGGGCAGATCCAACTTAAAATCTGGACCATCTAATCACACAATCAAGGGTCTAAAAACATCGTTAACAAAACCTTCGTTAACGCTAATCCCCACCGCATGGTTCGTAAGTCTTCCCTCCCACGCCTCCCGCGATTGATCCCAACAAATTGCCCGCTCACCTACGCACGTCCCCAGTTAACCAACACCTGCAAAATGAGAAGGGGGAAGTCACAAATCCCCTAAAGGCATGTACAGCGGCATCTACTCAGCAGTCTGTAACGCATGCCATGTAGGATTTTTATCTAGGTGAAGGTGAGAGAATCAGGAGAGAGAACGAGGGTGTCTATAATTCAACAGACGGTCGATAGTCCACAAAAAAAACGCTCCTTATCGACAGAGTTTTGCCGGTGTACGCCTAGGCGTCGTCATTTGCTGAGTGCCACGCCAAACCGCTGTCCCATGTTTCACAATGGAAAACAAGATTTATTTTTCCTTTCCTTATTTGACGGGAGCTATAGACGTAAAATAGGCAGTCTGTTGTAGAGGGTGTCTTTACTGCTGTCTACTCCCTCCGTCTGGAAATACTTGTCATTGGAATGGATGTATCTAAATGTATTTTAATTCTAGATACATCCATTTTCATCTATTTTGATGACAAGTAATTTCGGACGGAGGGAGCACATATGATTGGTACAGACAGGGTTGTCTAAACTAATGTACATGCCCTAACAGCAAACCAAGAGGATAAGTGTCGGGTGCAGGAGGAAAAAAGCTAGTTTTCTCGACTCCTAGTAGATACGGCGTACAGAACCAACGGCAAGATGTAGATACAAATAAAACTAGAAACCAAAATGTTGCATTGGGTGAGGCCACTTCTTCAGATGCGATGATAATGGACACAGGAAGTAGGAACAAGGAAGAAGGGCATGAGGGGAAGGAGACCCAAGAGCCTACCAATAGTGAAGGAAAAGGACAGACAGTAAAAGCGACTGATTTGGGAAGGCAAGGAAAACAGGAAAAAGTAACTACTTACATGCTAAGTAGAAGTCAGAAGCCTGTGTGTGGCTAGTAAAGGAGATCCAATTTTAATGTATGTGGGAACAGAACCTCCTAACCTCCAGGCTGGTAAAGGTAAGAGAAACACGTTCAAAAGGATGGCGCGCTCCAATACCAGCGAACCTCAGACCTCGCTCAGCCAGGATAAAAAAAGAAGAGGTGCAGATGTGATGGAAATCGACGAAAACAAAGAGGTGCTGAAAAAGTCAAAAATGAATGTAGAGGGAGAGAACGAAAAACAAACAATAACACCCGTCTTCGAATGTGAAGCTGGGCTGCACGAACAGCCCGGCGAGACCAAATGAGGATCATAGCTTGGAACTACCGGGGATTGGGTAATGGGCCGGCAGTTCGAAGGCTTCTGGACCTCCAGAAGCGGGAGGACCCCGACGTCCTATTCTTGTCAGAGACTAAGAGCGGCGAGAAAAGGATGAAACACATCAGGTGGTTGTTGGGAATGAAACACATGGTAGTCAAAGAATGCAGAGGGAAAAGCGGTGGTTTAGCACTTTTTTGGAAAGAAGGTATCTCGGTGGAACTCCATAATTACTCAAAATATCACATGGATGTGGAAATAGTGGAAGACGATGGTTTCAAGTGGAGGTTGACTGGAATTTATGGAGAACCAGCAAGGGATAAAAAGGAGAATACGTGGAGGCTCATGAGAAACTTGAACGCACAATTGGACAGACCATGGTTATGCCTTGGGGATTTCAACGAAATATTATTTAACCATGAAAAGAGAGGAGGACAACCAAGGCCACAAGTATGCTTGGATAAATTTAGGGAAACTCTGGAAATTTGCGACCTGCAAGACTTGGGCTTCATTGGTGATAAGTATACATGGCGGAATCACAATCACTTGGTGCAGCACTACATAAAAGAAAGGCTTGACCGAGCCGTGGCTTACCCAAATTGGGCTGCCAAATTCCCTCATGTCAAAGTGATAAACAGTGACCCAAGACACTCAGACCACCGCCCGGTCATAGTCCAGATTGAGGGAAAGGAGGACCAAGTAGGCTTTGCTAGCCTAAATACCTTCAAATTTGAAGCGAAGTGGTTAAGGGAGCAGGATTGTGAAAAGATTGTACAAAATGAATGGCAAGAAGCACAAGAAGAAGGTATGAATGATGTATTCTTGGGGTTGAAGAAAGTGGCAACAAATTTAAAATATTGGAACGCCAAAACTCTTGGGGATTTGAATAAGAAGATCAAAGAGGCCAAGAAAGAATTGGAAGAAGTCTGAAAGAAAGACATCTCACCAGATCAAGTGGCTCGTGAAGCATTTCTAAGAGAAAAACTGGACCGACTTGAGTCACAACAAGATATATATTGGAAGCAGAGGGCACACGCAAATTGGCTAAAAGAAGGAGACAAGAATAGACGTTATTTTCATACGTTTGCTTCTGAAAGAAGAAAAAAGAACACGATCATGAAGTTGAAGAAGGACAATGGAGATTGGGTAGAAGGGAATCAGCAGCTAAAGAGCTTAGTAGAAGACTATTTTACAGACTTATTTACATCCACTAATAGCAGCAACAATGATAATATCACTAGACATGTACATGATAGAGTGGACCGACATATGAACGAGCTGCTGAGTGCTGAGTTCACCAAAGAAGAAGTAAAGGCTGCCATAGAGTCAATTGGCGATCTAAAGGCTCCAGGGCCTGATGGGATGTCTGCAATATTTTTCAAGAGATTTTGGCACATTGTGGGGGGAAAGGTTACTCATGAGATTCTACAGTTTCTCAAAGGAGGTGACATGCCTATTGGATGGAATGATACAATGGTGGTTCTAATCCCCAAAACAAGTAAGCCTGAGAAATTAAAAGATCTACGCCCCATAAGCCTTTGCAATGTGGTATACAAGATTATTTCAAAAATCCTTGCAAATAGACTGAAAGCAATTCGCCGTCATATCATCTCCCCAAATCAAAGTGATTTTATTGCAGGGAGAATGATTTCAGACAACATTCTATTAGCATATGAACCAACACAGTTCTTGCAGAACAAAAGGAGCGGAACTGCTAATTATGCTGCCTTAAAGCTGGACATGAGCAAGGCATACGATCGAGTCGAATGGAGTTTTTTAAGAGATATGATGAGGAAAATGGGATTTAGCACATGGTGGATCCAGTTAACCATGAAATGTGTTACTATGGTGCGCTATCAGATAAAGGTCAACCATGATGTAACAAATGTCATTACCGTTAGCAGAAGCCTGAGACAAGGTGACCCATTGTCCTCATACTTATTTTTAATTTGTGCTGAAGGTTTCTCAGCTCTACTTCATGATGTAAAAAGGAGCAAAAAGATTCGAGGAATAAAATTCTCAAGAAGGGCTCCAAGTGTGAACCATCTGCTCTTTGCAGATGATTCCTTACTACTAATGAAGGTCGAGGACAGAAGCATGAAAGAAGTGGATCAAATCTTGAAGCAGTATGCAGATTGCTCTGGACAAGTAATTAACAAAGACAAATCTGCTGTCATGTTCAGCAAAAATACTCATCGGGAAAAGAGACATGCCACAATGCAGATTTTGAACCTGAATTGTGAAGCCAAAACAGAGAAATACCTGGGATTGCCCATCTATATCGGAAATTCAAAGTCAAAATCATTTACATACCTAAAGGATAGGATTTGGAGAAAGATCCAAGGCTGGAAAGAACGCATGCTATCAATGGCTGGGAAGGAAATTCTAATCAAAGTGGTAGCACAATCAGTAGCAATCTATGCTATGTGATCAAATGAGCACAATAATATGCAAGTACTGGTGGAGTCAGATGGACAAAGAAAATAGAATCCACTGGATCAGTTGGGACAAACTCTCACTTCACAAGAGGGATGGTGGATTGAGCTTCCGAGACTTATACGCTTTCAACCTGGCAATGTTGGCTCGCCAAGCTGGGAGGATCTTGCATAATCCATCCTCTCTATGTGCTAGAGTGCTCTCAGTGAAATACTTCCCAGACGGAAATATTCTAAATGCCAAAGGAGTCAGTGGCATGTCCTACGTCTGGCATAGCATTCTAAAGGGCGTTAAACTTCTAAAACAGGGTATAATATGGCGAGTGGGGAATGGAAATAACATAGACATCTGGAATAATCCTTGGATCCCAAGAGGCACCACGAGACGCACCATGACCCACAAAGGTCGATATCTTGTCAACAAAGTGTCGGAGCTGATGGACCCAGTCAATGGAGGGTGGGATGTGGCACTGGTACAACAAACCTTCTGTCCAGAAGATGTAGAAGCCATCTTATAGATTCCAGTAAATGAAGAGGAGGAAGACTATGTGGCCTGGCACTTTGACAAGAAAGGTTCATTCTCAGTGAAGTCTGCATATAAGGTGGCCATAGATAATGACATTCACAAACTAGCTCCCAGTAGCACCTCAACATCAAATAGGGGAGACAGAAGAGAGTGTTAAACATAACACATGTGCGGTATATAGTTGGGATATAGAGATATAGCTAGGAGGTAGTTTGTATGAGATATATCTCCTCTCGGTTTTCTTCTCCCTCAAGTTGTATCTTGATTCTCTCTTATCTCCTGTAACCGCACGCATGTAAGCCATCTAGGGTTTGGCCCCCCTGCTATATAACACGAGCACGTCGCCCCCAACAGGGCAAGACGTTTTACCGCTCGCACATGGTATCAGAGCCCCTCTTCTTCAACTCATCTAGCTACCAAAAACCATCTGTGCCAAAGCCACCATGTCTTCCTCCTCCGGCGCTTCCCTCCCGGCTAGTCTCAATGGCCAGGTCACCGAGAAGCTATCCCGCACGAACTACGTGTTGTGGCGCACGCAGATGATCCCCCAACTGCGTGGTGCCGGGGTCTTCGGCTACGTCGACAGCACCCAGCTGGAGCCGGCAAAGCTGCTCGTCACCGCCGAAAAAGAGGGCAAGCAGACTTCAACGCCCAACCCTCTCCACCCAATCTGGGTTCGGGAGGACCAGCAGGTCCTTGGCTACCTACTGAGCAACCTCACAAGAGAGGTGCTCCTCACGGTGACCACGGTCACCACCGCGGGCGCGCTCTGGACGACGCTCGCCGGCATGTACTCGTCACAATCGGTGAGTCGCATCAACAATATTCGCACCTCTCTCATCAATGCGCAGAAGGGCAACCTCTCCGTCACCTCCTACTTCACCACCATGCGTGGCTACCCCGACGAGCTGGCCGCGGCGGGCAAGGCGATCCTCGACGATGAGCTCATCTCCTACATCATCCACGGGCTCGATGCTGACTACCAGCCTCTGATCTCTGCTCTGGATGCTCGCGTGACCCCTGTCACCCTCGATGAGTTGTTCGCTATGCTCTCCAACTTCGATCAGAGGATGGTGCACTTCCACGGGTCCAGTAGCGGCGGCTTCAAGTCCTCCGCGAACTCGGCGTCTTGCGGTCGCGGTAGCTCCTCTCGGCGCGGCAGCTTCTCCCGTGGTAGGGGGAGGTCCAGTGGAGGCGGAAACGGTGGCGGCTCCAACTCCCGCAACAGCGGTGGGCGTGCTTCCTCCAACAACCGAACTCGCTGCGGTGGTGGAAACCCTCGCGCACGCCCTAATGCTCCTCGCTGCCAGATATGTGGCAAGTTGGGGCACACGGCAAAAGATTGCTGGTACCGCTATGAAGAGGATGAAGACTCCTCTCAAGATGATGACAAGGTGGCGGCGGCTGCATATGGCTCCTACGGCATCGACACCAACTGGTATGTCGACAGTGGCGCCACCAACCACATCACCAACGAGCTCGAGAAGGTGACCATGAAGGAGAAATATCGCGGCAAGGACCAAATCCACACAGCTAGTGGTGAAGGTATGGAGATTCGTCACATTGGTCATTCAAGTTTTAGTACCCCTTCTCGTAAAATCATCTTAGGAAAATTTTGCATGTTCCTAATGCTGACAAAAGCCTTCTCTCCGTCCATAAAATTGCTCTTGATAATCATGTCTTCCTTGAGTTTCACCCCTACTTCTTTTTGATCAAGGATCAGGTGACGAGGAGAATTCTCTATCGAGGTAGATGTGTTCGTGGACTCTACCCGTTGATTCCGGAGCTTAGGAGACTGAATAAACAGGCTTGTGGTGCTATCAAGCTTTCCTCCACACGATGGCATGATCGTTTAGGACATGCTTCTTTTTCTTTAGTTGAAAAATTACTTAGAAAGAATAAACTCCCGTTTGTTGGTGAGCGCAATATTGAAACTATTTGTGATTCCTGTCAACGAGCTAAGAGTCATCAGCTACCCTATCCTATATCCACTAGTGTGTCTACCAAACCATTGCAATTAATTGTTTCAGATGTTTGGGGTCCTGCCCCCAACTCAGTAGGTAGACATACATACTATATGAGTTTTATTGATGACTATAGTAAATTCTCTTGGATTTATCTTCTTAAGAAAAGATCCGATGTTTTCCAAGTTTTTAAGAACTTTCAAGCTCTCATTGAACGCCAATTTGTCAGCAAAATACTTGCTGTCCAATCAGACTGGGGCGGAGAATATGAGAAATTAAGCTCTTTCTTTCAAACTCTCGGCATCTCTCACCATGTGTCACGCCACCACGCTCACCAACAAAACGGCTCTGCTGAACGCAAGCACAGGCACATTGTTGAGGTTGGCCTAGCTCTCTTAGCTGGCGCCTCTATGCCTTTGAAATTCCGGGATGAAGCTTTTCTCACTGTTGTTCACATAATTAACATGCTCCCTAGTCGCGTTATCAATAATGAAACTCCAGTAGAACGGCTACTCCACACCAAACCTGACTACACGTCTCTACGTGTTTTTGGGTGTGCATGTGTTGGCCTAATCTTCGTCCATACAATCAACGCAAATTTATGTTTCGATCAAAACAATGTGTATTTCTTGGGTATAGTGCCCAACACAAAGGTGTCAAGTGCCTAGATGTGTCTACGGGGCGAGTTTATATCTCCCGTGATGTTGTTTTTGATGAAACAAAGTTTCCTTTCGCTGATCTTCATCCCAACGCCGGTGCCTTACTTCGCAAAGAAATTCTACTTCTACCCTCTTCTCTCACCGGCCTTGATCATGGGGGAATTACTTGTGATGATTCAATGTTGACTAACCCTCCTAATGGTGCACCCAAGATCTCTTGTGATGTTGCAGGAACAATCAGTGAAGAAAATGATGAAGAAAATGGCCCCCAAGTGCCATATTGGCTGTGTCCAGATTTGGGGAGCAAATCCCCCTTGGGATCAGCGCCGAACCAGCTGCTCAGCAGATCCGCACCGGGATCTGTGCTGGCAGACGCGCCAGACCGGCCAACGATGGAATCTGCCGTGAGTGTGGACCAGCCCTCGGCTGGTGGCTTCCCCGATGCCACGCGGCGGCGTCCCACTGGAGCGGGCGTGCGATTCACCGACCAACCGCGCTGCTACCAGCGGCGGGCCCAGGCGCGGCCGACCGGCGCGGGTGCAGGTTCACTTGCTGACCCGACCAGCCAGGAGGGCGCCGGGCGGCCGATCGGCGCGGGCGCGGATTTCGGGGCTGATCCTCGTGGCCCCGCGCAATCATTGGCTCATGATGAGCCTGCTGGCGTGTCAGGAGGTGCGCCAGGATCTTCTGCGGCTGATCCAACTTCACCGTCACGTGCTGCAACCACAGAGGATCCAACGCGGGTGTCTGACGAATCTACCTCGGGATCACCTGTACCAGGGACTCCTATGCATGCCTCCAGATCTTCTGCGCCGGCTGATCCAGCAGTACAGTCCAGGCGCCTCACGCGGCTACAAAAAGGTGTAACTCAACCCATTAATTACAAAAATCTAAGCAAATATGGCCTCGTTTGTTCTACAGATGAACATGCCGAACCAAGAACCTTAGATGAGGCACTTGGAGATGATAAGTGGAGAAAAGCAATGATGGAAGAATATGTGGCATTGAAGAAAAATGAAACATGGCATTTATTCCCCGGCAAGGTCTTATAGATTGCAAGTGGGTGTTCAGAGTTAAAAGGAAATCTGATGGAACTATTGATAGATACAAGGCTAGGCTTGTTGCTAAAGGTTTTAAGCAAAGATATGGTATTTATTATGAGGATACATTTAGTCCTGTTGTTAAAGCTGCCACCATTCGCCTTGTTCTGCCCATTGCTGTGTCCAGAGGATGGAGTCTCAGACAGCTAGACGTGCAGAACGCGTTTCTTCATGGTGTTCTGGAAGAAGAGGTGTATATGAAACAGCATCCTGGGTTTGAGAGCAAGTCTAATCCCTCGTTTGTTTGCAAACTTGATAAAGCACTCTATGGCTTGAAGCAGGCTCCAAGGGCGTGGTACTCCCGTCTTAGTCACAAGATGCAATCACTTGGTTTTGTCCCTTCCAAGTCAGACACCTCACTGTTTATTTACAATAAGCTCAATACATGCATATTTGTTCTCATTTATGTTGATGATATTATTGTTACAAGTTCATCTAGTGAGGCCATTGCATCATTGTTGAAGGATTTAAGTGCAGAATTTGCTCTCAAGGATCTTGGAGATTTGCATTTTTTCCTTGGGATTGAGGTGAAGAATCACAAGGATGGAATTCATCTCTCTCAAGAGAAGTATGCAACCGATTTGGTAAGAAAGGCAGGCTTGCAAGGTTGTAAACCCTCTTTCACTGCATTATCTAGCTCAGAAAAGCTATCTCTCACAGAAGGGCAACTCTTGAATCCAGAGGATAGTACAAAGTACAGGAGTTTGGTAGGTGCATTACAGTACTTGACTTTAACAAGGCCTGATATCTCGTTTGCTGTCAACAAGGTATGTCAGTTTCTACATGCCCCCACCACTGTTCATTGGACTGCTGCAGAACGCATTGTCAGATATGTCAAACATACTTTGAGCATTGGTCTCAGCTTCAGCAAGTCATCCTCAACTCTTGTTAGTGCTTTCTCTGATTCTGATTGGGCAGGCTGTCTGGATGACAGACGCTCCACTGGTGGATTTGCTATATTTTTTGGACCAAACTTGATCTCGTGGTGTGCAAGAAAACATGCCACAGTGTCTAGGTCTAGCACAGAGGCAGAGTACAAGGCATTAGCAAATGCTACAGCTGAGATCATATGGGTTCAATCAATGCTAAAGGAACTTGGTATTCGAAGTTCTAAGATCCCATGTTTGTGGTGTGATAATCTTGGTGCCACCTACTTATCTGCAAATCCAGTCTTTCATGCCAGAACAAAGCACATAGAGATAGACTTTCATTTTGTCGAGAGAAAGAGTTGCACGGAAACAGCTTGATATTCGGTTCATTCACTCCGAGATCAAGTTGCGATGGGTTTACAAAAGCCTTGCCTATTCAAGCTTTGATTTAGTTTAAACGTAATCTCAACCTGATAAAGTTGTGATTAAGGGGGGGTGTTAAACATAACACATGTGGGGTATATAGTTGGGATATAGAGATATAGCTAGGAGGTAGTTTGTATGAGATATATCTCCTCTCGGTTTTCTTCTCCCTCAAGTTGTATCTTGATTCTCTCTTATCTCCTGTAACCGCATGCATGTAAGCCATCTAGGGTTTGGCCCCCCTGCTATATAACACGAGCACGTCGCCCCCAACAGGGCAAGACTTTTTACCGCTCGCACATGGTATCAGAGCCCCTCTTCTTCAACTCATCTAGCTACCAAAAACCATCTGTGCCAAAGCCACCATGTCTTCCTCCTCCGGCGCTTCCATCCCGGCTAGTCTCAATGGCCAGGTCACCGAGAAGCTATCCCGCACGAACTACGTGCTGTGGCGCACGCAGATGATCCCCCAACTACGTGGCGCCGGGGTCTTCGGCTACGTCGACAGCACCCAGCCGGAGCCGGCAAAGCTGCTCGTCACCGCCGACAAAGAAGGCAAGCAGACTTCAACGCCCAACCCTCTCCACCCAATCTGGGTTCGGGAGGACCAGCAGGTCCTTGGCTACCTACTGAGCAACCTCACAAGAGAGGTGCTCCTCACGGTGACCACGGTCACCACCGCGGGCGCGCTCTGGACGACGCTCGCCGACATGTAAAATCTGCACCATGTTATGGCTTTGGTGGTTCGAAAGAAACAAAGCACACTCAGGGGAAAGGATAAGAGGTTGTAATGAAATCCAAGCTTCCATTGAAATCCACTGCAAAGAATTTGAGGAGGAATGGAATAAAAAGGAAAAAACACCTAAACTCCCCTGCTTGGACAAATGGAAGCCTCCTCCGCCTAATGTCCTGAAGATAAATATTGATGGTGCGTATGTTGAAAATTCTCACAAAGGTGGATGGGGATATGTGCTTAGAAATGACAAAGGAGAGGTGTTGGCAGCAGGTGCAGGATCTATGCAACACATTTCTGAAGCTATCCATGCAGAAAGTCTAGCACTCCTCCAGGCAATCAATAGGGCAAATGAGCTGGGATGTAACCGATTAATTTTTGAAACTGATGCTTTTGTACTGAAACAAGCAGTAACGAGTGAAGCTTAGGACAACTCAAGGCATGGAGGACTGTTTAAAGAAATCAAAACATTTCTGCATACATACTTTGATGATGCAAGTGTTGAATGGTGTAATCGTTCCTGCAACTCTGTTGCTCATAGTGTAGCGTCCTTTGGCGCTGGTTTGGAATTAGGTAGCCAACAACACTGGCTAGGTGTATTTCCAAACTTTGTAAATGTTGCGGTGGCTGGCAATGTGCCACACCGTATTATGTAATATACTAGAACATGAAGGCGTGCGTTGCCGCACCCGGTCCAATTAATAAAATAACAACATAAATATTTAAGGAAATTTAGACATTTCAAAACTTTTAGAAGATTTGAATGATTCAAACTTACAGTGTTAGAAGTGGAACCCTGCGTGCCTAAGTGGTGTTTTTTTACATTTTAGTTATGGAACCAACAGTTCAATGTGGTCTTTGGTGGCTTACAGAGACTGGTTTTGGTGTGGGCACCATCGGTGTTATGCCGGAGGACGACCCTAGCAGGAGGTATATATGCTACATGGCATACCAGGCATTTCCATTTTAGTTTTTTCGATTAGGATTCTGTCAGTTTGTGGAATCTTTGGGCTCAAAAGCCTCAAAATCTTGGATTATTTTCCCCATGCCCTGAGACCATGTATTCAGGCCAGTGGCTGTTCTTTTTGGAGGTAACATGATCAAGAATCATCTCTCTTTAAGTAATTACTCTTAGACTTCTGCTAGAGTGATGCCACTTGAAGGGGGAGAATGCCAAGCTGAGGCCATCTAGCTGAGGTGGTTGCAGAAGAAGATGCAGACAAAATGCGAAGATGAGATACACTGAAGGAAATGCTTCAAGAGAAGAATTTCGAAAGTGCGAGATGTAGGTAGAAGATTGGTGAAGATGGTAGCAAATAAAAGCCAGATGCATCGGTGTGTTTTTGTTGCTCTTGACCATACAACATGTAATCTTATGTATGTTAGTGCATCGGTATTTTTTTTCGAAGTGCAATGAAAAAAACGTGTTTGGCTCATATATACTTTCTGTAAGCAATGAGAGCAATAACTAAGTAAAATCTGACAGTTATCTAAATGCAGAGGGATCAACCACATTAACTTGGAATCAACAACCAAAATATTATAGCTAATTATTATATACTACTAACTGATCTTGTTCCAAACTGTGTAACATATTAGTATACATTCACAATAACACAGTACATTGAAACCAAAAGAACATCCTGAATAATGTTGTGTTTGTTCCAACAAAAGCACAATCTAATTCCCTCTAAAAAAGAAAGGCACAATCTAGTTTACTACTCCCTCCATTCCAAATTACTCGTCGTGGTTATTTGGAACGGAGGGAGTACAAATCAGAACATCATCTAGAGCGGGACAATGCTAATCCATGAGCTTCAGTGGCTTCAAGTACACCCTGGTAGACTATTGGCAGCATTAGGCACGACACTATTAGATGCGGCATCATTCGCCTTGGGAGCGACAGGGGCTTTTTTCCGGTTACAGGATGTTTGACTTGGTAGTTGCTTGCTTTTTGTTGCCATGGAACATTTGGACTATATTGTTTGTGAGTTCTAGAAACCTTGTGCTGGGTTGATAGCTGGTAGTAAAATTGTTCTCTTAATCCAGTCATACAGAAAAAATGGGCAAGGTAACAAGTGACATGTAATTCATTTTTTCTAGAAATATTATTCTGCCACTGAGATCCAGAAACCTCATGCTATTACCCGCTAATCCAAGCACAAAAGAATCACACAGAATAACTTACAGTATACGGTGACATACACCCAAATTTTTTTGGAAGTGTTACTCTGCTGCGGCGTTGCAGATAGATCAGCCTGTGTTGAAACCTGCTAGAAAAAAACATTTTATCGGTCACAGACAATCATCAGCTCCCTGACTATGCACTCAAGAATGTTTATGCATTTTATGCTAATGAAGTATAACCTGTGGCACACATAAATTTCAAACACTAAAAGCAGAGCACAAGTTGCAAAAAGTATAAGGGAATCCCGGCAGGGACAATAACTGAAGAGATAGCATACTATGTACAACCAATTAAAAAGGTGGAAGAATTATAAAGTGGAAGGAGGAAGAAGGGTACCTATCTAGTAGAAGCCATTCTCGCAAATGAAGCTCCCACACCCTGTGACCTGTGTCCAGCTCCAGCCCCAAGAACGAAATTTTGAAGGCGACTCCTAAAACAAGTAACAGTAAATAATCTACCTTGGTAATACGCGCACAGACAGTCATGACAAAAGAGGAGCAGATATAGTGGGCAAAGGGATCAAGACCCATGGACACTAAAAGGTTCATGGAGGCAAGATAGGAGGATGAAGGAAAGATGAAAAAACAACAAACAAACACATCATCACTACCAGCGAGTTACAGGACGCAGACGACCAATTCATCCTGTACTATGGCGCCGCCGAGTCCGCCGCCGCAGGGGAAGAAACGGAAGAGGAATAGACTGACCAACCCTGCAGGACGCAAAACTAAAAACCGTAAAGAAGGGGTTGCGGACGAAAATTTCAGGGCAGGTGGACGGCACCGGCGCGGAGGCAGTTGTGCAACAGAAGCTCGCCGATGGCGGAACATGGCGTGTTGAGGAAGAAGGAACGCCGGTGAATCGAGAAGCAAGAAACGGCGGCGCGGAAGGAACACAAAAACTGTTCGGACGGGAAGGATAGCCCTAGAACGCCTACGGAACGACGTGGGCCTTCGAAGGCCCGAGTGCGGAGAGGAAAACCAGCTCGTTCCGCGGAGCAGCGGCCCGCGAGACGGCGCGTGACGCGCGCGAGCGAGGAATGACGCTATTTAATCTGAGACCGTAAGTTTGATCGAACGGCTGAAACGGTGAAATCACTATGAAGGCTCCTAGCTAGCCTCGTTATACTGTTTCTCAATTATGATATTTCCAGTTCAAAAGAAAAAACACCCGCACGCACGCTCCTCCACTCCCCCGCCGGTCCAATCGCCCACCAGCCACCACCGCCCGCTCCGCTTGGCCTCCGCTGCTGCCGCCGCACAACTCGACCTCCGTCACCGCCGATCCTCCGCCCGCTGCTCCACTCCGCCGCCGTCCACCGATGGCCTCCTCCCAAAGGCACTGACGGCCGAGGACTCTCCGGGAGGGGCGGCGGAAGGCAGCGGCAGGGGACGCAGAACGACCCGGAAGACATCCGCCCTCACGCGCTCATCGTCTCGCTAGCCTACCCGATGGCTGCCGGTGAGCGTCTTCGCGACGGCCGCGGCGAGAGCTGCGTCGACGTGACGATCCCTCTGCCCCGTTCGCCTCCTCGCTTCCCCGCCACTCGCCATCACAGGGTCTCCCCCTCATGCTTCGCCCTCAACTCTCCCAACATGGAGGTAAATAGGATTCCTGAGTTCCTTCTACTGTTTAGTATGGCTCCTAATTGGATACAGAGTTGACTAAACAATTGGTGTTGCTGCAGTTCATCTACGTTGATTTTTGGTTCATGATTTACCCTTCTTATTACCATTTGCTAACTTAACCACCTCTCTCTCTCTCATGTTGTTTCTGAAGATCTTTTATGTGTCATGTTGACAAGGGTGTTTGATATGAAATCCAAGCAGGTTGCAGGTGAGGTGAATCAAGGTGATTTATATGCCGTAGTGAAGGATAAACTCCTCTCCCTCATATTATTTCTGGATATGTTATTTTTCTGCGAATTACTACTGAGGCATTGATTTAACACAATTCTTAGTCATGTAAGAAAGCTGAGATTTATTGTGGCCACGTGATTTTTTTAAACATATCCTGTGAATATTTTCATAGAAAGTTTCCCTCATATCAAACTGGTCTATTTCTTCTACACAGTAAGTAGGTACAATATGCAGGCTTCATAGCAGATGTTTGTGAATTTTATGCCAGGTGAGCCTCTTTCATTTTAATGCTTATGTTCTAATATTTCATTTCTCTGAGCTTTTGAGTGCTAACATTGTTCTATTTTTTGAGCTCTTGAACATTTGCCTGCACAAAAAAATCTATAATACTTGCCTTCTCAGTCCAGTGGTAGTTGTATACAACATTTATTCAATCCTAAATTTTTGGATGGGCGACATAGATTAGATGCGAAAACGGCTAATTCACATGTTTGTCGTCTCCAGGTTAAACACTGAAGAAATGTGGGTTCTATCTTTTCAGATCAGCAAGGCGAGAATAGCTATAATGCTTCTCTGTTCTTTCTTTTTTTTCTCGCGCAACAGAAGAACTGAATGTATTTCTTTTGTACTTTATGTTTCTTAATCACCTACTTACTCACCTAGCTTACCTGGATTCAAGAGTATGACTGTTGGTTGTTGTACACTGAAGGTTGAAATAATTTACTGTTTGCCACCTAGGATTGTCCTTATCTGTTCTTATCTGCAAGGAGAGGAGTTCAGAAATCAAGGTAGTATGATGGTCAACACTACCTCTTCGACAAACTTCAGGGAGAGGAGTTTATCCTTCACTACGTCATATAAATCAACAGATAAGAACAAACGTGCACATTTTCAGTAGTTCAGAAAGCAAGTAGTATGATGGTCAACACTACCTCTTCGACAAAATGTCAGCATGTAGTGCCTTAGAGCATCTCCAACGGCCGCACAAAAATTTCGCGCCCAATAAACATTATAGCGCGCCACTGTAGCACTTTTAAAGCGCCGGGACCAACTTTGCTTTAGCAGGTGCCCAAAAACGCGCGCCCAAAAAACAAACAGTGCAAATTGTGAAGCGCGCGCAATCCGGCGCCCCAAATATACTGCGCGCGATAGCGTTTTTCAGCGCGCGCGCAAAAACTTTTAGCGCTACAGCTTCTGCTGGAGCTGTCCGGCGCCCAAAAAAACAAACTTTTAGCGCGCGGAGCTCTTTTTGGGCGTCTGTTGGAGATGCTCTTATACCGGTTTGTTCCTAAATTATAGAATTAGGTGTCATCTCTTATAGGTCTTCACAAACTCTATGAGAAAGACAAGGTATAGCTTTAATTTTCTTTGGTGTTCGCCAGTGTGGCCATAGCACAGCACAAATCCAACATGGAGAAGTATGTTTTTCTTCACATACCTTGTGAGGTAAAAATGGGTTGTCTTCCTATCAAATATTGGTTCTTGCCGTCCTTGGGGTTCTGATTTCAAATATTTTTGCCCTTCCGTTCCTGCTGTTCAAGTGACAGATATCATGCTCGTGCGAGGCTACATGGTCACATGATAGAAGCAATTTATAGCCAGTAAAATTTGCTCTTGTTGTTTTAGAATTAAACTTATTCATACTGAATATAGAGTGTCGTGAATGTAGTAAGTACTCCCCCCGTCCCAAAATAAGTGTCTTAAGCTTAGTACAACTTTATACTAATCTGTACTAAGATTAGTACAAAGTTGAGACACTTATTTTGAGACGGAGGGAGTATGATTCTGCTAACTCATGTATTGGTAGGTGTATGTTAGTGAAGGTGGTGTTGAATTTGCAAATGTGCAAAAACACGAACAAGGAGGCCTATGGCTAACACTCGCACTCACATTTTTCTCACTGGTTTTCACTCCATACTTGGGTATGTTTTGCTTATGGATAGTGGATCAATCCAAAGACTTGATGATAAATTCTACCATTGTTTGCTTGATTAGTATTTTCTTAGTACAGAGCAAAAGAATGTTGTTTTCTGGTCACCTACAATAAAATTTCTTCCCTTAACTTACATATCATTTATTATTCTTCTCTCCGAAACACGAAAAATGCAATGATAGAAGATAAACACATGATATACCCTACTAATTATCCTTAATCAATCAACAGGCTGGTACAAAATGTTAGAACGGGTTTCTATTTGTCTATCATTATTCTTCTATTTCAAAAGTGTTGATTTCATCGATTTCTTGCTTATATATGTATACTGATTGCAGATTTGCTGAAATTTCAGCTTTGCAAAACCCATGATCCAATCCATGCTTTGTCTTTATACTACTGCTGGCCTTGTCCTTCCAAATAGATAAATACAAGGGATTGAGATGGCTGCTGCAGATGCTTCTTTTCAACATTAGATGATGATTTGGTAAGTGGCTATTTTGAAAAATATTTTCTCAGTGTAACATGTATACTACACAGTAGTCTTGTTTTTGAACTTGCTCGGGGGTGTATTTCATGTGTGCTGGCAGCATGAAGTTGCAAGTTTTTTTTATCTGAGTTGCAAGTTTCTTTTTCTTACAAAGGGAAATATCAAGCATTCTCACCAAAGCCTTTGCAAAATAGTCTTGTATGGGACTAAACAAAGATTCATGCTACACCAGTTATTATGTTCTTTTAGTTGAGTTCATATAGCTTTAAAAAAATATTTAAATATGTCACGCATATTTTCATGTAAGTATAATTCACTGCACATTATGTATCTGATGCCACCGATAGATTATTTAGAATGGATATTTTATTTGAAATGTCGATTTTCAGTTGTTTAGTTTTTTCTTAGAAGACATAAAAGGCACCTAGACTGTAAATTTAGGATCCCATAGTTATTTTTCTATGGAAGAAGACAAGGAAATTCATGTATTATCATTTTAAATTCTATATGTGATTTATCAATTTAAGTGAAATGCAATCAATTATAAACATATGTGAATTTCTTGAGCTTCCAACTTGTTCCTTTTGATTATTATTAGTTGAAAGAACTTCATTGCACTGTCAAAGTTTAATTACTTTATCAAAATAAGGGTTAGTTTAATTTGTCTGAATCCTCTCTTTGCAAGATGAAAGATTTAGCTTCTCTCTATCTTTATGTTTCGCTCGAAACGGAAGCTGTGAAAAGACTCCAGCAAAATGCATTTTGATTGTCACTTTTAGCAGATCAAAATACCTTGGTGCATACAAATTCAGGAGATCTCCAAGTTCAGAAACTTGCACCAGCTCGGAAGAACTACAGTAGAAAATTCAGTGCAGCTATAACGTGTTGAGAGATTGACACATGAAGGTTACGAAACAATCATCTAGGGTGAAGCGGATCCTTCTGCGGGGGCAGAGCCACAACTGTCGTGGTGGGGCAGCGGACGTCGGCGACCTGCTCGCCCAACTCCTCTATGGCATCTTTCCGTGACGTTACAAGATGGGGCGACCTAGCTCCATGCGGCATTGGTGCTGGCCACACCAGCTTCCTGCGGCGGCTCCCTTCGACAGCGTTGACTCCCTTCAGCAGCTCCTACAGAGTAGAAACAGACAGACACAGGACATAACCAATAATTTACCTATAATTATTGAGAATGGTTATCTACAAAACAAGCTCAAGTGGATGGTCAGAACCACACCTGTGATATGCCACCGTCCGTTGCCGATCCAATGCTCTACATAGCAAGTTTACAGATTTTCACCGATTATGGATTTTCTGAATAAGTCGTCCAAGAAAAAATGTGTAGGTATATGATTGGTAATTATAAATGTTTCCCTCTACTTGAATCAGGTAGCTATGTTTTTCCATGAACAATTTGAATTTTAAAGTTTTCACAGTGTTCGACTAAGTACATATATTAATCGGGACGTGCATTGCACGTGCAAGCTTACTAGTTAGGCAAGAAATGACCCTGATAATTGACTCGTATGACTAGGGAAAAACGCTTAGTTTTGCCTGACTGGTCCATGCACCGCATAAGCCGGCTCCTTCAGTTGACACATGTCCCGCATGGGCACACAACATGCACACCTTATCACTTTACCCTTTCCTCTTTCATCTTCCCCCGTTCTTCCCTCGCAGTTTCTCTCCATCACAAAATCCTCTCCTTCCACCTCGCCTCATCCTTCTCCCTTTGCCTCCGCGCGTCTCCCAAGAGAAATGAGGAAACTAGAGTGCCCTTATGGTGTAATCACGTTGTTGTAAACCCATATGGTCTTGTTGCGAGCGGGAGGTGGTGCTGCGAGTCCACAGCGGCGGAGTTGCGAGCATGGACGCCGGAGCCCAGTGGTGGCCGAGTTGTGAGCACGAATGCCAGCATGATGTGGGATATTGCGAGCCTACGATGCTGCAAAGCGGTGGATGCTACAATGCAGCACTCGCTCTATCGCTCATGGTACTGCAACTGTCTTGTCAGCATTGCAACCATCGCTGACACTGCAACTAGAAGATGACACCGGTGACGGATGGCTACAACGCGGCACTTGATCATGGAACCGCATGACCTTGTCGGCGCTGCACCCATTAATCTCGCCTCGACAGTACTGTTGTTGATTGTCGGGTGTTGCGACCCGACCAATTATACACAGGACAACCCACCGGTGCTCCAAGCACCGTGCCGCATGGGGGAGTGGGAAGCGTCATCTTGCGGCAAGGGGAGCGTTGTGATAACAAAATGGTTGTTGCGGAATGCGGGTGGCTCTGGCACTGCTAGCCATGGCTGACAACATGATGATGCGTTGCAGCGTGCCAATTCAGTGGAGCTGGCAAGGATGGCGATGTTCGATGCTGCGTTGCAGTAGGTGGTTTGCTTCTTCAGTGGTGAGCACATCTTTACAACAGGCCAAATGCCAAGGAAAGAGGAGGGGAGGGAAGATCAAGGATAGATGAGACATGCGCCGGAAGGGGTGGGAGAGAGGACGAGTTTTGCTACACCTATGTAAATTTCTTATGTAATTAGTGTTATGTAAGGAGGTGGCAACAATTAATTGAAGGGATGAGCCGGGGAGCAATGCTAGACCTACGTGCAAGATTTTCTAGTCTAATTAAACACACTTTATTTAATGATCATAGTCCAAATACATTGGGTTACAATTAAGATCTAGAGGGTCGAGGAGCCACAAACGGCATCCTAAAGAAAGTCCTAGAGTGTGCTTAGCGAGGTATGCGCCTCAATATTAGACTCATGTCCCTCGAAAATGAAAGTACAAGACCTGAACTGAGCAGAAGTTGATTTGATCTCCTTCACGATGCTGCCATACAAGCCTCCTGCATCGATTTGATATTTGTAACAACCTCTTGGTTGTCTGATGCTATTATCACATGTGTTAGAGAAAGATCTTGGGCCAATGAAAGGGCTTCTCGGCAGGCTAGCACCTCCAAAGCTGCTGGGTCAGTTATGCCAACGCATCTGGGGAGCTCCTATACAGCGCTGCAGGCGCCCGTTAACGATCCGGCGCCTGCAGCGCTGCTAGCATGGGCCGGCCCACTAGCATGCTGCCCCCAGTTTTTTTTACGAAAATAAAAATATGAATTCAAGAAAGGTTTCCAGATTTAAAGAAAAAAGGTTCATCCATTTGAAAAAAAGGTTCATCCATTTGAAAAAACGTTCATATCTTTTAAGAAAAGTTCATCAATTTGAAAAAAAAGTTCATTCAAATAGAAAAAAAGTTCATCCAGTTTAGAAAACATTCATTAAATTTGCAAAAAGTTCATGGAACTGAAAAAAAGTTCATGGAACTGAAAAAAAGTTCATAAATAAAAAAAGGTCATCCATTTTCAATACAAAATGTTCATTAAATTTCGGAAAAGTTCATCAATATTCAAAAAAGTTCATACAATTTTAAAAAACCGTCAACCGACGCCTAGATGGGCCGGCCCATTTACGGACGCCACAGGCGCCAGTTAACAAAATGCACGCATGAACTTCCTTGTACAAGTGCTACGTAATTAATATTACATGCTGATGTGGCCCAAATTAGTTGGGCCAGGATTAGCGCCCGCGCTCCGACGGCTGAATTCAGGGGAGGAGGAGAGGATTTAGGAAGGTCACGTAAGTTTATTTTATTTTTCAGCCCATCGGGGTTCAGATCCTGTCGCTCCGATTTATTCCTGGATTTATTTCAAAATTTCCGGCGATGTGCATTCAATGGGAGGAGACGTTTCCGTCGACGACGAGGTGCCTACGGTGACTTCGTAAATTTCAAAATGATATACCGGCTCAATCTTTCGGAGATGCTCATAAAAGTAGGGTGTGCATGTGTGCGTTCATAGGGGTGAGTGTATGCGTGTGTATATGAGCGCTTGCGTCTGTACTGTGTTAAAAAAACGTAAGTTTAATTTTTGAAACTAGAAAGGTTACAGGTTTACCTATATAGGTGTAGCCTTTTGGGTGTACATATAAAGGAGTACTCCCTTCTTCCCAAAATAAGGCGTCGATTGACTTTTGTGGTCTTCATTGCACAACTTTAAGTGTGATTTTCATATATTATATATCTATAAAATTAGCATACAAACAGTTCAAAAAATCGGCCGAAGAGCTGATTACTCGGCCGATTAATCGCTGCTCGGCCATCCACCTTGTAAATTACATGAAATAGTAGGATGCCCGTGCGTTGCCACGGGCTTTCTAAAAGTTCTACTGGTTTCATATGTAAATACAATGCATGCCAAATTTTACATGTATAGAAAAGAGAGCTAATAATAGATCAAAATAAATTAAAATTAAATTCACTTGCAATGTATTTTGATTAAAAAATGTAGAGTGATGATGTATACTAAATAATAGACTTACCAGGCCTGATGCACAACAAAAGGAAGTGGTACAAAAACATACAACTCTTTATTATGCACCTGCTGGATGCCTTCTTAGAGCATGTACAGTAGCAGGCTTATAGCCCGCTTACATGCAATTTTACTTATATAGAGAAGAGAGACATGAAAAAGTAAGGGGAGTGGGCTCTCATGCAAGAGCCTAGCTATATGTGTGCTCCTAGGCAGATGTAACAAATGTGAAGAAAGAGATGGAGAGAAGATAAGAAAAAGTAGTAATCTTATAGCCAACCTTATAGCTAACATTGATGTATGTGTGACTATATGAGTTGGCTATAGATGATATGGCAACATCTTATAGGAGACAGTTGGCTGCATTATTAACCATGCTCTTATGCTTAAGACCGACCGTCTCACGAACATGTCATTTATTGTTATCCATGAATTAAAGGGAACAAATGGAGGATTTTGTTCCCTTTACACAAATGTTCCAAGATACTACAACCAAAAACTTGATTGCATTATGCAATTGCCTGGCAAACTATTACATGTGTAGTTCGGCACTTGGAACCAGACATGTTACCATTTAGGCACTAACGCAACAAAACACATACCTCTTACCATTTAGGAACCATGGGGACACCAATATTTCAACACTTCTCAATTCACTATTCGTAGCTCAAAAGATTTTGGATGGATCTCATCTACTTTTCTTTCCTGACTCGAAAGTATTGAGGCCCCTCTAGCTGCGCTCAACTTCTAGGATATTTCTTCTTTGAAGTAGTCCAGGAAAATGCCACTTATAATTAATTGATGTTTTCATATGCAATGTCTTAATAGTAAAGTATTTATAATCAGTATCTTCCATTTACCAATCGCTCATCTCGAGTGCAACTACAGTAGCTTGATCAAACAACACACTGCTGAAGATAGTCACGAAGTGTGCTTTAATTAATTACACAAGAATCAAGTATTAGGCAATCTCATTGAATGCGATACTGTGAGCATGGTAACCATTGGCGACCATTGCACATAACTTTGACCTTCCCTGTTCATGACAACATACGAGGCTCAAGGCAATGCTAGCAGTGCCTCTTTCTTATTGATATCACAACAATTGTAATATGACATGCCGGAACGATTTTATTTTCAATGGAGTGTTGCCTAGCTTACACAAGTGCAATATTTTCAAATAATTAATGCTCCTGGTATCCATAGAGCTAGACAAATGAATGCAGATAATTTTAGACATGGATCTCTAACATTAGATAGCCCCGGTTAATTCCCTACATGTGATGTAATCATTGTAAATAATTTGCTTCTAATCAATCTGCCGTAGGCTTTTAACCTACTGTTTTCTCTAAAATAGACGTTTTAGACATTTAGGACAACACCTAAAACAGTTCAATTTCAGCTGTCTTAAATGAATTACAAAAGTGAACAGAGGGAGTAGTTAAGTGAATAAAGCACCACTGGTGCTGGCATTCTGAGTTGGTTTGTGCTAAGATCATGCCAGCTTTCACAAGGATATGAACAACCACCACTCCAGCTAGGAGATTCTCTAAGGAGAAAATCCTATTCTATACATATAGAAAACCTATATTATGTATTAGTATAAATTAAGGGTTGACATTCCACTTGGGCTTATATTTTGTTCAACCGTATATATGCAAGATAATATTGCACTTACAAATCGGAGCGCGTATAATTATTAGCAGCAAATATGTGTCATACTAAATTAAATAAGCCAAACTCGGGGCATGAAATTATGTCTGGATCTAGCCTAACCTGTTCAGCGAGCTAGCTTTGATCATATGGATCTGATTCAAATGTCAGCACCTGACATCTTCTTCGCCAACGCCGGCACGGAGCCATGTCCACATGTTTCATTTTGCCTTACATTACACATCATGTATCACAAGCACTATTACTCAACCATGCATATCAGTAAAATATAGTAATGGATCTCTAGTACAACAATATCTACACAACATAACTTGTTTTGCCGAGCTATTTATATTGTTTCCTTCTCAAAACCTATCTGCCACTTCATAATCGAACCCTTTTGTGCATAAAAAATTTATAGTACTTCTGCTCTCAAAAGGAGAATTGGTAAAGACTAATAAAAAAATGAAATCAAATAGCAAAATTTAAAAACACACATATCCTCCTATAACTTCTACATAAAATGAGCCAGGCAAACAACATAAATAATAACTCGAAGGTACCATTTTGAACCCAGCTTGTTTGAATTCCAAGTGTGTGGCCATTATACAGTCCCTTAAGCCTTGTAAAGCATGGCTGTCGGCAGATTGTACAACTCCACCATGAAAAAATTCAACATATTTACAATGACCTATTCTTGTACCAAATTCTCAGTAAAACCTTAATTCAATGCTTGAGGTGTTTGCCAAAGGCACACTCATTTAGTAGTAATCCGTTCACTCCCTTCCCCAACCTGACCCTTTTCTACCAACTCACAAAATTAGTGACGATAATCTAGTGGTTCCGGACGATTTAAGAGCGTCTCCAGCCGCGCCCCCAACAAGCTCCCCCAAGGCCCTTTTTTATCGCCGGCGTCGAAAAACGGACCAGTCGTGCCCCCGGAAGTCCAGTGTTTGCCGGTTAGGGCCGAAGTGGGCGGTGGCGGACCCAGGCCGGACCTGACGCGCTGGGGGCGCCGGGGGAAACACTTTTGGCGCGAAAGCCTGGCGGGACCGCCAAGTCAGCGACCGGGCGCTCTCGTCGTCCTCATCCCCTCTGTTTCCCGCGGGGAATCAATGCCAAAGCTGCCGCCGAGCAGCCTTCCATTGATTCCTCATAGGCGGCGCAGTGAAGGTGCGCCACCACGCGTTCACAAGGCTGTCACACACTCCCTAGCCGCATCTCTCTCCCTCTCTCGCTGCCGATGCCCCATCTCTCTCCTTATCTGAAGCCACCACCGATGGCCCATCGATTCCCCAGCGACGGAGCAACGGCCCACGGCTTCGCCCGCCGCCACCTTAACAAGTGGGAGGCGTACCTCCTCCACGAGGCGAACTACTCGGCGCTGCCTGACATGCGCGTGCCGGGCTCATGGAAGCTCAGCGCCGGAGGCGTCCCCGTTCCCTTGCCACCGACCGCCGCCGGAGAAGGTGCGATGCCTACCAGAGTACGCCGCCGAAAACCACGCCTGGTGGACGGCGTACTTCCGGCGCTGCCACGAGGAGCAGCTCGCCTCCACCAACAACGCGCCGGTGAGGGGCAGCTACAACAGCGACGGGCGCCGCCTGTGGTGGGGCGTCCCCGGCCGCACGCTCCACGCCGTCCTCGAGCACCTCGAGGATGGGAACGAGTCTTCGCTCGTGTACCCGGCGGCCCCGGCCCCCGTCCCTTGTGGTAGCAGCAGCTCTTCTTGGCTGCCGAGGCACATGGCGGGCGGCTCCTCCTCCTCCTTCTCCTCCCGCTCCTGCTCCTCCGGGTCGCCGGCGCTCGCCCCGCTCGCTCCGGTCAAAGCAGATCCCGTGGAGACGCCGCTCAGGCGGCGCACCTGCGGTGGCCCCTCTCCTCCCCCTCCCGCCTCGTCAAGCCGAAGCCCGAGTTGGGGCTCGTCGCCGTCAATAAGGAGCACGACGACATGGCCGCCAATGAGGAGGCTGCCCTCAAATGGGTGCGGGACGACTACGTCCAGCTAGAGCTGGAGCGCCAGTGCCGCGCCCTCGAGGAGATCGGCGTCCGGCGCCGCGGTCACGACGAGGGTGGTGTCATCCTCCTCGAGGACAGCAACGACGAGGCACCACCGCAACCAAACCCATCCGCCAAGCCGTCCTAGGGAAGGTGATTTCGGCATGTAGGCCCAAGGTGGCGCGGCGAGCGGGCGGGCGGCGGTGTAGTAGTAGTCGTTTTTTGTTTTTGAATTATGTTTTAAATATGTACAAAAATCAATGGAACCCCTAAATTCCGCCCAATTTTGTGCCGTGTTTGGCCGAACTTTGGCCAAGTTTGGTTTAAAAACGGCATCTGGAGCGACCTTGGGGCGGCGGCTGAAAAACCTACCGCCCCCACACCGTATTTATCGCCGGTTCGCCCCCAGGTGACACTATTTCAAGCCCCATGGGTGGCCGAACGGCTGGAGATAGTCTAAGCAATACTATGTCGAGGTCGCGTTGGCAACCCACCACACCTGTCAGAGCTCGTGAAGCCCTTGTTGAGATACTCCTCCAAAATACTTCAAAATATACCAATTTAATAGATTACCCTTGCAATAGACATAACTAAATAAGGTTTGAACTACATAAATAGAATGCTGAAACATAATTATTGCATATCTGAAGCAGTGAAGCTGCACAACTCTAAATCAATTTGATGCATGAGAGATGACTTTACCTTCTTCATGACTCCGCTAGTTGTCACTGAGATTGCAACGACTGCAACACTCTCCAAATAAATTCAATGCCGACGAGATGAGTTGCGTCCTTGGCAATGAGCGCTGCTAGTTGTCTTGTAGTATTGCAAGAGTTTTCAATGAACATCACATGAGTTCCTGAGCTCCCTGAATGAACATATGTGGAAGATATTCTATAGTTCTATAGATATATTGCACAACCTTCGATAAACAATGATTAGAATACTTACAATCTAATTCAGAGGCCCACATATGCAAATTCAGACCTCCGATAGGAAACATTGAATCTCAGCAGCAAAGATCAAATACATGCTTCCCTGTTTGTGGTATAAATATAGAAGAACTCATACTTATAAGAAAATATGAGTATATTCCATCAAACTCTAAAATCATATGAGGCGAAGATAACAACAAGAGCATCAAATTATAAAATAAAAACTCGTCTCGACATTTTAGAAATAGTTAATATTTTTATAACAGCAAATGTCTATTTGTGAGTTGTACACTTAACACGTAATATGCTGATCTATTTGTTGACTGCTTAGTTTAAGAAGTTCATATGCAACATTAAATTTACTCTGGGCGAAGAATGAGCAATTATCTTTTCTTGAATAGAGCTTCCTATACCCATTTTGCTGGTTGGTGATAACCTGTCGGTGATCTATTGGCGATGCTCTTATTTCAATTGTTTGAATAAACAAGAGCATCACATACAAAATCATATGCAGGTTCTGACAAGAATAAGTGAGATAGACTACTGATTCTACAATGTACAGTATGCAGTCCAATGATATTTGGCAACGTATTTTCCTGCTTCTGTCATCTAAGAGCTCATTACTAAGTGTTAGAAACAACAAAGATGATCAAATGTGCTCTAAGTCGTTTAATAAGTGTTCGAAACAGCCGCCCCTCCCTTCCACACCGATAACATTTGACTAACTTCTCAACAAATTTCAATCAAAAGTATTGAAAATTTAACGAGTTCCAAGGCACACCTTTGATTTATTTTATTTTAGTATTTCTAAATCATCACTAACTGCTTGCAATGATGGGTCAACAACCTGCAACCAATTTACACAAGATCTCAGAGGATAGAGAAAAAACGAGATTTACAATTTTACAACATGCAACACACATGTTTATTGAACACCAACTTGAAGCAGGCTAAGTGGTTCCCAGATATTATCAAGTAGAATTGAAGTTGCAGCATCGTCACATAAAATAGCAAAGTCACTTCTCTTACTGGGAGCTATTTGTACTTTATCTAAGAATGATATGTAAAACCATGTAGGTGGATTAGCTATTGGGGGCTCTAGTTAATGAATGGAGCAGCACTACCATCATTCATTTCATTGAGATAAAATGAACATATTTTTTTCCCGAAACATGAACATATTTGACTGAACTTGATTCCAGCAAGAAGAAATAAAGAGCATATAGTAGAGTTTGTCAATGCATAGTCATTATTTATGCCTTTTTTAGATTATACCTACAGCTCCATTTCCTTATACATGCCTTCATGCAGACGTTGAGTTGTTACTTTAAGCATTAAATGACAACGTTTGTTCTTGGATTCAAACATCAATGGAATTTGCATCAGCAATCATAGGACGACAAAGAAGAAAATATATACTCCCTCCGTTCCGAATTACTTGTCGCAGGTATGGATGTATCTAGATGTATTTTAGTTTTAGATACATCCATTTCTACGACGAGTAATTTGGAACGGAGGGAGTACTTATGTACAGGAAAAACTAAAGAAAGAAATAAGCACCTTGGTATACTCACACAAATAAGCATCTTTCATTTTTCAGACTCACAAACCGGTATTTTCCAAGGTCTTGATTTCACAATAACATAACTCAAATTAGCAAGATATTAGCCTCAAATGTAAAAGAGTTTGTCTTTACCAATAAATCTCTTCTGTTTAAAAGGGGATACAACATCACTATATAAATATTAGACAACAAGATAAGAAAAGGCAAAACACATCATAAATTATTGTACCTGTCAATGAAGGTTGTTAAATTTGACATCATAACCTTAACAGTCCCCAAGACCCCTAGCAGGTTAAAGAAAAAAAACAATACAACAAGAAGTTGAATTAACCTGCCTAAAGTGAAATGTACAGGCTCATAACAGCCTAAATGCTTCACATGATGAAACTGCAAAACAATCAAGTGTACAACTCACTAAACATTAACACTCGACAAGCTGATATATACAATGCCACCAGCTAGCCCAATCCTCTGGAATTGACCAGCTCCGGTCGGATGATTAACATTGGCTCTGAACAGAGAAACGGAGGTGAATTTGCATTACCTGATTGTGGTGGCGTGGAGGTTGCTGCCCCAGTGGCATCAGTCCAGGATGATGCTTCCGTGCAAAGTCGTTCGTCGGTGCGCTGGCGCCGTATGTCGTTCAGCACGGTTGCCAGAGAGGATTGGGGTGTAAACGTCGATTGCCGCCTCCAGGCTGTCTCGTCTGTCAACAATGGTGTGGCGTCAGCCCTGGCAGCCATAAACACAACTTCTACATGCTTGCAAAACGATTTTTCTTATTGAAAAATGGCAAAAGCCTGAAAATCACACTATACTAAAATGATACTTATTATTATTGTTGTTATTATTATTATTATTTATCATAACAGAATAATTGTCCAAAGTAAGAACAAGTCCAACAAACATATTACCTCATCAAAGACATCCAGGAATCCAGTTGCTGCAACATTTCCATATAAGCGTGAAGGTATTTCTGAAATTGATAGCAAATTGGTTGTAACATGAAAGATGATGTCGTAACAAAGAAATGGCTACCAAAAGAAAAAATCAAGTGATGAACCTCCAAGATGCTCAAAATCTAGAAATAAAAAAGAAACATACTTCCATATCAATGAGATCCTGGAGCGCATGAAGCATACATCTTAGTGACTCTGTACATAATAACTTACCTTTACCAGATAAACATAGAAGTCTTCGCAAATAAGAAGCAGTTCTTCGTCCGCATTACCAGTTGTACTTGGCCTCGATTGGTGTATTAAGCAGTGACGGAGGACAGAGGAAAATCAAGGTGGGGCTGATGTCCTTCCTGTAGAAGACATGAGTACAGGCTCCGGCCTCCGGCATGTAGGCTGGAGCAGAGCCGTCTTGTTGCGTGGTCTGATGCCTACCATCACACTATTTGCTGGGATACATGCCTGCCGGAGTACCAGTTGGTGCTAACGATCACTTCCTCAGCCAACGCACGATGATTCAGCAACCAAACGACCGACCAAGCCACACCTACAACGCGCCCTAGTGCCTCGACCCACCAAGACCATGATAGTTTCTTGTGACACTGATAGATCTCTCAGAAGTTAACAGAAGAGGAAAATATGACCGTTGGGAGCTCCTGCGTCTTGCGCGCCTCCCCCCTCCGCGCTTCGCCGGCCCGGCTGGGTTCCGGGGGACGGCGGGACATGGTGGCCGGGGCTGGCGGAGATGTGGGTGCCTCCCCTGGTCCGGTGGCTCCGTCGGGTCTGCCCTGTGGGGGGATGGGGCGTTTCTGGGCTCTGTCTTGTGGCGATGCGGACGAGGTCTCCGTGGAGGCCGTCGCGGCGTCGGGAGATGAGCAGCCCCGGGTGCGGAGCCGGTCGGCGCTGCTTGTGCTTGGGGAGTCGTCGGCATGCCATGGCTCGGCTGGTTCCTTGGCGGATGGATCTGGAGGTTCGGCGGCCGCTCCGGTGTGTGCCTCCCTCGGCACCAGAAGGTCAGGGAAGAAGACCTGTCTGCTGCGCGGGCGGGGTGGACTCGGGTTCGCCGACATAAGTCCTGTTCGTCGTCCTGGCTGCGTAGGGCGGCGGATTCGTCGACTCCAAGCTGTTCGCGGCGGGCCAGGATCGGGGCTGCTTCCCCTGAGGGGGTTCTGTGCGGCCGGGGCCAACGGCTTTCGCCGGGGCTGCGGGATGTGGAGCCGTCCTTCCCGCCGGCGGTGGTGGGGGCGGCGTGTCGGGGCGCGCCCAATTGCTCGCCAGCGTCTGCTGCGGTGCCGGCGTTGGACTCGGCGGCGTTTCCTCCGTTGGTTGGGTCAGGTGGGCCTTGTGCAGGGCCTCGCGTCTTGGGCCGTGATGGGCCCTCCTTTGGCTTCAGCTTTGCGGATCTGGTGGCTCGGCCCCCTTCCCCGGCCCAGGGTGCCCCTCCTCCGGCAGCCCAGGTGTTGCGGCCCATCTTTACCCACCTCAAGCGCTGGTGGTGGGTGCCTCGGGGTGATCTGGCTCACTCGCTAGGTTTTCCAGCAGCGCCGCGCGACATCCGGCGGTGGGGCAGAGGCGCGACCCGTATTGCGGCGGCGGCGGCTCCGCACTTGGTGGAGGCGGCGATTCGGATGGAGAGGGACAAGCGGCTTCGCGCGCACGGCTCCAACAAGCGGCGCCATGATTCCCCTGAGCTGGAGGCGGATGGGGCAGCGCGGGAGCGAGACCTCCGCTCTCAGCTCTCGGCGGGGCGCGAGCTCCGCTCGGAGCGTGGAGGTGCTCGGGGGCGTGGCCATCCTTCGCCAGCGTCGATCGCGCTCAGCGTGGTGTGATTCCTACTCCCTTCCTCCTCCTCCCCGGTCGGCCTCGGTGTCGAGCCTTCTTGATGGGGCAGCGGTAGCTGGTCTGTGGCGTGGTGGGGGAGGCTGAGTCGAGGCGCTGGCCGATGGTGGGATGGCGACCGGTCTCTGCGGCGGGTGGCCGGCGCTCGTCATTCTCGAGAAAAGGAAGTCGGAGGCCTAACATCTCGGAAGTTATCTGCTTCAAATGTGGGCGTTCGGGCCACTACCGGGTTAGTACAAGTTTCACCAAGTGCTTTGCGTGCAAAGAGAGGGCATACATCAAGCGAAGGCCGTCTCGCCAAGCTAAGCCCGATTTAGTGATGTATGGATTTGGCATAAAGGAGATGGGCTTCTACATGCTCGAGGGTGGCTTGGAGGAGGAGGAGGTGATTCCACCCAATGCTACCTCCTTGGTCATCACTAAAGGGGAGGCTACGGTAGAGTCGATGAGGGCTGATCTCAATGACATGTGGGAGTCCGAATGGGATTGGAAGATTAATCAGTTCCGTAAGAATTGCTTCTCGGTTGTATACCCGTCAGCGGCGGCATTGAGGATGAGCAAGAAGAGTGGAACTTTTTCTCTACCGATCAGCGAGCACAAGGCGGGTGGGAGATCCCTTGTGGGACCGCAAGCTACTTCTTGGCTGCAGGAATCTTGGATTGGTCTTGACGTTCGGACAAGTTGAGGCAAGAGCCTTTCATCAAAGAGATCCTCCGCGCGGTTGGCAAAGCGGTCATGGTGGATGAGAAGTCCTGAACAAGGTGGGTGAGCCGTGCGTGCAAGATCCTATCAGAGGAAGCGGAGAAGCTCAAAGGCACTTTCGAGATCTTTTGTGGGCCTGGTGGTTTTGTTATGCGCATTGAGCGTGAAGTGGATGCTTTGCGGACCTGCAGCCCAAGGCTCCTTGCCTCCCCTCCGCCTCCCCATGACGATGACGCCGAGCACAAGACTCCTATCGCAGCTTGACATCGGGGAATGGGACGCGGCGGGGGTTCTCGGCCGGTAGTAGGGCCCCTCGAGCCATGCTGGCTCGGCTCCCGTGGTCGTTAGCATGTGGTGGCTGACTGCACTGGTTCTGGCGCCTCTGGACCTTGGTGCCGCCCCCAGCTTTGTTGCCGCTTCGTCGCCTGCCTCTCCCGTCCGTGGCATTGGTGGTGGATCAATTTGGCTGCAACCTCTCCCGCTTGGCCGCTGCCCGCTTTCCACGATGAGGAGGGGCTCGATGGGAGGTGAGCCCCAAAGGACTCTGGGATCACGTCTGTCATCTCGGCTGCTGCGCCGGCCGAGTCCTCCACTCCTCATTCCTCGACGCCTTGCCTCCTCCCTCCCCTTCTTGAGCATTTCCATGACTTGGGAGGAGATGCGGTGGTGCCCATGGGGCTCCCATCTCCCGGTGGCTCTCTGGACCGCTCGATGGGGAGGACTTCACCGACAACCGCACCTTAGCGACGCATCGCTGGCGGCCTTCGATGAGCTCCGTGCGGCTGATTCTGTGGAGGTGGTGTCGGATGAGGTGGTGCTGGCCTCACCCTCCCCGGTGCGGGCAGCAGGTCCAGCAGGCGCACCGCGGCGACCAAGGCCTCCGACATGATGTCCAAGGCAATGTCCCTCAAGGCCGGCAAGGATCCGGAAGGTAATAAACCAATAACCCGCTCTATGTCTTCATTCAAGGTTCTTGCTTTTGCTTTGAATCGCCATCTCCTCAAGGTGGCCACAGACAGCCATGTGATTCTGGGTTCGGAGACTTGTACCCCTCTCGAGGTGCTTGATAGTATCCGGGCCCAGGAGATGGTCCAGGCTACGGTGGCCGAGGCGAAGGCTCGTCATCACATTGCCCGAACTGTGGCGGCTGAGTTGCGTCTTTGCTTGGTCTCTTGATCTTGCAAGGAGAATGCAGTGTCGGCAGCTCCGGATGCGGCTTCCGTGGATGCTAGGCCAACGCGGAGCCGTGGCCCCGGGCGTGGGTGAGGTCGGTCGGCTGTGTCTACTAGAGAGGAGAACCTTGATGGGCGGGGGCCCGGTCCCCCTCAGATATGCAATGAAAGGCCTAATTTGGAATATGAGGGGCTTTGGTCAAAGTGATAGACGCCGACAACTTATTGAATACATCCGTGACCAAAAGCTCTACTTCGTGGGTCTCCACGAAACCATTCGGTCCTCTTTTGAACCATATGAGCTTGACGCCATAGGTGGCGCTTTCAACTTTCGGTGGGAATGGCTTCCGGCCTCGGGCCGATCAGGGGGGATTCTGTTGGGGGTGAAGACGGAAAGTTTTGAGGTGGTGGGTTTTACGCATGGATCCTTTTTCCTCGCGGCGGACGTTATTCAGCGCAATAATGATTTTAAATGGGAGCTAGTGGTGGTGTATGGCCCAGCCGACCATGATCGATCAATTGATTTCCTCCGAGAGATCTATGCTAAGGTCACAGCCTCCCCATGGCCTATTGTCATTGGTGGGGATTTCAATCTTCTGCGGGGTGCGCTAGACAAGAGTAATGGCATTATTTCAGACCACAGACTGGTAGATACCTTCAATGAGTGGGTGGCTGGCCTTGACCTCATCGAGTTGCCTAGAGTGGGGGCTTGTTTTACTTGGTGTAATAATCAGGATGATCCGATTAGATGCGTGCTGGATCGCGTCTTCGTCTCCATTGACTGGGAGGCCAAATTTGTGGGTTGTTCGCTTGTGGAAGAACCAAGGCTGGGCTCCGATCACTGCCCGCTTATCCTTAACTCTGGAGAAGCCCCCCACCGCGCCACCAAGCGCTTCTTCTTTGAGAAGCAATGGCTTCTCCAGCCGGGCTTTGTGCAGCGGGTTTCCTCGCTTTGGTTAGCGGCTAGGGATCGCCTCCCTCACCGGTATGGTCCTTTATGCGATGATATGGACTTGTGGCAACATTGTGTACGCTTGTGTCGTCGACACCTCCGTGGTTGGGGCACGAACGTGGGTAGCCAGCTGAAAGCGAGAAAAGAGGCCCTGATGAGTGAAGTGTCGGCCTTGGACACCAAGGCAGACTTGAGCGGCCTATCGCAGGAGGAATGGGTGAGAAGGTATGCAGTGGAGGACGAAATGATATTCATCTTGACCTGCGAGGAGATTTACTGGAAGCAGAGGGGTCAGAAAAATTGGGTGCTCAAGGGGGACACGAGTACCCAATTCTTTCATGTTGTGGCAAATGGCCGACGCCGGAGATGTATGATTCGTTTTCTCCGGGATGGTGACAATGTTATCACTGAAGAGGGCGCCCTCCAAACCCATATTTATGAGTTTTACCGGGAGCTTTTGGGCTCTCCTGGGGTGGGATCAGCATCTCTGCACGAATCAATCTGAAATAATGAGCGACTGGTCTCTGCAGCCAAGGTTGGAACAAGCGGTAGGCGTAAGCGAGGCGGTTGGACTTCGCCTAGTGCCTAGGCGGTGCCTAAGCGCCCTAGGCGCGGCCTAGGCGGTAATGTAGTTTTTACTTGTAGTGTATCTGTGATTATTATATGGGTGTTGAAATTAGTTTAGGGCATATAAATAAGTTAATTACCGTCTACTACCATTGGAATAGAACCCGTTTGGCATATCAGTGCAGTATGTGGCATGATTTATTGTTTCGGTAGGCAATTCCTTGCTTGCCCTGCCTAGACCTCCATTTATGCCCTAGGCGAGGCGTTTGGCCATTGCCTAGCGCCTAGGCGTGCCTAAGCGCCTCCTAGGCACTGCCTTTTCCAACAGAGTCTGCAGCTGAAAACTCCATCCTCACTAAGCCTTTCACGCTTGATGAGATCTCAGCTAACCTAAATCAGACGAGGGTGAACACGGCGCCCGGGCCTGATGGTTTCCCGGTCATCTTCTATAATCGGTTTTGGAATTTAGTGGGACCACAATTCGCCCACCTTGTGAATGAATTCACCAAGGCGAATAGACATTAAACGCCTAAATTATGGGTGTTTGGCGTTGATTCCGAAGATGCGGGTGCAGATCAAATTAGGCACTTCCGTCCCTCGCGCTCATTAATGTCAGCTTCAGGTTGATTGCTAAGGGATGTGCCTCTCGCATTGCTCCGGTGGCAGACAAGATTATTGATAATCTGCAATCTGCCTTTATTAAAGGGCGAAGCATCCTGGATGGTATAGCGGTGCTTCATGAGGTGCTTCATGAGATTAAGAATACAAAGGAAGAGGTGTTCATTCTCAAGATTGACTTTGAGAAAGCCTATGACCGGGTCCGGTGGGATTTCATTGAGGAGGTGTTACACAAGAAAAACTTTGACCCGCAATGGGTGAGCTGGATGCGACAAATTGTGAGGGGTGGGCAAACTGCTATTAATATTAATGGCTCGATTGGCCCATATTTCCAAGAACGCGGGGGCCTGCGGCGGGGTGACCCGATCTCTCCCTTCATTCAATATTGTGGCGGACGCGCTGGCTTCGATTCTGGACAGCGCCAAAGCTGCAGGCCACATCTCGGGTGTTGCGGAGAGGGTGGTTCCAGGAGGGTTGTGTCACCTTCAATATGCCGACGATACCCTCATCCTCATTAAGAACTCTGAAGAGGCGATCGCTAACCTCAAGTTTTTGCTCATGTGCTTCGAGACCATGTCGGGACTTAAAATAAACTTTGATAAGAGTAAGGCCTTTGTCAAGGGAGGTGATTTGGAGTCCCAGCTCAGAACAGCTCATATGATGAATTGTGAGTTGGGATCTATTCCCTTAAGGTATTTGGGCATGCCCATTTGGGATCGGGCTCTGTCCATGGCTGATTTCGAGCCTATGGTGGACAAGGCAGCTAAAAGAGTGGAACCGTGGAAGGGCAAGCTACTAGCCTCGGGTGGCCGGCTAGTGCTTATTAACGATTGCCTGACAAACATTCCTATGTTTGTCATGGGTTTTTATCTTTTGCGCGACAGGACCCATGAGAAACTTGACAAGATTCGTTCCAGATTCTTTTGGGCTAAGGAAAATGGAAAACAACGGTATCATATGGTTAAATGGGATGTGATTGCATCTCCTAAAGAGGTGGGTGGTTTAGGTATTATCAACTCCAGAGTTATGAATTGGTGCCTTATGACAAAGTGGGCCTGGAAAATTTTGACGGGACAAGGTGGGCTTTGGCTCTCCATATTCAAGGCTAAATATCTTGAGGAGGATGGAGTGACCTTTCGACCGCGTGTCCGTCGGTCGCAGTTTGCAAATGATATTCGCAAGGTTCAACCTTTGCTGCGGCTTGGGACGAGATTTGTGGTGCATAACAGCCAATTGATGCTTTTCTGGAAAGATGTTTGGTGGGGTGAGCGATCGCTTGACCTGGCATACCCCAACCTCTATGCAATCGCGGGACAGCAGGAGGTGCGTGTTGTGGATATATGGGTGAACGGGCGCTTCCAGCCGGCTTTCAGGAGGCCCCTTGGGCCTACCAAAGTCCCGGAATGGGAGGATCTACGGGCGGCCATGGCATCGGTGCGGTTATCTGCTGAGCGCGACGAGGCCCATTGGCGGTTAGAGCCATCTGGAGCCTTCTCTACAGGCTCGTTGTATAAGGAAATCTTCAAAGCCCCCCCAGTTTATGATCTGCGGTCACTTTGGGCAGCAAGAATGCCAGCAAAAATTAAAATCTTCTTATGGCAGCTGGCCCGGAACCGGATTCCCAGCGGTGACTAGCTCCAAAAAAGACACGGCCCGGGTGATGGCTTGTGTGTTTGGTGCAGAGAAGAGGAAACCAGCGGCCACATTATTTTCCGATGCATTGTGGCTCGGATGGTGTGGAGCGCCCTTCGAGAGGCGACTGGATGTTCGTGGAACCCGAGTGGTTTCGCTGAACTATATGGGCTCATCATGGCTAGTAGTGCCCAGGAACGAAAGCTAGCTTGGCTAGGCGTTGGGGCGCTTGCTTGGTCTCTCTGGACTACGCGGAACAAAGCTACCATTGAGGGAATTTTCTTTAAACATCCGGCTGATGTGGTGTATAAATTGGTCATTCTTTTGCAGCTTTGGAAGGGGTTGACAAGACAACAGGACCGCCCAGGTGTGGATCGTCTCATCTCCCGGTTGAAGGCGAAGTGTGCTGATCTTCGGCGTGCCAGATAGAGGGATACAACGGCAGGCGTGCCGCCCTCCTCCGCCCCCAGACCGCTCCTGGAGCGGTTTCCTTTCCCTTTGCCCGCGACCGGCGCTGCGTCGCTGTACTGGGCCGCCGTGCCTTGTAGCCCTTCTTTTGGCTGTGACTGACTTGATACTTTGCTGACTTTTTAGCCTCATTCTTAAGGCCGGGCAAGCGCCTCCTTTCTAAAAAAAATGATAGTTTCTTGTCCAATTCCCCTTCTTCCTCTCAGCAATGAATAACGCAGTTGCAGCCTCCACGAACTCACTATGGCCAGCGATTGATGCGAGGTAGGGCGGCCGCCCCACCTTGCCCTACGGGCGGGGTCCTCCGTCACTGGTATTAGGAACTGGGTAGCACAATGGATCAGATTGTCTACACATAGAATTAGACACGGGAGTAGATCATCTACTATCCAAAGTCAAGGCAGGCAACAGCGAAACTGAAGAGCAGTATTTACCTTTGAATGGCACGCATCCTCTCTTGAAAAAGCTGATCCAAGTTCAGGTGGCCCAGGAATCCACAGGCGCCGGGTTGAATCGAAGGTAGACTGGCAGCCCCATCTCCTTGGGCACGTGCACTGCGGATCCCATGGCACCGTCGGCGACAAGCCGACAACACAGATCACCGCCGGGACTCCCTTCGTCATCAACGGGAACCATAGTTTTAAATAGCGCGTTAAGCATCTTAGCGGCGGACCTCTTTCAAATACTATAACGGAGCTATAGCGCACTATTTAAAATGTTTGTTCATTTGTTTGGACCAAAGTCTCTTAGCGCAAGATCTTTTGTAAACGCTATAGCGTGCTATAGAGGAGCTATAGCGGGCTATTTAAAACAAATAGGTGTTGGGGCGCGCCTGTGACGCGCCTTTTGAGGGGAAGCTGGGCGTTGCCTGGTTGTACTCGCCCCTTTGAACACTCCTTTTTATTTTAATTAACGTTTGGGATGGTATCTTCATTGAACAAAGCTAGCAGCAAGAAAAGAAATATAAACTGTAGAGAGAAAACCCATTATGGATGTGAACATGAAACGTCTGATTGATAACAGTGCTGTCAACATAAGCAGTAGGTCTCGAAAAGCATGATATAAGAGCGCACAAAAGAGGACCATAGGTCATTACAGGATATAGCATAATTAGGAGTACTTAGTAGTGCATTATATTAGATTATATTGATGGAGGGGCTGCAGCGTCTTCAATTGTGCATCTAGAGGTGGTGCACGATGAGAACCAGGCGGCGCTTTGAAGTGATCCTAAAACGAATGCACAGACGTCTCCTTCACGAATGTTGGCGCGGCGACGAAACTCAGACCAGTTGGTGGTTATAGTGGCCCTCTTGTCAGTTGCTACCATGATGCGACACTCGGCGAGCAAATGGCCATCTGCAAGTTTGACCATGAGTGTATCATTGCTTGAATCAATGTAGTCGAGCAGGTTCTCTCTTCAGTATAGTTAACCTGAAAATACTGGTAAAAGAAAGCAGGTTATTTACATGGATATTTTTATATGGAAGATAATTTTGAATGCTCAAGTAGAAAGAGCAAAGAGAAGTGAATATTTGTGCTGTCCAATTGATGATTCGAGTATGTACAGCCTAGTGTGTGAACAGATAACAAACGAATGAAAAAATGATAAGCTAGAAAAGATAAAGTGGAAATTTTGAAAGTAGCAGGAGAAAAATAAGAACAGAGCAGGTGTTGATGTATGTGCTATACAGTGAGAAAGGGAACATAATTGTTATTTGTAAGTTGAGTAAAGTGGTGAGTGTTAAGTGGTATGAACAGAGCAGGATAATTTTTTATCTTAAGCATGGATAGAACAATAGCATAAATAAGAAAATCTGTGTGCAAGTTCCGTTTATATCATCACAAACTTACAGCTGTTAAGGTAACTAAAATGCATAACAAAAGGGCATTGTATATTCAGTAAAATGGCTGGTGAAGCACATGAAAAGAGTGAAGCAGTAAAGGAACATGAGGAAGTAAAAGTAAATTTGCTTGTAATTGAATGGTCGACTACAGAGTAATATTGTAAATGTGAGCTGAATGAATGTCAGTGAGTATAACAAAGTATGAGTGGGAAAGAATGGCGCTGAAAGAAAATTGGGCCTACAGAAGGCAATTTCGTCATTTTCATATGCAGTGTGCGCATGCCATTAAAGCATTAGTAGTGGTGTTGACAAGATAAATTTAAAAGCACAGATACTCGTTTAGAATCAATGAGCGTCATGTCTGTGAAAAAGATAATTAAAAGGGGGAGCTGTACAGTATGGAGATACAATTTGCTGTATTATGAAGTTAGTAAAACATTGAATAGATTGTGCATTTGAGCATACCATGCGCTGGCCTGGTTTGGCAAACGTCTTGTTGATTGTGCAGACGTAGTAGTTGATGTCCGGCTTTTTGCGCCAAAACATAGCAAAGAGAGTGTCTACTTGGTGCTCATAGAACTTCACCTCATTGCCCCAGTAACAGTTGTCATCAAGCTCACCAACATACTGGACGCCGCCAGGTGTTCCTGGATTCAGTTAGAAGTGGGTGGAAAGCAAATTAAGCATTGGTTGCAACAGTCGTAAATGTGAGAGTTTGTTTGGGAAAGGAAAATCTAGTTATATAAGATAGCAGGCTAGGTGTTCGGGGCTGTTTGGACCGAAGCCAAAGCAGCTATACAAAGAGGATGGGGCGGCAGAATTTTGGCAAACAAAACAGTTGAGGTGCAGGTTGGTTATGTGGTAGTATAGGGAGGCACACAAGAACTATATACATGCTATGGAATGACATAACCTCACTCTTTCTTTTTTCACAGAAAGAGGAGAAAAAAGCTTCCAATTGAGAAGCATAATAATAGATATAAACACCAAGGAAAGCATGAACATAAGAAGAAGAAAAACACAAATGCAGTCTGATTGGTCCTATCATTATCATATATGAATATAAATCCTCCTTATGAGCTCAACTCCAGGAAGGATTAGAGCCTTGACCTTGAGGCCAGCATCGGTCGATCGGTTACCCAAACTCCCATGAACACACTGGAAGATGGGAGCCAAAAGGATTAGATATAACTCAGCAATGCTTAATCTGGCCACGCCGTGGCGAATGGCAAGAATTTTGGAAGGGTAGTCTTTGGCAGCCATCGAAACAGGCTTTTAGACATGATGTCATATAATGAAACTGAAGATTAATTTTTAAAATAAGAGAAGTGAAGTTGTAAAATATAGCAAATGGTGAAAGGAGTTTGTAGAATAGAGAAAGCATCAAATTCAGATTAGCATTATGTGACATGGTGAAGCTAATGACTACAAAAGAAAACAAACATTGAGCGAGCAAGAGTAGAACGGAGCAGTGTGATTCACAACTTTATGAGAGAAGTATCGTGAGACCAATTAGTAGGAAAGGATATAAATATGAATCTAAGAGATGCAGTGAGTAAATGAAGGCGATTGATAAAGAAATAGACAGAGACATGGTTTGTTATGTAGCTGTGAGCTTGATGTTTAACATATTGAAAACAAAGAAATAGGTTATGTGCTCACCATGAATGATGTACGCTTGCTGTTGATTCTCATTCTCTCGAGTCTGTTCATCGAATCATAAAACACAGGGTTAGAATTATGAAATGTGATCTATCTTCGAAAGAGGTGATGTAGACCGAACCTCGATGACGAGATCTGATCTGTTGTTGCGGCCCGACCTTTCACGACACTCCACCACCAGCAGTAGCAACCTCTCGCCCGCGCACGCGATGTACACGAAGTAGAGGCTTTGAACCTTGCGACCCAGCACGAGAAAACCAATCTTAACGAAGGTACTCACGCGCAAAACAATTTCCACGAAGAGAAATCGCAACACAGAGATTTTCTAAAAGTCCCTCCAAAACTTGATACGAGTGTCTACCCTGAAAAACACATCGTGTCTATTTCATAAAAAGTAACCTGCCCCTTTTACATTAATCGTACTATGACTATATATACTAGTATACCTGCGGACTCAAACTTGCCTAAGAAGTTGACCGAACCAACTTTCTTTCTATCTCTAACTCTCGACCAAAATAACCAAGAAAAGTAAACTAATCACGTGCTTTATTTTAGCAGGTAATCATTACAAAATAAATACCTAAAATAACTAAACACAATTTATTTGGTGGCCCCTAACCTATATCTCTCAAGGAAAGCAACTGCCACCATTTAAATCTGTTGACGTACGCTTGTTGCTCCGGCGGTCTTGACTGTGAGAAATAGTAGTAGGTTAGGATTCTTTGATTAGTCCCAATAAAAAATATCTCTTGTGCATCTATAGCCGGACCATGTGTTGTACGTGACAACCAGAAGAAACAACCAAATTCCTGCACACCTTGATCAAACATACATGCATCTTCTTGCGTACAAATACTGACCAAAACTTTGTCTACTCCATTATCTTTACTCAACTGACAATAATTAGGAGCGTAAGTATGCCGCCTTATTAATTTCCTGACATCACTAGCATCACCCATGTTTGTATCATCCTCTCCTCCTTGAAACGAAACCGTCCTCGGTTTCAAGTCAATCTCTTCAACAATAGCAGACTGAGCAATGACCGAATTTTTTTCAGGAGCTTCAACTTTCTTCCTCTTTACTTCTGATGCAGCATGAGCAATATCCCGCTTCTGACGGTCCACCTTATACTGATCAAAAGTGTACGTGTCAACTGGTACGTATTGTCCTCCATGAACAAAAGAAAATTCTCTAACTGAATGATATGTTAACTGTCTTTTATCTGTCCATGGTTTTCCTAACAGTATTGAACATGTATGCATGTGCATAGGAAGCACATCACACATAACCAGATCACCATATTCGCATAAAGTAAACCGCACCTCGACGCGATGCATAATCTTGACAAACTTATCCTTCCACCAAAGCTCATACGGTTCTGGATGTTCAATCAACGACAGGTTCAAAGCATCAACCATAATCTGACTCACTAAATTCATCCAAGAATAGCAATTCATCAAAGTTGCACAGCTCGCCGGCCCTACACGCACACGCGTAAAGCATTGGTACCACAGCAAGGCACGCAATGGATCCTTCTCCACCGACATCATCATTTGCGAGCTACAATCTTTCCTCATGATGAACAAGTTCAATAATAACTCGAAGAAAAATATTGTATCGTGAATAACCTTTGCTCTGAATACCACTTGATGTAGACCGAACCTCGATGACGAGATCTGATCTGTTGTTGCGGCCCGACCTTTCACGACACTCCACCACCAGCAGTAGCAACCTCTCGCCCGCGCACGCGATGTACACGAAGTAGAGGCTTTGAACCTTGCGACCCAGCATGAGAAAACCAATCTTGACGAAGGTACTCACGCGCAAAACAATTTCCACGAAGAGAAATCGTAACACAGAGGTTTTCTAAAGGTCCCTCCAAAACTTGATACGGGTGTCTACCCTGAAAAACACATCGTGTCTATTTCATAAAAAGTAACCTGTATGACTATATATACTAGTATACCTGCAGACTCAAACTTGCCTAAGAAGTTGACCGAACAAACTTTCTTTCTATCTCTAACTCTCGACCAAAATAACCAAGAAAAGTAAAACTGATCACGTGCTTTATTTTAGCAGGTAATCATTACAAAATAAATACCTAAAATAACTAAACACAATTTATTTGGTGGCCCCCAACCTATATCTCTCAAGGAAAGCAACTGCCACCATTTAAATCTGTTGACGTACGCTTGTTGCTCCGGCGGTCTTGACTGTGAGAAATAGTAGTAGGTTAGGATTCTTTGATTAGTCCCAATAAAAAATATCTCTTGTGCATCTATAGCCGGACCATGTTTTGCACGTGACAACCAGAAGAAACAACCAGATTCCTGCACACCTTGATCAAACATACATGCAGCTTCTTGCGTACAAATACTGACCAAAACTTTGTCTACTCCATTATCTTTACTCAACTGACAATAATTAGGAGCGTAAGTATGCGCCTTATTAATTTCCCGACATCACTAGCATCACCCATGTTTGTATCAAGAGGTGTAAAACGGGATGCGGGAGCGATGAATGCTAAAAATGTTTTGTTGCGAAGGGATGAATCTTAAAAAAAAATTGTTGCTTATAAAAGTAGGACACTTATTTCCAGTTATCAAGAAGCCAAGAACACATTATGAACTAAATGGAAGTTCATTTTGTAAGTATGGATCAGTGAACCATGCGAAGAAATGAGCTCTAGTTAATTCAAAATTGACATGCTAACTTTCAGGTTAGAAAGAAAGGGATACAATATATCATAGGCAAAATGACTTGCCAGAGAGGAAATATATGGAGTGGCTAAACTCTCTCAAGACCAAAGGAAGTTCAAACACATGTCCCCTATCGCATTTGTACTAAATCTAATTATTTGCTTATACTCTTTCAAATAGCCGTATATCGTCAAAAGAGAATATCATAGCTCTGACTCCAACCCATGTCGAAAAGAAGTAATGCGAAAATGTAACTAAATTGAAGTAAGTAAAGCCTGATGAAAACAAAACTGATGCACACCTAAAATGCACAATCTGGACATTGTTGTTTAACAAAGTCATACATCCTGGTAAAAATTTGAGGTAAATGGCGGAATGCAGGCCAGAAGATTAATCCAGTCCATGCACTTTCCTTTTTCTCAAATAGACAGGGACCTCTTGAGTGTTTTCCCCTCTTTTTTTCTCAAATTAAGTCTATGATTCATGTCTGTACAGATTTTCATTACCAACAGAGGTGCACCCAAGAGCAGTAACAGCGTTGTCAGCAAAAGGTTTCAAAACCTTCAATTCTCTACTATGCTCGTTTGATTGAACTGAAGACCTGTACTAAACAGTAACTAATTATGTATATACCTATATATTGTTGGCAGGGCTGGCATCTGCTAAATATTTTCTGCGCCACACCTCAAGGACGAACTGAACAATCTGGCTTCATCTTTATACATCTTTATACAACGGCACATAACATTCTCTCTCAGAATCTGCAGGAACAAAAAGAAGAACGAACTGAACAATCTAGCTTCAAATCTTATACAAGAAAAGTCACAGTAAACTGGTATTTGCTATTTCCTTGCACATAACTGAATTTCAAACGGCACAAACAAGTCCACTTAGGTTGATCTCGTTTTAAAGCGTATAACACAGCAGAATTGATCTCAAATTTATGTTTGTACACATAACAATTCTCCAGAATATCTAAGAAGAAGAAGAAGAAGGATGAACTTGCTTCAAATCTCATACAAGAAAAAGCACAATAAACTGAAGCGGCAAGGAAAAGCGCTGAAAATCGAACCTGAAGAGAAAGATGATCCTTTGTTACAAATTTCAAGATAATATAAGCCATTACAGGAAACACACATGTGGCAACATAGCCTATATATTATAAGTAGAAGGTAAAATAAATTAGGGAGAATGTAAAAAAGGAAAAGCAGGAACAAAAAGTTAGATCTTGTTTACTGTCTTTCTTTTGAGCAGTGACAAATGACCAAAAAAAAGTATGTCTTTTAGCACAGAAGAACGTTCATATGAACAAATAATGTATATATGAGCAGTGCTTTTTCTTAATATCTTATTTTTCATCGGTTTTCAATGGAAACAAGGAGGATCTGAAATGCAACTACTTCTCACAAGCCCGCCAAAAGTTTAGTCCAGTGCAACTACTTAGTAGGAACAATAGTTGTAACAGTAGCATGAACTACTCAGCTAGGATATTCTGATATTTTGTTGAACTTGGTAATAGTTTCAGCTCAAGATTATTGTTCAAAGAATAAATAAGAAACATCTGATTGAACTTAGGTCACAGGGAGAATCTTATATCACCTTGAGTACCTCATCTATAGACAACAAATATTAAGTACTGATTCAAGAACTGAATTCACACAAATACTACAGTTTTAAGAAGGCGTATAACTCCTTAAAAAAGAAGAGGCATAAAGCAAACTGAGAATCAAACCATACTTATCATGTGAGCTGTTCAATTAAGGATTGCACACAGTGAGTGAAAGAACAAAGCAAGGCTGTTGGAACAACATCCCCTTGGCTGTTTCACTCAATTAATTCTTGAAACAGAACAATCTAAATAAGCATCACTTTTAAGAGATTCAACTGCATCACACAAAGAGGCAGAATGATATGTCATCGACACCGTATTAACATCACATAAACTTTAGTGCAATTTCTGAAATAAGAAGAACAAATTTAACGTCTCACAGTGAAGGGACATAAGATCAAACAGCTGATGAGCATGAATGGAGTCACACAGGCACGAACCAAAAATCTACACAGGAACATCCATGGACATGCATCAGTACAACACAAAAGAGGATAAACCAAATCCCATCGGCTCTTAGAAGCAGCAAACAATAGATCCATGGCACACACGCACTCATGACTCAAGCAACACAGGAAAGATCCCATATTGAAAAGAAGCAACAGTCACGCATTTCATCGAGCAGTTTACAAGCAGGGGAACGGGCAGAACCTCACCTCGGAAAAGAAGGAACAAACAGCCACACTTACGCACGACAAAGCAGCCACAGGCACCCTACACACGAAAAGAAAGCGCAAGGAAGAAAGATCAACACCTGAGTGGAGAGCGGAAGCAGCGGAAATTAATAACCGAACGAAAGAAGGAGCTCACCCTAACCAAACGCAACAGCAGCAGCGAGAGGAGCCATGAGGAAGTAGAGCGGCGACGCGGCAAGCAGGCAACAAGCAAGGCGATGGCGATGGCGATTGATGGCAAGCGACGGCAGCGGCGGGTGGAGTTGAGGCGGAACGAGGAACAGAGAACGGAGAACGAGAGGCGACGGCTGGAGCGAGGCGGAAGGACGAACAGAGGACAACAGCGTGGGCTGTATATACAAGGAGCAGATACCACGCATGCAGATTCAGAAATGGGAGCCACCGGATGAGGGCTGCATCAAGGTGAATTGTGACGGTATGTGCCACCACTTCCAGGAGGTGGTCGATCCTGAGGTGGGTGAGCTCTTGGCATGTAAGCGGGCTCTCAAAGTAGCAAGAGATATCAACGTGACGCACGTGCATGTCGAGCTAGACGTTAGAGGAGTCGTGCAGATGTTGAAGAAACACACTAAGGAGCTCTCGGCGTCTGGGCCTCTGGTGGAGGAGATCAAATCCTTGATGCAGTCCTTTGTCGACTCTAAGGTGTCTTGGGTTAGACGTTCTGCTAATGCTGCCGCGCATAAGCTAGCTAGAGTAGGAGTTGGTGATGAACTTTGTAGGGTTTGGTTGGGGGCTCCTCCGGATTTTGTTCTTTCTGTTTTATCGGATGAGATTCCGAACATCGTAAGTTAATAAAGGCGGCAGTATTTTCCCTCAAAAAAAAAGAAGCAGATAGCACGCAAGGGAGTGGCTCGATCCAAACGCAAACGACGCTCGGCAGACGCTCGGCAGGAGGTACAGCCCACCTACGCGCCTGCACGCACTGAACTCGGGTGCGCCGTGCGCACAAGGCCGCATACGCACCATGCGCACTGCCATCCACTTCGCGACACAGTCCATTGGCCAGCCCACCTCTCATGTGCTTGTTATTGCAGTCTATGATCGCTGGGTCCGCGAGTTTGTGGGGCTGCCGTGCAGTGGGCGTTGCCCGTGCGCGTCCGTCGTTCGCTGTTTCTTCCGCGCAAGCCGATTGGCTGGACGTCGCGCGCCGCGCGCGTATCCTAGTGCGACGCGACGTGGGTGGGTGAGGGGCGCCACTGCTTTTCTACCCATGCTCTCTGTACCCAGCTGCGTTGGTGGCCCTGGCTTCATGATGGTCCCGCATGGCAGTCTATCGGCGTCGACTTGGGCTGTGATTCTACCATCCTACTCGCTCGTTCGCTGCCCATCTGCGTTGGTGGGCCACGGCTGCATGCGCACAGCGCCGTGCAGGGTTGGACGAAGGATCTGGCGGTGGCGTGCACAACAACTTTTCTTCGCTACTTCCGGTCAACTCGGGTGTGCACTAAGCCTCGCCGACGCTGTGTACGCCCAAGGCCGCAAGAGGTCGCACATTACGCGACTGTTATTGGATTTAATGACGGGAACACCGCCGGATCTGGGGGATTGGTGTCCTCCTGAAGGGGACCATCGCCGGATCCTTCGTGCGAGGGCGGCGGCTCCTCAACGCGATCGGCTCCGTCTCCAGAAGTGAAGGGCGGCAGCGAAGGGATGGAGCGGCGGCGGCGCCGAACGAGTAGGAGGCCTCGCTCGTACGTGCGAGCGATCGCTGATTTTTTTCGTAGGTTAATTTTCGTAGCTTTTTTTTGGCCCTTTTTCTCTGGTGCGACGGAAGGTCTTGGATCGACGGATGTGGAGGGATCGCCGGGTTTTTGTTGTCGACGTGTCTACCTGCGAGGTGGGAGGGAGGACGAAAATAAACCAGAAGAGGTGAGACGAAAATTAACCGGCGGAGACTATCAAGTGAGACATTAGGAGTAGAGATTTGATAGTGTTATTCGGCCTGAGGATTAATCCGCAGATTAATCATCTAACAAACGATTAACCGTTGCAGACCGATTAATCGCCGGACTCACAGGAGGCATTTTGTAAAAAATTACCCTCCCTCGTCTCTCTCCTCAATCCTCACCCGTGGCCCGTGGGTTAGGTTTGGCAGAGGCAAAGCTCAACCCACCCCGCGCCGCCGCCATTCCTCCGCCGCCTGATTACACTACCCACCCCACGCCGCCGCCGTTCCCCCGCTGCCGGCCAACGACAGCCCTCCCTCTCACGCCTCTCCTCGCCGCCTCGCCCTCCTCCTGCATCTACCCCGTCCCCCTCCGCGCCGTGGCTGTGTCGCCTGTCCTCGCCGTTGTTCCTCCACCGGCGGCCAATGGTGGCCCTTCCTCTCCGGCATCTCCTCGTCGCCTCCCGCTCCCCCTCCTCCTGCATCTACCCCGTCCCCCTCCTCACTGTGGCTGTGTCGCCTCTCCTCGCCACCTTCAGCCTCTGTTCCCTGCCGCCGGCCAATGGCGGTCCTTCCTCTCCGGCCCCTCCTCGCTGCCTCGCCATCCCCTCTCCTCCCGCATCTACCCCGTCCCCACCTCACCCGTGGTTGTGGCAAGCAAGCAGGTGGTCGCCCTCCCCCTCCGGCCTGTCCTTGCTGCCTCCTCATGCCGGCGACCAGTGCAACAACAAGCAGGTGGACGCGCCTAGCTCTTCGGCCCCTCCTTGCTGCCTCTTCACGTCGGAGACCAGGTTGAGAGAGAAGGGGCAATAGAACAGCAGCATAGCAGCAAGCATAGGTTGTTGCATTTCATCTTTTGTATTTTGTATTTTGTATAACTACATGTTTGATGAATGATGACAGCAGCATAGCAGCAAGCATAGGTTGCTGAATTTCATACTTGTGGACCATGTTATATTATGCAAATGCAAGAACTATTATTATTTGATATTAATTAGAGATAGAGCACATAATGATTGTTGTCGTACTTGTTAAATATATCATATTTTAGAGCATTGTTGTCATACACTCATATAACAGTTTGGTTTTTTTGAACTCCCAAGTCACATATGACCATGAATCAAAATAATTGAAACATAAAAGTTGTTCGCCTTGCCAATATGAATAACCTTCATGGTGAACATTCCTTCATATTGGGTACTTATTCATTTAAATTACATTTTTTGTGTGGCCAAAATCGGGTCTCAACACCAGGATTCTGAGATTTATAAAAAAAAATTGGCTGATTAATTCCGATTAAGCAGTCGATTCACGATTAATCCCTACTCCCTAGCTGACCAAGCAGTTACCGAATAATGATTTCCTGAACATTGTCAAACATATAAAATAATTTTTTTGGCAAGAGCAATAAGACGATGTTATTTATGATTGTTTAATTCATGTACTTTGATACTCCTTCAGTTCCTTTTTACTCCGCATATAAGATTTGTGTCGAGTCAAACTTCACCAACTTTGACCAACTTTGTATAAAAGAATATCAACATCTACAATATCAAATATACATAATATGAAACTACATTCTATAATGAATCTATAGATATCCCTTTGGCCTCGTAAATGTTGATACTTTTTTTTATAACTTTGGTAAAGGTAAAGATACTTTAACTTCAGACAAAAGTTATATGCAGACTAAAAAAACGAAGAGAGTATATATTAATGTTTAGTTGTGCATCAATGTTCGTGCAAAATCACTCGTGTCTTATATTTTGAGAAGAGGTGGAATTCGTACAACTTTTTCGTAAATCTAGCAACGAGCGAATAGTGGTAATCGGAGGCAGCGCGTTAGGCAATCAAACTAAACTGTGCTTGAACACTCCCGCTTGTTTAAATTCATTATAGAGTCTACTAATTAAATCATCACGAATCCACCAGAAGGTGTTTGCAATGGCAAATCCATCAACGGAACTCTTTGCTTGCCGTCTCATTCACCACCCATCCCTCCATCTCGCGGATCAATTCCCTCTGAACCCACTCCGGCCCCTCCGCGAGTCCGCAGTAGAGCTGCTCAAGAACCGGCGCGTTGCGGAGCAAGAACCTGGCCAGCGTCCTCTGCGCTCTGCCGCCCTGGTACTGCAGCAACTCCACCTTCCTCACCCGGTTGCCGAGGCACGGCGGGACCACCGCCGGCGCGTATTCGAGGGTGTCGTACCGAGAGTAGTGGAGACGGTGCGCGTCGAGGAGCTCCCCCTTGCTGTGCCCACCGTCGGCGAAGTGGCCGTCGACGCGAGGCGCTACCTCGAAAAAAAGTGACAGGAACTCCAGGTTTGGGGCCTGCCGAAGTATGCTGCTCATCGATGCGGCCACGACGACGGGGTCATCGCTGCGTGGCACGCTTCCGTTCAGCTCGAGGTGGCGGAGGGAAGGGAACGCCGGGAGGTTCACGAAGCAGAAGCCCATGCGGGCGGAGCATAGGTGGAGGTGTTTCGTGGTCGAGGACAACTGTTGCAGGAACGAGCCAAGATTGGCGAGCTCCTCCTCCGTCGTGGCCTCCTCGAGGATGTCGATCTTGCACGATGTGACGGCCGGGAAGCCGCAGCCGCCACGCATGGCGAGGAATGAGTCATCGGGGACAGTGCCGCGGTACTCCAAGGAGTGGAGCTCTGGTGCGTCGACGGCGAGCCTGGCCAGCTTGTGGCAGCACCGGAGGGCCAGCCTACGGAGGCGCGCGTTGTCCAGGAGGGAGAGCGCAGTCACCGTGGCGCAGGCCTCGAGGGTCACGTCCGCAAGCCGTGGGCAGGCGGAGATGAGCTTCTGCACGTGCTCCTCCTCGTCGGGGACGTGGGTGAGGTGGAGCGTCTCGAGCGACGGCAGGCTGATGGCCACCGATGGGGAGAGCCTGCAGTAGCCGAGGCGGAGGGATCGCAGCGTGGCACAGGAGAAGAGCCCACTCAGTACGGTGTACTCTAGGGACGGCCGATTGAACGGTCGAGCAACCCTCTCGTCGCCGTCGTCGCTGGACGAGACATCGTCTTCGTCTTCGTCTTCGTCTTCGTCTTCGGGGTGCACCCCGTCGGAATGGTCGTCGGACTCGGGAGACTTCCTCGGCGGATTCACAGCGACGGCTCGAACCTCGACTGGGCTATAGGCGGCGACATCGTCATCGTCATCGGCATCGGCGGCGTCCAAGCGGTCGTAGCGACCGCAGGCGGACTCGCGGCCGAAGCGGAGGTCAAGGTCAAACTCGGGGGCGGCATGCCTCAGGGCGTAGGAGAGGCACAGGTCCACCCTGGACTTGTCGTCGGGGTCGTACTCGTACCCTTCCAGGGACACGCGGAGCGCTCGCAGGGGCACCGCGGCGGCGGCAGGGTAGGGGCGCCGGTCGCGCGAAAAGAGGGCGGCATTGACGGCGGCGATGAGGCGCCGTGCCACGCCGCGGTCGTGCAGGCTGTCGCGGTCGTAGATGAAGTAGGGCCGCTCCGGCTGCTCCAGGGAGACGGTGTGGACGCTGCCCAAGACGTGGCGCCACCGCGACGAGAGCGCCGCGGCGCGGCCGGCCTCCTTGGCGTCGAGGAAGGAGAGGATGTGGCCGATGACGCCGTCGTGGAGGTTGCTCAGGCGGTCGCGTCCGGCGTCGGCGGCGTGACCCATCTCGCTCGATCGGGGCCGATCTGCGGGATGCGGGATGCGAAAGTGCACGTGTGGTGTAGTCCTGTTGAGAAATAACCGACGTACGTACGTTACCTTCCAAACACGTACAGTACGTACAAGGATATATATGCGGAATCTAGAATCATACGGTCACTAGTTCTTTTCAGCTTTTGTAGTTATACAGGGAAGAAAATCCTATCGGACCTCCTCTGGATTAAGACAAGTGGCATTTTGCTAATCTCAAATTTGTTTCTATAGGATTTTTTGACACGTCCGTTCGCAGAGAGTCGTGCCTTTTGTTCTTTTTTTATTCGAGAAAAACCTCTAATCTATTCATCAAGGTTTCTATATAATATTTTGACACGTCCGTTCGCAGAGGGTCGTGCCTTGTGTTCTTTTTTTTTCCGAAAAAAACTTCTGATCTACTCATTAACTTTCAAATTTGAGATTGCTTGGTTGAGAACTCATGATTACATGGAAAGCATGAAAAAGGCCTGGACCGAGAACTCATGAATACCACCAAGCAAAGCAGAGTAGGGTATTACCTCGATCATAGGGACCGAATTTGTGTAAACTCCTCTTGCGTGATCCTCTTTGGTATTTTTGGTTGCGCTCCATCGTATCAAGGGCACTATCGGTTTTCGGTACTGTCAAAAAGTCCTTCACCTTTTAGAGCATCTCCAACAGTCGCGCTATATAAGTGCCGCGCTGAAAAATCAGGGTTTTTTGCACGCGCTATACCGCTCCGGGCACTACAGCGGAGGCGCAAAACCCGCGCGCGCGGCATATCTAGTTCAGCGCGCGGGCGGAAACGTCATCGTGCGCCGCTTATTTATTGCGCCCACTCCCGCGCGCTGGACTCTCGAGTGCTCGCTCGCAACTCCACCAACCCCATCCAGCCGCGGCGTCGCCGCCGCCCGCGCCACGACGCTTATTCCGGCGACCGTTCCGTCGCTTCCCCGGCCTATCCCCGCGCCGCGGCGGCTTCCTCCGACTCCCTCTAGTCACCGCCACCCCTCGCGCGCGGCAGTCCTCCGACGAACAGCGCCTGGCCGCTCACTGCCGCTCGGCGCCCGCAAGGTGTTTGACAAAACGCCCGCAAGGTATGTATTGCTCAAACTTCATGAATTTGATGCATGTTGATTGTAGTTTTTATAGCCTAGTACTGAACATTGTAGATGAGTTCGTCGTATGATTCTTCCGAAGAAGAATTTGATATGGAAGAGGAGGAGGATCTTGCAATGATCCTAGCTATGCACATCAATAAAAAACCGAAGCACGGTGGTTCGTTTATGTTGGGTAACGTAGTAATTTCAAAAAATTTCCTACGATCACGCAAGACCATGGTGATGGCACAGCAACGAGAGGGGAGAGTGTCCGTCCACGTACCCTCGTAGACCGAAAGAGGAAGCGTTATAACAACGCGGTTGATGTAGTCGTCGCCTCCACGATCCGACCGATCCAAGCACCGAACGACGGCACCTCCGAGTTCTGCACACGCTCAGCTCGATGACGATCCCGGACTCGATCCAGCAAAGTGTCGGGATGAGTTCCACAAGACGACGGCGTGGTGACGATGTTGATGCTCCACCGACGCAGGGCTTCGCCTAAGCTCCGCGACGATATGACTTCTCCGGCGCAGGGCTTCTCCTAAGCTCCGCGACGATATGACCGAAGTGGAATATGGTGGAAGGGGGCACCGCACACGGCTAAGACAAGATCCGTAGATCAACTTGTGTGTATTGGGGTGCCCCCTGCCCCCGTATATAAAGGAGACAAGGGGGAGGTGGCCGGCCCTAGAGGAGGCGCACCAAGGAGGAGTCCTACTCCCACCGGGAGTAGGACTCCCCCTCTCCTAGTTGGAGTAGGATTGGGGAGGGAAAGGGAAGGGCTCCGCCCCTCTCCTGTCCTATTCGGACTGGAAGGGGAGGCGCGCAGCCCACCTGGCCGCCCTTCTCCTTCTCCCTCAAGGCCCATGAAGGCCCATATACCCCGGGGTTCCGTAACCCCGGTGTTCGATAACATCCTGTTTTCACTCGAACCATTCCAAGTCCAAACATAGGCTTCCAATATATCAATCTTTATGTCTCGAACATTTCGAGACTCCTCGTCATGTCCGTGATCACATCCGGGACTCAACAACCTTCGTGCATCAATACTTATAAACTCATTATGAACTCATCATCGAAGCGTTAAGCGTGCGGACCCTACGGGTTCGAGAACTATGTAGACATGACCTAGAACCATTCTCGGTCAATAACCAATAGCGGAACCTGGATGCCCATATTGGTTCCTACATATTCTACGAAGATCTTTATCGGTCAAACCGCATAACGACATACGTTGTTCCTTTGTCATCGGTATGTTACTTACCCGAGATTCGATCGTCGGTATCCAATACCTAGTTCAATCTCGACTACGGTAAGTCTCTTTACTCGTTCCGTAATACATCATCTCACAACTAACTCATTAGTTGTAATGCTTGCAAGGCTTAAGTGATGTGCATTACCGAGAAGGCCTGGAGATACCTCTCCGACAATCGGAGTGACAAAACCTAATCTCAAATACGCCAACCCAACAAGTACCTTTGGAGACACCTGTAGTACTCCTTTATAATCACCCGATTCGTTGTGGCGTTTGGTAGTACCAAAAGTGTTCCTCCGTAAACGGAGTTGCATAATCTCATAGTTATAGGAACATGTATGGGTCATGAAGAAAGCATTAACATACTAAACGATCAACTGTTAAGCTAACGGAATGGGTCATGTCAATCAGATCATTCAACTAATGATGTGACCTTGTTAATCAAATAACAACTCCTTGTTCATGGTTAGGAAACATAACCATCTTTGATTAACAAGCTAGTCAAGTAGAGGCATACTAGTGACATACTGTTTGTCTATATATTCACACATGTATTATGTTTCCGGTTAATACAATTCTAGCATGAATAATAAACATTTATCATGATATAAGGAAATAAATAATAACTTTTATTATTGCCTCTAGGGCATATTTCCTTCAGTCTCCCACTTGCACTAGAGTCAATAATCTAGATTACAAAGTAATGATCCTAACACCCATGGAGTCTTGGTGCTGATCATGTTTTGCTCGTGGAAGAGGCTTAGTCAACGGTCTGCAACATTCAGATCCGTATGTATTTTGCAAATCTCTATGTCTCCCACTTGGACTTGGTCCCGAATGGAATTGAAGCGTCTCTTGATGTGCTTGGTCCTCTTGTGAAACCTGGATTCCTTTGCCAAGGCAATTGCACCAGATTGTCACGAAAGATCTTCATCGGTCCCGATGCACTAGGTATGACACCTAGATCGAAATGAACTCTTTCATCCAGACTCCTTCATTCGCTGCTTCGAAGCAGCTATGTACTCCGCTTCACATGTAGATCCCGCCACGACGCTTTGTTTAGAACTGCACCAACCGACAGCTCCACCGCTTAATAAAAACACGATCCGGTTTGCGATTTAGAATCGTCCGGATCAGTGTCAAAGCTTGCATCGACGTAACCATTTACGACTAGCTCTTTGTCACCTCCATATACGAGAAACATATCCTTAGTCCTTTTCGGTATTTCAGGATGTTCTTGACCGCTGTCCATGATCCACTCTGGATTACTTTGGTACCTTCCTGCCAAGCTTACAGCTAAGCATCGTCAGTCTGGTACACAGCTTTGCATACATGATAGAGCCTATGGCTGAAGCATAGGAACATCTTTCATTTTCTCTCTATCTTCTGCTGTGGTCGGGCATTGAGTCTGACTCAATCTTACACCTTGTAATACAGGTAAAAAACCTTTCTTTGCCTGATCCATTTTGAACTTCTTCAAAACTTTATCAAGGTATGTGCTTTGTGAAAGTCCAATTAAGCGTCTTGATCTATCTCTATAGATCTTGATGCCCAATATGTAAGCAGCTTCACCGAGGTCTTTCATTGAAAAACTTTTATTCAAGTATCCTTTTATGCTATCCAGAAATTCTATATCATTTCCAATCAATAATATGTCGTCCACATATAATATTAGAAATGCTACAGAGCTCCCACTCACTTTCTTGTAAATACAGGCTTCTCCAAAAGTCTGTACAAACCCATATGCTTTGATCACACTATCAAAGCGCTTATTCCAACTCCGAGAGGCTTGCACCAGACCATAAATTGATCGTTGGAGCTTGCACACTTTGTTAGCACCCTTTGGATCGACAAAACCTTCTGGTTGCATCATATACAACTCTTCTTCTAGAAATCCATTCAAGAATGCGGTTTTTACATCCATTTGCCAAATTTCATAATCATAAAATGCGGCAATTGCTAACATGATTCGGACAGACTTAAGCATCGCTACGGGTGAGAAAGTCTCATCGTAGTCAACCCCTTGAACTTGTCGAAAACCTTTTGCAACAAGTCGAGCTTTGTAGACAGTTACATTACCATCGGCGTCAGTCTTCTTCTTAAAGATCCATTTATTTTCAATGGCTTGCCGATCATCGGGCAAGTCAACCAAAGTCCATACTTTGTTCTCATACATGGATCCCATCTCAGATTTCATGGCTTCCAGCCATTTTGCGAATCTGGGCTCACCATCGCTTCTTCATAGTTCGTAGGTTCGCCATGGTCAAGTAACATGACTTCCGAATAGGATTACCGTACCACTCGTGCGTATTTTACTCTGGTTGACCTCGAGGTTCAGTAGTAACTTGATCTGAAACTACATGATCATCATCATTAGTTTCTTCACTAATTGGTGTAGTTGTCACAGAACCATTTCTTGTGATGAACTACTTTCCAATAAGGGAGCAGATACAGTTATCTCATCAAGTTCTACTTTCCTCCCACTCACTTCTTTCGAGAGAAACTCCTTCTCTAGAAAGGACCCGAATTTAGCAACGAAAATCTTGCCTTCAGATCTGTGATAGAAGGTGTACCCAACAGTCTCCTTTGGGTATCCTATGAAGACACATTTTTCGATTTGAGTTCGAGCTTATCTGGTTGAAGTTTCTTTACATAAGCATCGCAGCCCCAAACTTTAAGAAACGACAACTTTGGTTTCTTGCCAAACCACAGTTCATAAGGCGTCGTCTCAACGGATTTTGACGGTGTCCTATTCAACGTGAATGCGGCCGCTCTAAAGCATAACCCCAAAACGATAGCGGTAAATCGGAAATAGACATCATAGATCGCACCATATCTAGTAAAGTACGATTCGACGCTCGGACACACCATTTCTCTGTGGTGTTCGGGTGGCGTGAGTTGCGAAACTATTCCACATTGTTTCAAATGTAAACCAAACTCGTAACTCAAATATTCTCCTCCACGATCAGATCGCAGAAATTTTATTTTCTTGTTACGATGATTTTCCACTTCACTCTGAAATTCTTTGAACTTTTCAAAAGTTTCAGATTTGTGTTTCATTAAGTAGATATACCCATATCTGCTCAAGTCATCTGTGAAGGTGAGAAAATAACGATATCCGCCAAGGCCTCAACATTCATTGGACCACAAACATCAGTATGTATGATTTCCAACAAATCAGTTGCACGCTCCATAGTTCCGGAGAACGGCGTTTTTGTCATCTTGCCCATGAGGCACGGTTCGCAAGTACCAAGTGATTCATAATCAAGTGATTCCAGAAGCCCATCAGTATGGAGTTTCTTCATGCGTTTTACACCGATATGACCTAAACGGCAGTGCCACAAATAAGTTGCACTATCATTATCAACTCTGCATCTTTTGGCTTCAATATTATGAATATGTGTATCACTACTGTCGAGATTCAACAAGAATAGACCACTCTTCAAGGGTGCATGACCATAAAAGATATTATTCATATAAATAGAACAACCATTATTCTCTAATTTAAATGAATAACCGTCTGGCAATAAACAAGATCCAGATATAATGTTCATGCTCAACGCTGGCACCAAATAACAATTATTTAGGTCTAAAACTAATCCCGAAGGTAGATGTAGAGGTAGCGTGCCGATCGCGATCACATCGACTTTGGAACCATTTCCAACGCGCGTCGTCACCTCGTCCTTAGCCAATCTTCGCTAATCCGTAGTTCCTGTTTGAGTTGCAAATATTAGCAATGAACCAGTATCAAATACCAGTACTACTGCGAGTATTAGTAAGGTACACATCAATAACATGTATATCATATATACCTTTGTTCACCTTGCCATCCTTTTTATCCGCCAAATACTTGGGGCAGTTCCGCTTCGAAAGTCCATCTGCTTGCAGTAAAACACTCGTTTCAGGCTTAGGTCCAGACTTGGGTTTCTTCTCTTGATCAGCAACTTTCTTGTTGTTCTTTTTGAAGTTTCCCTTCTTCTTCCCTTTGCCCTTTTTCTTGAAACTAGTGGTCTTGCTGACCATCAACACTTGATGCTCTTTCTTGATTTCTACTTCCGCGGCTTTCAGCATCGCGAAGAGCTCAGGAATTGTCTTAGTCATCCCTTGCATATTATAGTTCATCACGAAGCTCTTGTAGCTTGGTGGCAGTGATTGGAGAATTCTGTCAATGACACTATCATCCGGAAGATTAACTCCCAGCTGAATTAAGTGATTGTTATACCCAGACATTTTGAGTATGTGCTCACTGACAGAACTATTCTCCTCCATCTTGCAGCTATAGAACTTATTGGAGACTTCATATCTCTCAATCCGGGCATTTGCTTGAAATATTAACTTCAACTCCTGGAACATCTCATATGCTCCATGACGTTCAAAACGTCGTTGAAGACCCGGTTCTAAGCCGTAAAGCATGGCACACTGAACTATTGAGTAGTCATCAGCTCTGCTTTGCCAGACGTTCACAACTTCTGGCTCAGCATCTGCAGCAGGCCTGTCACCCAGCGGTGCTTCCAGGACGTAATTTTTCTGTGCAGCAATGAGGATAATCCTCAAGTTACGGACCCAGTCCGTGTAATTGCTACCATCATCTTTCAACTTTGCTTTCTCAAGGAACGCATTAAAATTCAACGGAACAACAGCACGAGCCATCTATCTACATCAAACATAGACAAGCAAAATACTATCAGGTACTAAGTTCATGATAAATTTAAGTTTGATTAATCATATTAAAACCTCCCACTTAGACAGACATCTCTCTAGTCATCTAAGTGATCACGTGATCCAAATCAACTAAACCATGTCCGATCATCACGTGAGATGGAGTAGTTTCAATGGTGAACATCACTATGTTGATCATATCTACTATATGATTCACGCCGACCTTCGGTCTCGTGTTCCGAGGCCATATCTGTTATATGCTAGGCTCGTCAAGTTTAACTGAGTATTCCGCGTGCGCAACTGTTTTGCACCCGCTGTATTTGAACGTAGAGCCTATCACACCCGATCATCACGTGGTGTCTCAGCACGAAGAACTTTCGCAACGGTGCATACTCAGGGAGAACACTTCTTGATAATTTTAGTGAGAGATCATCTTATAATGCTACCGTCAATCAAAGCAAGATAAGATGCATAAAGGATAAACATCACATGCAATCAATATAAGTGATATGATATGGTCATCATCATCTTGTGCTTGTGATCTCCATCGCCAAGCACCGCCATGATCACCATCGCCACCGGCGCGACACCTTGATCTCCATCGTAGCATCGTTGTCGTCTCGCCAACTATTGCTTCTACGACTATCGCTACTCCTTAGTGATAAAGTAAAGCAATTACATGGCGTTTGCATTTCATACAATAAAGCGACAACCATATGGCTCCTGCCAGTTGCCGATAACTCGGTTACAAAACATGATCATCTCATACAATAAAATATAGCATCACGTCTTGACCATATCACATCACAACATGCCCTGCAAGAACAAGTTAGACGTCCTCTACTTTGTTGTTGCAAGTTTTACGTGGCTGCTACGGGCTGAGCAAGAACCGTTCTTACCTCGCATCAAAACCACAACGATACTTCGTCAAATAGACTCCGTTTTAACCTTCTCAAGGACCGGGCGTAGCCATACTCGATTCAACTAAAGTGAGAGAGAGACACCGCCGGTCACCTTTAAGCAACGAGTGCTCGGGCGGTGAAACCAGTCTCGCGTAAGCGTCTGGCGTAATGTCGGTCCGGGCGCTTCATCTCACAATACCGCTGAACCAAAGTATGACATGCTGGTAGGCAGTATGACTTGTATCGTCCACAACTCACTTGTGTTCTACTCGTGCATATGACATCAACGCATAAAACCAGGCTCGGATGCCACTGTTGGGTAACGTAGTAATTTCAAAAAATTTCCTACGATCACGCAAGACCATGGTGATGGCACAGCAACGAGAGGGGAGAGTGTCCGTCCACGTACCCTCGTAGACCGAAAGCGGAAGCGTTATAACAACGCGGTTGATGTAGTCGTACGTCTCCACGATCCGACCGATCCAAGCACCGAACGTATGGCACCTCCGAGTTCTGCACACGTTCAGCTCGATGACGATCCCCGGACTCCGATCCAGCAAAGTGTCGGGGATGAGTTCCGTCAGCACGACGGCGTGGTGACAATGTTGATGCTCCACCGACGCAGGGCTTCGCCTAAGCTCATGACGATATGACTTCTCCGGCGCAGGGCTTCTCCTAAGCTCCGCGACGATATGACCGAAGTGGAATATGGTGGAAGGGGGCACCGCACACGGCTAAGACAAGATCCGTAGATCAACTTGTGTGTATTGGGGTGCCCCCTGCCCCCGTATATAAAGGAGACAAGGGGGAGGTGGCCGCCCTAGAGGAGGCGCACTAAGGAGGAGTCCTACTCCCACCGGAGTAGGACTCCCCTCTCCTAGTTGGAGTAGGATTGGGGAGGGAAGGGGAAGGGCTCCGCCCCCTCTCCTTGTCCTATTCGGACTGGAAGGGGAGGGGGCGCGCAGCCCACCTGGCCGCCCTTCTCCTTCTCCCTCAAGGCCCATGAAGGCCCATACCCCCGGGGTTCCGTAACCCCGGTGTTCGGTAATATCCTGTTTTCACTGAACCATTCAAGTCCAAACATAGGCTTCCAATATATCAATCTTTATGTCTCGAACATTTCGAGACTCCTCGTCATGTCCGTGATCACATCCGGACTCGAACAACCTTCGTGCATCAATACTTATAAACTCATTATGAACTGTCATCCGAAGCGTTAAGCGTGCGGACCCTACGGGTTCGAGAACTATGTAGACATGACCTAGAACCATTCTCGGTCAATAACCAATAGCGGAACCTGGATGCCCATATTGGTTCCTACATATTCTACGAAGATCTTTATCGGTCAAACCGCATAACGACATACGTTGTTCCCTTTGTCATCGGTATGTTACTTACCCGAGATTCGATCGTCGGTATCCAATACCTAGTTCAATCTCGTTACGGTAAGTCTCTTTACTCGTTCCGTAATACATCATCTCACAACTAACTCATTAGTTGTAATGCTTGCAAGGCTTAAGTGATGTGCATTACCGAGAAGGCCTGGAGATACCTCTCCGACAATCGGAGTGACAAAACCTAATCTCAAATACGCCAACCCAACAAGTACCTTTGGAGACACCTGTAGTACTCCTTTATAATCACCCGATTCGTTGTGACGTTTGGTAGTACCAAAGTGTTCCTCCGTAAACGGAGTTGCATAATCTCATAGTTATAGGAACATGTATGGGTCATGAAGAAAGCATTAACATACTAAACGATCAACTGTTAAGCTAACGGAATGGGTCATGTCAATCAGATCATTCAACTAATGATGTGACCTTGTTAATCAAATAACAACTCCTTGTTCATGGTTAGGAAACATAACCATCTTTGATTAACAAGCTAGTCAAGTAGAGGCATACTAGTGACATACTGTTTGTCTATATATTCACACATGTATTATGTTTCCGGTTAATACAATTCTAGCATGAATAATAAACATTTATCATGATATAAGGAAATAAATAATAACTTTTATTATTGCCTCTAGGGCATATTTCCTTCAGTTTATGGGTCGGCAGAAAATTTGGAGGGATAGGATTGATGCCCATAACAGATTGATGGGGCACTATTTCTTGGAGAATCCCACATAACCGGAGTCGTACTTTCGCCGCCGGTTTAGGATGAGCACCGAGTTGTTCAGGCGCATTACAGAGAAACTAGCGAGCCATGACCGGGTTTTTCAGCAAAGGAGGAATGCCGCCGGAGAGCTCGGGCATAGCACCTTTCAGAAGGTGACAGCCGCTTTGCGTTTCTTGGCATACAATATCCCAGCTGATCTAGTTGATGATCACTTGGCCATGGGTGAGAGCCAAACCATCATGTGTGTCAAGCACTTCGCAATCGGAATTGTCCAAGTGTTTGGCGAGGAGTATTTGAGATCTTTTAATGTTGAAGACGTCACAAGGCTATTGGAGATGAACAAAGCTCGCGGCTTCCCAGGTATGCTTGGCTCGATAGATTGTGCATTGGAGTTGGAAGAATTGTCCAAAGGCATGTCATGGGCAATTCCACGGCAAAAAAGGGGTTCCATTATAATCCTTGAAGCGGTGGCCGATCAAGAGACTCGGATTTGGCATGCTTTTTTTGGAATGCCTGGATTTTTGAATGACATCAACGTTGTCAACCGGTCACCACTGATGAATAAGATTGCAAATGGTGATTTGCCACCGGTGCAGTTTGTAGCAAATGGTCGTACATACAACTATGACTACTATCTTGCGGATGGCATCTACCCAAAGTGGCAAACATTTGTGAAGCCGTTGAAAAAACCGGAAGGTATGAAAAATCTTGATTTTCACAATGCTCAGGCGGCGGCTAGAAAAGATGTGGAGAGAGCTTTTGGGATTTTGCAAGCCCAATTTCCTATTATGAGAGGACCGTCTAGATTTTGGGATCAAAAGATGATTTGGTACATCATGCACGCTTGTGTGATCATGCACGACATGGTCATCGAGAATGAGCATAGCCAAGATGTAGACTACTCTTAGTATGAGCTCTTGGGACATCCCGTGCTAGTGTGACGGAGGGCTGAAAGGGTGGCCCGTTTTGTTGCCTCCTATCATGCCATTCGACGTCCCGCAGCGCATGATGATCTTCAGAAGGATCTTATTGAGGAGTGGTGGGCTTAGAATGGCCGACAAAGAGCGTCATGATTTATGCGTTTGATGTTGTATTGTTGAATTATTTGTTGTATTGTTGAACTATTTGTTGTATTGAACGATAAACTATTGGTTTGAGTTGTAACAAGAAAGTGAACTAATTGTTGATTTATTTTGTTTGTGTTTGATCTTTTGGCTTGTGTTTGGAATGCATATGTTGTTTGAGCGAGAGTCGCGCGCTGTATTTTTGCGCACTGCTGGAGCTACACGCGTTCTGCATTTTAGCGCGGCTGCTGGAGCCAGCGCTGCCCGCCGCGACAAACCAGGCGATGGACACGCGGTAAAGTAGTTTTTAGTGCGCGGCGCGTTGGGCGGCTGTTGGAGATGCTCTTAGAGGGCAAAATATAATAGAAAATTTATAAAATGTCCTGCGGCAAAGAAGGAGCCCATACTCGCTCGTGGCTTCTTTGATTCACAACCATTCCAAAACGTAGAAATAGAAAAAATATGAGACTAAAGTGGTATGGTACCTTCAATCCTATAGGTCAGGAAACCACAAGAATTTGGATCAAAGAGTGCTTGATGTAGAGGAAATGCTAAGGAATTATACAAAGATGCTAAAGCGGATGAATTTTTTAGTGCAAAACAATCATTAAGAACTTTTTCTAATGACTCTAATCCTATGAATGAAACAATCTGGAAAAGTTGTCTCTTTCCCTCTCGCAAAGAAACTAGTGAAAGCCTTCCCCCTTGATCTTCATCGGCGAGCCCGTGAATTCGCCTCCTTCCGTCTGCCGCCCCAACAGCCGGTGGCGGGGAGGGGATTTCTTGTGCCTTGATTCTGACTAGTAAACAGGTAAAGATTTAGTCCTTGCAAGGGCACTGCTCAGTCGGACGGCGATGTTTCTTCTTCGAATCAGTTTTTCGGGCTCCGATCCTCCTCAAGTTCGTTCGTCAGGACAAATTAGATGGAGCCCCAACATAGATTTCTGCCACCTCCTCAGGGAGGCGAGAATAGGGATTCTCGTCATGCATCAGAAATGACAAAATTTGGTGTTAGATTCTTCAGATCGATTTAAGGATTCAACAGTGGTGACTATGGCTCCATGTTGCTGGTTCTTAGGGGCATGTTCACGAAGACATCTCGGCTATTATTGACAAGGCTAGGCCGGCTCTGGTATTGGAGCGGCGATAGCGGTGCGTCGGCGGCTCATTCTGACGGTGGCAATGATCTTTCGGAGGTCCATGGACCTCGATGTAATTTTGAATATTTATAGTATATATGATCTTTTCCAAAAGAAAAAAAATCCACATCGTCGGATTTTTTTGAGAGGAATGACCTTGGGCGCGCTTTATTAAAATCAAATGACGGTTACATAAAAAACAATGTCTGGGATAATGAAAATTGGCGGATCACCCTCCCAATTTATTACTTCCTACGTAAAGAAAATAAAAGTGTTTAGGCCCTGTTTGATAGTAAAGTATTTTCTAAGTATTTTGAGAATACTACCGTTTTTAAGATTATCATAGTTTTATTTACAATGAGGTTTTTGGTTGTCCTTCAAAACTGCGTTTTCAATACTTCAGTATTTACTAAACTATGGTTTTTTCTCTGTATTAAAAAAAGAGCCTCAGACCTCTTTTTAAAAAGCAGAGAAGCCGAAAAGAATGGCATAGCACCCCGTTATCCTCTACCCGGCTATCTCAACAACTCGCCTTGCTCCCACACCCCGCCGCTGCTGTTGCTCTGCCCAAGCGTCCTTTTTTAGCATGGCTGTTTAGTGGAGTTCAGTTTGTGCAAGCTTCTGTTGTTAATTGTTATGCATGCGGATGGTAAGGAGTGGCCAGCTAGCTAACTTGATAGAAAAATACGCTGCTTTATGTCCGTGTGCATGGCCGTTCTTTGGCCGGTCGCTACATGCAATGGCTAGCTCCTCTAGAAAAACGGGCATGTTTGATGCAGTACAACTAATTTTGCAACGCTGTGTCAAACAGCTTCTTAATCATTAAAATAGTGTTCTAAATGTTATTATACTGGCAGATACCCCACGCGTTGCTGCGGAAATTTGTAGTTTCTTTATAGCATAAAATAATTCATATACTGGCTATTGGAAGTGTCAAAGGTGTGAGTGAGGCTGCGAGTAAACAAAAGATTTGTCATGCGATCATTCTAACAAAGTTGTAAACCCCTTAGCGAACCAAAATAATGGAGTATTCGTGGAAGAAAAAAAACAATTTACTCCAAATATATTCCGACATGCTATAAATCCTACCTCGGTAAGCAAAACTTGGAAACTTTCACAGGGCAAGTATTTGTGATGCCCATTTGTTGTAGACAAATGAATTTTCTAAGTGACCAAACATTTTTTAAGAACAATTTGGAGTAACTCTCCGGTTCTTTTTTTTCCGTTTGAAATGAAACCTTGAAAAATGAAACCCAGCCTGTTGTACAGAAAAAAGGCCAAAGAAAGGAACCTATAGCTCTTACAGTCTGTGCCGTAGCTAGGAATTATCAACGCCCCGGGCCAGCCTTGTACTACAGTGTTTTACTGTAGCTATAGTGTCCTCCTGTAGCTACAATGCACGAAGCATTTTCTCTTCACGCCCCGGGCCACGGCCTAGGCAGCCTGGGGCTTGTCTACGCCCCTGCTTACAGATACAGTTTATAGAAAGGTGAAAAACATTGGATACATCACATACAGCTATAGATCATGGCGAAGTATCAGGTGAAAATAGGTACTCAGTGAAAATCTGAAAATTCTCACGTGGTCCATCATATCTATAACGAACGACACTGATCAAAGGTGGGATCTCTAATGATCCACTTAAACACAATTAGCAGAAAATCCCCTCTTCTCTCGGTGATTAACCAATATCAAGTGGGGATTCCCTTGCCCAACTTCAATCTAACTCTTCCCCGGGCGTCCCATGGGGCTGCTTCCGCGGGGAACGCCACGGCGGTTTCAAGCTTTCCTGCAGCCGCGAGGCCCGAGGCGGGGCGGACAGAACCGGCGGCGAAGCGGGCACGCACCGCGTCAGAGCTGTCATCGGCAGGGAGGGCTCCCGAGGACCTGAGGCGAGGACGCCGCCCCGGCAGAAGGCAAGGATATCCGCGACGTCCGCCTCGGCAGCTTCACCGATGACGCACACCGTGTAGCGGAGGAGTGGGACTGCGTAGGAGACACGCACGCGACAGACCAGCCGCAGTGGTGAAACCGAGCGCCCTGGTGTTTCAAGTGCATCCGAGATGCTGCGCCACGATGACAGTCGCCGGCGGGTGTGACCTACAGGGTAGCCGCGTCCATCACAGTAGCGTCCAGATGCGTCGACCTCGACCGGCGACATGCGGACCCGTGCTGCCCCATGCTACGCTTTTCTCTGAAAAATTGTAGCTCAACTATATAGTTCTCTGAAGAAACGTCCGCACAACCTGTGTTATTTCAGAAAATGTACCTGAACATGCTGAAGCTTTTGCATTGAGATTTGCTATATTGTTAGTGTTGGAGTTGTGCAACTCTCCCGTGGTGATTGTTCGGTGGCAATGGACAAACTGAAAATCTGAAGCATCTCGTTGTAGATTGTGTCATGAGCTCAAGAGATATCAAAGTGATGTGTAGTCGCTTGCCTAACTGAATGTTCCAGCTTGCTGTAACCAAATTTTGCTGTAACACAGTGTACAAGTTAGCTGCGTCCATCACAGTAGCGTCTAGATGCGTCGACCTCGAGTGGAAACATGCGGAAGCGTGCTGCCCCATGCTACACTTTCTCTGAAAAATTGTAGCTCAACTATACAGTTCTCTGAAGAAACGTCCGCACAACCTCTGTTATTTCAGAAAATGCACCTGAACATGCTAGCTCGATCATAAGGGTTGTGTGATGTTTGGCTGGGGCTTGTCCCTCTGTTTGTTTCTAAATTTGCTAAAGACTGTAATTTGGGCCCATGTACATGTGTCTAGCTACAAAAGAGATTAAGATTGATTGGGTGGTGGACTCGTTGCAAAAATCCGTGTGTAGGAGGCAAAAGAATGTGAATACAGAACTTCAGAATTCTTGCGCAGTTTCAGCTTGATAAAATGTTGGCATGAAGCCCATAAACTAACATCTTTGTAGAGTTTTGCACGGTTCAACTTGATAAAATATTGGCACAATGCTAATTCAGAAATCACGCAATACATGAACTTGTTCAATGTAGTTCACCAGAACAAGCAACTAGCAATGTTTCTCTATAGATAAAGAAAAATCAGTAGCAGGTAACAAAAGGAGTTCTCAAAGAACGACATTGAAGCTCTCAAATAGATAATGCTCATGCTCTTAAAGGCGCCGCTCTTAGAAGCCTAAAAGATAAAGTTGATCTCTCAGAAGATAATGCTGAAGCTTTGAACTCCATCTTCAAGTACACCAAAATAAAAGCAACTGGGTGCCTCGAATCAAATAAAAGAAGCTGCACATAGACATGAACACAACTGTTAGTATTGCACAAATGAATTCTGAAATAGTAATCATTCTGTTTGTATGACAACTACCTCTACATTTCTTTGCTCTTGTTAGGGCACGTACGACTATCATGGAAACCAACTTGCTTGCACGCCTTGCATGTGCGAGGCTTTTTGGGTCCTGCAGCAGTTTTCTTCCCCTCTCCATTCTTATTTTGCTTTCCTTCCCCATCCTTATTTTGCTTCCCTTCCCCACCCTTGTCTAAGTGTCCCTTAATTCTTTTGCATCTTCCCTTTGTGTGGACATCAGTTGGTGGATGGATTTCAACTTCACCGGGCATAGTACAACCAATGTATGCCTCAAATTCATCTTGTCTACTAGGATTATTGGCTGTAACCTTTTGAGATAAATTTCTTTTCATTCCAAGGAGACCATCTCTCAATCCTTCCAATTCTTGAGGAGAGTGCTCCGCCAACCTGATTGTGTCATCCAATGTTTGGTGTATCTCTGAAATCATTTTTCGCTTTGCCAAATCTAGAGAACTACTCTCATTTTCTTCAAGTAAGTTACCATGGCTGTCATATAGGGCTCTCCTATTAACTGTTTTCTTCCACCTATCCAAAATGAACTGACTAGGGAGCTCATTCAACTTTGCACCTCTCAAAACCATGATTATATGTCGGCATGGAATTCCACGTGTCTCAAATAACATGCAAGAGCAGGGAGCGCTCATGGTTGATGTGTTGAATTGAACTTCTCTAGACTTGGAAGAGCAGTCACCACCTACAACCGTGGTTTTCACATCACCTTCTTGTGATATGCTTTCAATCAAGCAATGTTCTCTAGCTGCACGCACTTCCTTCTGAAAAGCTTTGAAAACCTCATGGGTGAAGTACATGCTAGCATGCTTCTCGATCTCCCAGGATGTAATCAGAGGAGGCATGGAACTGAGGCAATCATGGTCAGCCTTGAGTTCATTTTGACGCTGTTCCTCTAGGGCTGTACCAATCCTAATCCAAAACTCCACCAAAGCATGCTTGTAACCAATAAAGTGGTTGAAGAATGAGTTAGCGCTCTCTGACCTTGAAGTGGTTCTCAGAATTTCACCCATGAATACACCTCTGAAATAGGCCGGTATCCATGACTTACGAATTTCATATCTCCTAGCAAACCATGTGTTTTCCTCAAGTCCAAATTCAGAAATCATGGAAGACCACTTAGCCTCAAATTCAGTTGGATTTTCAGATCCCCATACACATGAGTTAACTGAACTGTAGAAATGTTCATCCTCTCTTAGTGGAGGACCAACCTTTTCTGGAAGCTTTCTCATTATATGCCACATGCATAACCTATGGACGGTGTTCGGCATAACTTCATCAAGGGCAGCCTTCATACTAGCATCTTCATCAGTTACTATAAGCCTCGGTGCTACACCATCCATTGCTTTCAAGAATGTTTCGAACACCCATTTATATGACTCTATCTTCTCATCAACAATCAAGGCGGCACCATAGAAAACTGATCCCATATGGTGGTTTATTCCTGTGAAAGGACAAATATCATCTTATACTGATTGGTGCTATATGTGGAGTCAAAAGACACCATTTCGCCAAATAAAGCATAATTCTTCCGACAAAAAGCATCTGCCCAAAAGACACGCGCCAGTCGGTTTTTATCATCAAGAACATAGTCAAAGAAGAATCCTGGGTTGATTTTCTTCCTCTTTCTAAGGTTGTCAATGAACATTTGAGCATCTGTATCTTTGAAGGTGCTTCGCATGTCGCGGTGATAGTTTTGCAAGTCTCTCTTTGTGCACCCCACGAACTGGAATCCGCCCTCACCAACACGAAGCAATCGGAAGGCCCCAGATGTGCCAATGCTAGCTGCATGACATGTGAATAGTGTGGTCTTGGCCTTCTCGCTGACTTCTCTGTTAGACTTGATTAAATGCTGCTTGCTAGGTGTGACAAATTCATGGGTGTGTTCTTGAAAATATGATATACAATATTTGCCATCCTGCATATGCTTGACAGTTATCATGGCCTCACAACCACATCTAGTAATCTTTTTTGAATGTGTTCTTGTCTTCTCTCCCTTCGGATCCTTCTTTTGTTCCTCCTCCTTTATTGTTCGGAAACCTGCTTTGCAGCAAAGAAATCTCCTCCAGACCACCACATTATCTACGGTCCTTTTCTGCCCAATTCGAACTGAAAATCCAACACTGTGTGCATAAGCCTTGTAAAACTTCTCGACAGCTTCCATACTCTCGAATGTCTTACCTACAACCGGCTTTAAGTTCTCATCACAGTCGGGTGTACATGATGAACCCTAAAAAAATTAAAACTCGTTACTCATACAAGCTAGTGATTGTTAGAGAAATCTGACTGAAATTATGGTGATAATGATACTCACACAAAATGGGCCACTTGTAGCTCTCTTTTTTGGTGTACTGAAGTTGTCTAGATTGATCGGAGGAGGATGGATTTCCATATCATGACTCCCTTGATCATTGCCAATATCGAATTCATGCTCAATCTGTGATGCAACATCATGGGTGTTAGCATGTTCAGTTCGTATAAACAAAGAAACAGTCATCAAATATGCATATTCTATACAGTATATGTACCGTTGCATGATCATCTCATACTCTAATTTTCTAGTACGTCTAGTGCTGATGCAGATATGTTTTTTTTGGCACAAATCCTTGTCAAGCATCAGTCTATTTTTCCATCTAATGCGCCATAACTTGAGAGTACGAGACGATGAATGTTACCTAGTGATCAATCGATGGTTTATGCTCACGTAACAGCTTACCTCTGCATGGCTAGGAAGAGCCCGAGGCATGTCAGGGGAAATAGGGGTGGCAGTCACGAGCGATGGTGTTGAGTACTCTGAAGATTGAGACGCAACTGGCGAAGGGTGTGCAGCCAACGGAGGCCCTTTCACGACCGACAGCGTTGAGTACTCTGAAGGTTGAGACACAACCGGCAAAGGGTGAGCAGCCAATGGAGGCCCTGTCACGACAGATGGAGGGAAGATCATGGCTTCAGTCGCCACGGGCGGAGGATGAGCTCTAGCCGACAGAGGGCCCGTCGCTGCCGTCGGAGGGAAGGACATAACTCGAGTCGCCACCGGCGGAGGATGAGCCGCAGCGGACGGAGGGCCTGTTGCTGCCATCGGAGGGGCCATCGTTGACGTCGAAAGGCAAGGGCTCACGGCCGCCGAAACGTGATTCTCCATGGCGGCGTGTAAGATTGAAACGTAAACCTATCATAGGGACACTCATGAAGGATTTTTCCACCTTGATGGTGAACAAGCCAGGGGGTTTTCTGCTAATTGTGTTTAAGTGGATCATTAGAGATCCCACCTTTGATCAGTGTCGTTCGTTATAGATCTGATGGACCACGTGAGAATTTTCAGATTTTCACTGAGTACCTATTTTCACCTGATACTTCGCCATAGATCATAAGCTGAACACACAACACAACTCAGAAGCACAACTGTACCCTCAGTTTCCCCTACGTACGTCTGCCTCTTCATATTTCTGGTTGGACTGGGACTTCGCTGATAGTCTGTGAACAACATACAAAGCTACTTATTTAGTGGAAACTGGAAATCAAAGAATCGTGTTTGTGTTAATTTTCAAACATCACTCGCAATCAGATAAATAATAATCATAGCACTTCATACCAAAGCTCTCTAGATCTGCATGAAAATGAGTGGGTCAGAAAATAATAAACAGTCTTATGTATTCTGTTGGAATGAAAAGCAAAAATAAGCTTGACCTTGAACAAAACCTTTATAACGTTCCATATCAAGGCGATTCACAGAGCTCTTGTTCACCAATATTAAGATACTAACCCAGCTTAGAAAGAACGACAAAACCTGTAGACATAGTCTGGCTTCATAAATGTTGCAAACTAATCACCATCAAGGCATATAACCACATACGAAGAGGGAGAGAACTGCAACGAATGTGTAAGCAAAATAAACGGAAAAGTCCAGCCACAAATCTTTCAAAAATACATTATTTTTATCATAAAAAATCTTACAAAATACTACTTGGAAGGTGTTGTACCTGAAAGTACTTCCTAAATCCTCCTTATCCAAGCAGACCAACCAAACTCTATCCAAAATAAGTTGAACCACAAATGATGTGGATAGCTTGTATGTTAAGAGAAATATGATAGTGAGGATGAATTTTTTAGAAATTCATGATTCAGATCCTAAAAAAAAAACTAAAGAAATTCACCCTCAGTTCCGGACGTCGTCTAGTCAATGTCCGAACCGACTACAGGTACACCGTTCCTAAAAGAGGACTCATATGTATTGTACACTAACCGAAGTCCCAATCCCCCATCGATCTGAGATCGCAATCGCCTCGATCGCCCTTGCCGCACGATGGCCGGTGGCATCGACCGCCTATCTGATCTCCCCGACGAGCTCCTCCTGCGCGTTCTCCGCTTCGTCCCAGCCAAGCAGGCCGCCGCCACGGCCGCGCTCTCGCGGCGATGGCGCTCGCCGCTCTGCCGCTCCTCCCTCGCCCTGAACCTCGAGACGTTCGTCGAGGGCTACGAGTACGACGACGACTACAGCTCCCGGTACGGACGAGACGAGCGCAAAGAAGCTGCCAAGGCCCTCTTCTTCTCCCGCCGCGACGCCTTCGTGGCCGCGGCCGTGGCGGCGCTCGACGCCGCCGACGTCCCCGTCACGAGGCTCGCCCTGCGCCTAGGGTACAAATACCTCGACTCGATCTGGATGTTCCTGGACCTGGACCCTGACAGGTACCGCGGGTCGCCCGCGCGGTACGGCTACGTGCTCGCCAGCCTGCTCTCCCACCCGGCGGCGCGCCGCGTGGAGGAGCTCCGCCTCGTCGACGTCGAATACGACGGCAGCCGCGGCCGCATCCACGACCGCCAGGAAGGCGAGGTCGACGTCACTCTCTCCTTTGGTTGTCTGGTGGGCGTCTTCGTGCTCAGCCTCGCCGCCCTGCCGTCCGAGAACCTCCGCCTGCTGGACCTCGCCAACTGCTGCGAACTCGTCCCGCCGCAGCCGGCCGCTCCCGTCGTGTTCCCGCGGCTCTCGTCGCTACGGATGCGCCATTGCACCACGCGGCTCGACACACTCCAGAGCCTCATCGACGCCGCGCCGGCGCTCGCCGCCGTCTGCCTGGAGTCCGTCGTCTTTGCCCAACATGACGACCGATGCCGGCCACCTCAAAAAGCCCAGCTCCGCTTCCCAGCGGCCACCGTGCTCGTCCTGGAGAGGTGCAACTGGGCGCAGAAAGATGGCCCGTACTACAAGTACATCGAAGCCGAGAAGGCCGCCGCCGCCGCCGTTCCCGTGGAGATCGACGCGCCGAGGCTGCGGCGCTTCAGGTACAAGGGGCTCCTCCGGCCATTCTCGCTGAGCCCGCGGCAGCCGGACTTGGCGCATGCCGACCTGCATTTTGTCCCTCGCGGCCGCGATGAACAAGGGAACAAAATTCTACGCGGCGACGAGTTCAACTTCAACATAATGAGTCTCGGCGTGGCAGCAAAACCGGCTCGCGCGACCTCGAGCCCTTGTGGCGATTCCTGCACAACTTCACCGGCGCCAAGGAGCTGAAGCTAAGCATAAACCCCATCGAGGACGTGGCAGTGCTCACCGAGGCGAGGCGGGCAGAGCTCCTGCCGGCGTTCCCCATCCTCGAGCGCCTCGAGCTGCACGGAGTGCACCGACCGAAAGGCAAGACGGCGGCCGTGGCCATCGCCAACCTGCTCCGCTGCTGCCCCGCGCTCCGTGACCTCCGGATCAACCTCACCCCGGAGCACCACTACCCAAACTATCTGCACGACCAAGACCTCTTCCTGGAAAGCAAGTTCCGAGCCGATGGGGACAAGTGCATCCATCTTCGCAACCGCCGCCGTGTCTCGCCGAACCCCGCGGCGGTTTCGCCCGAAGGAGACGGCGATGGCGCTAACTACGACGAGGTTTCTGAGCTCCCTGGCTTGAGCCAGCGCTCGTTCGATTGCTTACGGAGCTCCTTGACGAGAGTGGGCTTGCAGTTCCGGATGGAGGAAGAGGTGGACTGTCTTGGCGTCAGGCTGATCAAATTCTTCGCCGAGAACGCCATGGTTCTTCAAGAGATGTTTATCGACGGCGGAAACGGGAAGCTGGGCGAGCACATCACCGGCAAAGTTGAGAGATGGATTGCTGATTCATCGTCCATCAGGAGGAAGCACGGAGCGTCGAGCTTTGTGGTGTTGCCCCTGATCCGGTGATTCTAGTACTAATAAGAATGGGATTTTTTTATGTAATTGTTTCCCCAATTGTGTGTAGTGTGTTTGAGCCGGCTATAGTAACCATTCGAATACAATATTTTAAGTGGGTAATTTTGCGTTTCAGTTAAAATATTTCAGCTAATTTCAGCCAGCTTCAAGCTTTTGTTTAGTTTCCTTGAATTGATGTTGGATTTAAGTAAAGTTCATTAAAAAAAGTCAGAAATGTTATACAATATTCTCATCACTTCATCATAATTCTCATCATTTTATTTAACACTAGAAAAAATGCCCGTGCGTTGCAACGGGAGATTTTTTGCGTTTTTCTTAATTGTATCATTAATTATCTCTGAGAAGCAATACCTTTGGAACAGATGCAAACCTACTAAAACTGAAATTTTACATTACAAAATAAGATCCATGCTACTTTTATCACATTCAATGTGAGGAAGGAGTTTCCTGTAACACAGCTTCTTTTGCTGGTAAAAAAAGAAGCATAAGCATGGATAGACAAAATAATACCTTTTTTCAACTAATTACTATAATTTAGCAACTTAAATCTGTTTGATTATTTTTTTTTCTCCATTCAGTTCTACAGGGAACCTTGAAGCGAACCACAAGTATAAGCATATTCGATATCTCAAATCAATTTAGAAAAATTACTCTATCAGAACCGCTGAAGAACACGGTAGATGCACATCTCCTTCAGATATGCATCCTAAATCCTCTCTTTTTCTAAAAGATCATAAATCCTAATAGGTTTTAGGAATATCAAAATTACGAAACCAGGGAATGGTATTTCGTGGATTCCTACACCATTTGAAGACGAATTCTTATAGCTAAAAAATCTGTGTGTTGCAACGGGAGAAACAAATCTTCGCACATCCTTTTTGCTCCATCCACGTTGCAGCTTTTCCTCTTGGTCACCGCCGCCGATGGTGGTCAAGTTGTCCATCTAGTCACGACAAATGCGATGAATCATAATATGATGAACTTGGTAATAACACTCTAGCACACCGCTTTCACGCACCCATAACATCAGTGTAAAATAAATTTTACCATCCACTGTAATGAGAAGCCTAGTGTTTTTCATGACAACTTTGACAATCGCTTGCTTATCTCAAATCTTAATCACATGACCATATGTGAGTAAATAATTAAAAATACATCTTATTCTCATATAGAATGGCAAAGTACAAACTAAGCCCATGAAATAAATTCTAGATTATGCAAAAATAATTTAAGATCACATATGTTTCAGATTTAATACGAATATGCCGCACCTTTGCTATCACAATATAAGAAGCAGAAATAAAAAACAACCCTTACGGAACAGCTAGAACTATATTCATTTAGTACAAAAAATACTAAAGGAGACAAATTTATTACACCATATATCATAAAAAGGCAAGCACACTACCTTAAGTTAATTCAGAAATTCATCAAGTTGCAAAAATGCCAAACGAAGACCGAGCTCCATGGAGGCCTTTATTTGAAAACTTCAAAATTCAAAATTTTCAGTTTCAAAAAATTCTAAAAATAAATACAGATATATCTAGATACATAATGTACATGTGTGCAAATTTTCAGGTCGAAATACATTAAAATGTGGGCTACACAAAAAAGACAAATCTGAGGCTTTCTAACATATGTACTGTTCATTTTTAAAGTCCATGATTTTGTTTTTTTTTGGCAGCTCACAATTCAAGGTATTTCATCCTGAATTTTTTCACACATGCACTTTACATCCTCTCATACATGTGTATTTTTTCCAGATTTTTTTTGAAACGAAATTTATGAATTTTAAATTTTTCAAAATAAAGGGCTCCATGGAGCTCGGTCTCTAAAATGCCCTACTCAACTATATTCATTTCGTATCTAAGCCTCTAAGTAGTAGTAGTGAGTAGCGGTGCGGTTTTCTGGGACACGGCGACAGGCGAGGACGACATCTACGCAGCAAGTTGGGCATTTGAGATTCTTATGTTTAATATATATAGTAGTGATTTATGAATACATGATAGATACTGATCGAGAGCTTAGAGAAGACGCCTTTTATAGATGCCATATGTACGCAGCGCTGCTTTTGATGGTTGTCAGTTCAATGACTATCTATCAGGAATAAATTCCAGTCTCACATAGGTACCTGGCTATATCCATCCAAGTGGGTGCAGCTCGTCTTCAACTTCAAGCTAGCGTGGGGAGAGAGAAGTGCTTGGGGAGGCAGAGAGAGCTGCTCCGAAGAGTGCATGGAATTGGATATGCAAGATCCGGCCAGATTAGTGAGCTGTAATTTTAATACATACATCTGTTCCTCTTTCAAAAGTAGTTGATTTCAAGCGACAGCAATATATGTATCATGGAAGTCTGTATATATAATACAATCTGACAAAAGAAAAGGACCACACGAAATTATACCAACAATCGTATCCAACATATAAACAAAGATCTTGATTCTCCTTTCTGTAACATATAGGGAGCGCAGAAATTATATGTTCAGAAATAATAATATGTTTTAACAATTAAGTTGAGTTGCTCAGACATTCAAGCTCTAGACCAATACTTTTATGAATTCCTCTAAAATCAACCTAGGTCTCCCAGTTGAAAGAGTTAGGCTCTAGCCAGTGAAGCACATATGTATGACATGTTTTTATGCGAGGGGATTTCTTCTTATTAACTGAATATTACATGGTGCGGCCAAAAAAAAAGAAAGAAAAAACAAAAAGGAGGGGAGCAGGGTTCGAACCCAGGTCTACCTGAGGCTAGTCACATATGCTTCATATATACATGAGTGTTGCTTTATATCAACCAGACGTGACGCGGATGCAACCACAGCCAACCGTTTTTCTCACTTACCGGTGGCGCAGTGGGTAATTAATGCGAACTTCGGGGGCAATTTTTTTGACGGACGACCAGAAGCGATTAGTGGTTTATTAGTAGGTAAAGATAAAGATTCATGAATTCAAAAAATGTTCATGCGAATGAATATATATTGAAATTTTCAAAAAAATGAGTTTTGAAATAATTCATGAATTTTTTATATGGTAAAAAATATATTCGTAGATTAAAAGTGCTTGTGATTTGTAATTTTTTTTTAAAAATACCAATGAATTTTAAAATTTCACAAATTAGAACAAATATTCAATAATTTACAGTATATTCCCAAATTTAAGGAAGTATTCATAAATTTTAAGAATATTTATGAATTATGAAATGGAGACTATGAAATGGAGACATGTAAATAAAAAAACAGATGGAGAAAGAAACTAAACCTAGTAGAGAAAAAAGAAAATAAAGAAGTCTAGTAGAGAAAAGAGGAAAAAAAGAAATAAACTTAATGGAACTTCCCATGACTAGAAGGATCATCGTACATGACCGGCCAATCGTGCATGTGGGTTTCCGCGTTTTCTCGATCGCCTCCGCAAAAAATGTTCATGAATTTTAAATATGTTCCAAATTGGAAAAGGTATTCATAAATTTTAAAAATATTCAATAATTTAAAAATAAAAAACTAAATAAATTCAAAATCAAACATTAAAAGAAAATAAACATAAAAAGGTGATAGAAGAAGAGAAAAATATAAAAGAAAGAAACTAAAAAGAACCTCCACAAAACAAAAAGGATCATCCTACATGACTGGCCCAAATCCCATGGTTTTCCGTGTTTGCTCGACCATCTCTACGGTATGCACGAAATATGAATCACGGCACGGCAAAATAGAGTATGAATCATGGCGCGGAAAATATAGTATGAATCACGACGCATAATATGAATCCGTGTTCGGAGAAAACATAGAATTATTTTTCACAAGTTAAACTCTGCGGTAAAATGCACGTTGCTCTCTAGTTGAGAGAGTAAGCTCCCTAGAACTGGAGCTCTCTTACTCCCTCCTTTCTGGTTTATAAGGCTCAATTCAAAAATCTCACCAATCAAGGTAGATGGTGAGTGGTGGAATACTTTTTGTAGTTTACGAAAGCACCAAATTAATGCTCTTGTTTTCCTAAAAAAATTATGTTTATCAATGCATTAATTGCAATGAATGCATGCATAAAGTACATGCATTGGTCAATTTTCTCTTAATACTTGCATGCAATGATTTAATGCACCTTGGAATCTGAACATGTGTTGGGAAACAGTCAAATTAAGCCTTATAAAATGAAAAAACTAAAATTTTGAATAAGCCTTATAAACCGGAAAGGAGAAAGTATGTGTTAACGGTTAAGGTAGAAAGAAGGGATAATAAACTTTATGTCCCTATTCAAGAAGGGTATAACTGTGACAAATGCAACTCTAGGGTGCTGGTCTTTAGGGGCATGTGCACGAAGGCTTCTCGTTTGTCATTACCAACATCAAGCCGACTCCATTAGGGGAGCGGCGACAGCCGCACGTCAGCGGCTCATTCTGACGGCGGTAGTGGTGGTTCGGTGATCTTGGAATTTCGATGTAAATTTTATTATGTTTGAGATGCTTTGTACTTCTGGTGAACATTTTAATAGTAGATCTCGATCATTTTTAAAAAGAAAAAGATGCTGCACGCGTACTATATCTTTCTGTTCTATACACAAGTGGAGGTTCCAGAGATGGAGACAGTGGTGAAGAAACCGGAGCGGCACTTCGTGCTGGTCCACGGCCTCTGCCACGGCGCGTGGTGCTGGTACAGGGTGGCCACCGTCCTGCGGTCCGCCGGCCACCGCGTCACGGCGCCCGACCTGGCCGCGTGCGGCGCCAGCCCGGTGCGCGTCGACGAGGTGCGCTCGTTCGCCGAGTACAGCCGGCCCCTGACCGACGCCGTCGCCGCGGTGCCGCCCGGCGAGAAGGTGGTCCTCGTCGGCCACAGCTACGGCGGATACAGCCTCGCGCTGGCCATGGAGGCGCACCCGGACAAGGTGGCCGTAGCGGTCTTCGTCGCCGCGGCCATGCCGGCCGCCGGGTGCCCCATGTCACATCTACTCTCGCAGGCAATGACTGAACTACTACAGATCTGATCTTCCACTCGATTGCTGTGATCCATCCACACGAGCGATGACAACCTTTTGAATCTTCTTTCGTTCCAGATCATGGAGGAAACGGCGACGGACTCCGCCACGGACAGCGTGCCCGCCGTGACCGGCGCGGCGGAAACGTTCCTCGTGGGACCCGAGCGCCTGTCGCGGCGGCTGTACCAGCGAAGCCCGGCCGAGGACCTGGCGCTGGCGACGGCGCTGGTGAGGCCGGCGCGGTGGTTCGTCGACGACGCGGCGATGACGGAGAGCGTCCTGACCGCCGACAGGTACGGCGCGGTGAGGCGCGCGTGCGTGGTCACCGAGGAGGACGCGACGTGGGCGGCGGAGTCGCAGCGCCGGATGGCGTCGCGGTGCCCCGGCGTGGAGGCGGTGGCCGTCGAGGGAGCCGACCACATGCCCATGTTCTCCACGCCCCGCCGGCTCGCCGCGATCCTCATGGAGATCGCCGACAAGTACATATGAGCACTGAGCTAGACATCAGCTCATCGCCGGTACTGGCTGCCGTTTGTCAGAGTTCAGTACTGATTCTTGCACCGAAAGGAGAATCATCAACAGCTAAAAAAAGCAGAGCATCTCGCTGTCTTATGAACTGTACCAATAATAAACAATAGAAAATACTTTTCATACAGCACAACCACCACTCGTAGAAAAGTGGAGAAATGGACGTGATCATGTCGGGCTTTGCTACATCTAAGTAGAGTTTCTACGTAAACCTACGTAAAAGCTGACTTGTCAATATTTACGTAGGTGTAGGATTAGGGACTGACTACGGGTCAGTCGATTGAAAATTAATATGGTTCAGTCGACTGACCCAAAGCTGTTTCAGCCAACGAAACTACTCCCTCCTCCATTCTATAATACAAAACATTTTTGATGTGTCGAAAAATGTCTTACATTATGAGACGGAGGGAGTACCTCTGTTCTTAACTCGCGCACGTGAAAAAATCAAGGCGAGCAGGCCGGCCACTGTTACGCGCGATATTAATTCGCTTCCGAGGAATTTGTACGCGCAGCGTTGAGCAGTGCACGTACACAACGTACGTACATATGTATCTGCACCAACACTGCTAGTTTTTTTTTTTTTTGAGATAAACCAACACTGCTAGCTAGCTAGCTTCCTCTTCCTCATTTTTTTCTTTCTTTTGGATCGGAGGACGGAGCCTTCAAACACATGCATGGATGCATTTCACGTACTGTACAGGACTAGCTGCAAAAAAGTATAGTACATCACTTTAATTACTGTACGCACATGCACTTCCTCCCATCGATTGATGGTAGCTAAATTAATGCATTTCAATCTAGTAACAACCCATGCATGTTAGTCGATTGAAAATTAAATTTGGGTTAGTTGACTGACACAAATTAAAACAAATAGTGAAAAAACTTCATACAATTTACACATAAATTGTACTTTTTATAACATGCAAGAAAGCACATGTAATAATTGAAAGAAAATAAAATAGAACTAAAACTAAACCAAAATTGCACACAATTTACAAAGAAATTGCACTTCTTAAATATGCAAGAATAAGCACATAATAGTGTAATTTCTAAAAAATAGGTTTCTAATAGAAAACGAATTAGTAGCTTTGGTATTGCCCTTATAGAAATAATAATAAATAAAATAAAATAAAATAATAAATTTTTCTAAGGAAGAATGAATTAGTGACATTGGTATTACCATTTAAGAAGAAAAAAGAAAAGAAAAAGTAATGACAAAATTTGCACAAAATTTATATAAAATTGCATGTTCTATAATATGTAAGTATAAGTTTGTAATGGTGCAATTTCCGTGAAAGGAAGTTTCCTCAGAAGAAATAGATTAATGGCTCTGTATTACCCGTAAAGAATAAAGAAAATAAAATTAAAAGTAAAACAAAATCAAAATAATGAAGTTTTTCTAAGGAAGAATGAATTAGTGGCATTGTTATTACCCTTCCAGAAGAAAGAAAATGAAAACAATTGCACATAATTTACACATAAATTGCACTTTTCGTAATATGTGAGAATAATCTTATAATAGTGAAATTTTCGCCAAGAGAAATTTTTTAAGAAAGAATTAAAGAAGAAATACAATAAAAAATAAAAAATAAATAAGAATGATGATTTTCACAGTTTATTATAGTTTACACTCATTTGTGAAATACTTGTGTCTATACATTCATATGAAAACAACCCGACCAAAAAATAAAAAGAAAATAAAAACACACACAAATGTCAAAAATTAATTTGAACCATATCTAGTATCAATGGTACATCCCAATCTCACACATATGCACGACACACAACACACATGAATGAAACCCTTTAAGAAAACAAAATACAAAAACTAAAACTAAAACTAAACAATAAAGTTTTCTATGTAAGAATGAATCCCTTTAAGAAGAAAGAAAATATAAAAAACAAAACGAAATACTGAATAGGGGAAAATGAAACCCCTTAAGAAGAAAGAAAATTAAAATATAACTTGCACACAAGTATGCCTTGAAATTGCACTTCTGCAATATCAAAAAATAAGCATATACGGTGCAATTTTTGCTCTCTACTATAATATACACACATGGTGTATCATACTTGCGTGTATACTTACTTACAAACACAAAAATAAAAGTATTTTTTTCTAAGAAGAAATGAAGTATAGTGGCATTGGTACCACCCTTTAAGAAGAAAGGAATTCAAAAATAATAATGATGCAATTTGCACACAATTTACACATAAATTGCAGTTTTTTAGTTATCTAAGAATAAACAGATAATACTGAATTTTACATAAAAACAAAGTTTTTAAACAAGGAAGGAATAAGTGGCATTGGTATTGTCTTGAAAACAGGAAATGAATTAAAAACTAAACATGGTAAAACAAATAAAGTTTTCTAAGAGGGAATAAATTAGCGACATTGGTATTACTCTTAAGAAGAAAGAAAATAAAGAAAAACTTGCACACAACTTTGAAGTGATATTGCACTTTTTATAATATGCAGCGAATACACATATAATAATGCAACTTTAGCAATCTAGTACAATTTACACACATATTGTATAGTTCTTTCATGCACACATACATACAATAATAGAAAAATGTATTTCATTAGCAAAAATAGCACAAAACAATTAGCATTGGTATTACCCTTAAAGAATAAAGAAAATAAAAAATAAAAAAACACAAAACACAAAATTAGCATAAAATGCATTTTTTATATTATGGAGAATAAATATATAAGAGTGAAGTTTTCGTGCTGCAATGTAATTTATACTTGTAGTAATTGCATGTATACATTTTTACGCACTCAACATCCGAAAAATACACGTAAAGAAAAAAACTCAACTGAAAAATAAAAAATCTGCACATGCAAAAAACAAAAGCAAACACATAGAAAAACAGCATGCACGCACGAAATTCAGCCGAAGAACGAAATCGACTGACCTAAAATAGGTGTCAATCAAATCCAAACAGCCCAATACCACCAACAAAACATGACAGAAGAAAGAAAACTACACAAATCTTAAAGCACAATCCAAGGGCCAGAAAATTGATTGACCACAAGACAAAAATTCAGCTGACTGAAATCTAGCTAATTTTTTTTAGGGGAAAATCTAGCTAAATTGGTAGGATTATTCTGATCATGTCGCGTGGACTAAACTAGTCCAAGAAAAGAGCTCGGCGGTCTGCCACGGCGCGTGGAGCTGGTACAGGGTGGTCACCGCTCTGCGGTCCGCCGGCCACCGCGTCGACGCGCTCGACATGGCCGCATGCGGCGCCAGGCCCGAGCGCGCCGAGGAGGTGGCCTCGTTCGAGGAGTACAGCCGGCCGCTGCTGGACGCGCTGGCGGCGCTGCCGCCCGGGGAGAAGGCGGTGCTGGTGGGCCACAGCTACGGCGGCCAGAGCCTGGCTCTGGCCATGCAGGCGCACCCGGACAGGGTCGCCGTCGCCGTCTTCGCCTCCGCCGCCATGCCGGCCGCCGGGAAGCCGCTCAAATTCGTCTCCGAACAGGTGAGCGCCGCGCGCGCCCACTCGATCCACACCTCTTCTCCCCCACCATGAACGATCCTAACACAACACTCGATATTACAGTTCGCGCAAGAAAGGGGTCCGGGTTTCTTCATGGACAGCGTGATCGAGACCACCGCCGGCGACGACCCGGAGCGCCCCTGCAAGACGTTCCTGCTCGGGCCGGAGTACATGGCGCAGCGGCTGTACCAGCTCAGCCCGCCCGAGGAACTGACGCTGGCGACCATGCTGGTGAGGCCGTCGCGGCAGTTCGTGGACGACGCCGTGATGAACGGGGAGGAGGTGCTCACGGCGGAGAGGTACGGCGCGGTGAGCCGCGTGTACGTCGTGGCCGAGGAGGACGCCTCGTGGTCGCCCGAGTTCCAGCGGCGGATGGCGTCGTGGAACCCCGGCGCGGAGGTGCGGGGGCTCCAGGGGGCCGATCACATGCCCATGTTCTCCAAGCCCAGGGAGCTCTCGGATCTCCTCGTGGAGATAGCCGACAAGTACATCTGAATCAGCAAACTTCATCTTCAGTTATAAATTTCTGAATAATTCTTCAGAGGAATCGAGATCGGTTGTTTGGATCAAAATTCAAACTTCAGACATGGATGTCACAAAGAACATTATGCTACAGAAATATATCACTTCCGCTTCAATATTTATTTATGTTACATTTTACTCCTCGGCTAAGCGTTACAGGCTTAGTGGATAAAAGGTCCAAGGGTCACGGATACAAAACTGTGTGTGTATCTACAAGATCAGACGTCGATCACTAGGCTGAAGGAATCCGCCATCGCAAAGAACTCTTCCTGAACTGACCTCCATGCCGACTCGGGCGCCTGGGCATTCAAGGTGTAAAGTTTGCCGTCACTCGCGCAGCACACCGCCACATTGTGCCGTCGGAAGGAAGGGCTTTCGACCCGGAACTCTAGCTTGTAGTATTTCACATTGTTCACGGTGTCTTCTCTCAATGCGGCATCGATCAGAGTGGCGCTGATGTCCGGGTTCCGCTTTGTCCTTGCGATCCTCCTGAGCACCACTTCCCCAACATCTTTAGGGCCCCCGAAAGACTCGATCCTGTTCCAAGCATTCCAATGCTACTTTAGAAAACACTTCAAATAATGGCACTACAATGAACTCATTTTCAGTGAAATATTAACCGGCTTATGTGACACGAATTTTACGATCATGTTTTACACAGGAACTCAAGTGTACTAGCACTAGGAAGATCTCTTTCGGTGGGATAGAAGTGGCAATACTCATTTCATTTAGGAACTGAAATGAAATATAAGCATACGTACGAGAAGTCTTGTGGAACGGTCGACACAATGACGCTGACATTGAGCTCTCCGTTGGATCCCGGGGGTCCAAAAGCCGCCACCGGTCCACTGACGTTCCGAGGCCGAGTCGGAGAACTCCCATTTGTCAACGGCGGAGGGTCTAGTGATCTCTGCAGCTCTGCTTTCTTAATTTGGTTGTATAGTATTGTCTGATCTCCAACCCAATTTGCTGGATAAATGAACTCTGCAGAGGAGTTCAGAGACTTTAAAGTTAATAGTCTGGCATAAATCGGCATATGTACACTACTTCACAGAAGATATTGCAGATGATAAATGTTATTGACACATCTAAAAAAGAAGATGAAGGATCCACACTTGGGGTATCCTATTAACATGTTCTCAGCCGGGGAAAACATTCGACAGAGCAAAACCCCAAAACATGTTATCTTGTTGAGAACCAGATGGCATCAATGATCAGTCAAGATGACATGGAGCACAGGTGGCAGGCCCTAGATGCAGCACCAGATAGCTCATAATCTACCCACACAATCCCATTGGAGGCATGATATAGCAGATGGGTGTAGTGGGCTGTAGCTGCAAGGACCACATTTTTTGTAGCCACTCATGCTTGTGGCATGAAGGACAAGAAACATTTTTCAGTAGAAAAAATATAGAGAAATGTCTAACTGAAGGTGCCCCTCAATGTCATATTCCAGAACCAACCAGAAGAAGAAGATGGCTAATTTGTTGCACAGAGGACAAGGTTCGATTTTTGGAAGAAAATGCAGGGAAATGTCTAAACTGAAGGTGCCTCTCTTCTGCCCTTCAATGTCATATTCCAGAACCAACCAGAACAAAAAGGCTGCCTAATCTAATCTGTCTTTTTCTTTTTCTTCAAGTGAGCATGGAATATGCCGATCTAATAATTCCGAATTTACACGCTTCTTTCATTTTTTCTGTGGGTGGGATGTGAACACAACACACCTACTTGGCATCACTAGTTTCTGTACTTTTTTTGGTGTGGGCACAAAGTTGCAGCTTGATAGCAACATGCACAGGCAGGGCTGCCTTGAATTTTATTTGGTGGCTGATGGCAGGAGCATCACCCCACACCAATTTGCCAGAATGCCAGTTAAATCAGCTTTTCTCAAATCAACACACTTATTTTGCCAAAATGCGAGTCAAATCAGCTTTTCTGAACTCAAAAACCTTTTTCTTCTCTTCCGTGGCTTGTTACTACTAATTTATTCTGAGAAATGCTTTGAGTTTGCTAATGCTATCAGTGTCAAGCATTGTAAACGTGCGCTCAGAGAAGTCTCGGTGTGAATAGTTGAGCATCATAACCCGGTCAATGTGAATGACTAAACCTGCATTCAGAGAAGTGACTGGTTACCACTAATTTTATTCTAAAAAATGCTTTGAGTTGTTAATGCCATCAGTATCACACAAGCATTGTAAACGTGCACTCAGAGAAGTCTCAGTGTAAACAGATGAGCACTATAACCTGGTCACTGGTCAGTGTGAATGATTAAACGTGCATTGAGAGAAGTCTCGGTGTGAAGTGTATGATTACTAATCTCATTCTGAACAAAACTTGAGTTGGGAATGCTATCAGCAAGCATTCTAAAACGTGCACTCGGTCAGGGAGCATTCTAAAACTTGAGTGCATTCTAAAACGTGCACTCAATCACAGAGCATGAATACATGAATGATTGTTGCCGTGAACCCTGTTGACCCGAATCGAATGGGTTACGGTGTATGGCCTAGCATCGGGAGCTTTGGACTCTTAGCAAAATGGCGTGATGGATGAGAAGAAACGGCTCAACCCCTTGAGGAGAAGAGAATGTCAGCAGCTCAATTTAATAAAGCTTAAATGTTGAGCGGTGGTACTCCGTTTGTTCAACCAAGAATTGATAAGCAGGAGAGGAAGCAAAGGCTGAGCTACGAAAGGGGCATGGTGGTGGGGAAGTCGGTACCGAATCCGTTGTCGGAGTCGAGGCAGCGGGTGAATCCGCCGACGGGGTAGAGCACGTCGAGCCGGAGGGAGCGGCCGAGCTCCGGGGAGAGGCCGAGGAGGAAGCTGGTGACGCCCCCGAAGTTGGCCCCCACGGCCGCGGCGGCCGCCGTGCTCGCCCCCACCACCAGCCGCCGCCGGAACACCGACGCCAGCGCCGCGAACTCCTGCGCCGGGGAGCCGGAGCACCGCACCGGCGCCACGCCCCCGCGCCGCCCCCTACGCCGCCCACCGCCCAGTGCCGGGTGCTGGTGGTGCCTCGGCGCGGCCGCAGTGTCCATCGCGGAGCGGGACGGGAAGGATTGCGGCCTCCGGTCGGTTTGGTCCTCTTTGTCGCGGCGCGCGCGGTGGCCGGAGCCACGCGACGGGGAGGGGGAGGAAGAATGTTTGTTTGTTTGGTGGGCTGCCGAACTGCTGCTGGTCTGGTGCGCGTGTTTTATTCTGGCGATACGTTTTCACCGGCGGGCGGACGGAGCTTCGCTGGGAATGGGACTGCGTGGCCGGCTGGCGGCCGATGGAGCGAGCGCTTCTGGGCTCTCCGTCCAGCACAGGCACGCACGCACGCACGCAGCTATCCGATGAGATCGGATCCGGGTGGCGTTGGACCGACACGCGCACGGGACGGACCGGTGGTGAAGTGCGGAATGAGCTCCGCGTTGGAGAAGGCTGATTTTTACGACGCACCCACCGACCTTTCCTGAAACTTTCGGACAGATGGTTACATCTCTCTCCAAAGTCACTGCTAGGCGCCGGTGCGCCGGCCGAATTTCGGCCGGTCAACGCGCACTAGTACGATGGGAAACGTTTATAATCGGCGGACCGGCCGAAGCTTTGGGCGGTCGCGCCTCGCTCGCTCAGGTAACCATCAGGAAACCACCAGACTCAGCACGCACATGACACAAACGAGCAGAAAAGAGGACACGTCCATCATGGACCCACACACGATCATCCCCACCTTATCTCTTCCTCCTCTCTCCCTTCCTCCTCATGTTTTCCTCTTTCTGCTCATCCCGATTCCTCATCACCGCGCCACTGTGCACCGCTTGACGAGCTTTTATCCATGGCAAGAGGAGGGTGCGATGTAGTAGGCGACAACGGTGTCTTGCCGTGACAAGATGACGAAGTGGGGTGCATAAACATTTGGGCGGCTGCGCATGGTGGCGCCGAGCGCGCCATGGCCGACGACGGCAGCGATGAGGCCGCCGATGATGGGTGCGTTAATACGGCAACCGCAGTTCGTGATCTTTGCAACCGTGGCCGGGAAAGCTGAAACCGTGGTCAGCGAGCTGCGAGGCGCCTACATGTTGGTGAGGGATGCTACAACCGCGCGCGAAAAAAATTGCCGGAAGCGCTGTCCGGCGATCTTTGGAACCATGGTGCGGTGGAGCTACGGCGATGCCCTGCTGGCTGAATGCTGCAACCGTGTTTTGGCAGAGCTGGAACCATAGTCCGGCGGAGCTATGAGGACGCCCGTCGGCTGAATGCTACCACCCGTGGAAAAAACAATGGCGTGGGTCTTTTGCTGTTTTTTGTGTGTTTTTTGCTGGAAACAGTATTGATTTTGCTGGAATCAGCCAGCCGTTTTGCTTCAACCGGCAAGATGGCGCTGGGCGGTGATCACGTGAATTTTTGGCAATTTTTGTGTTTTGCCGGAAATAGCATTTGATTTTGCTGGAACCGGCCAGGCGATTTGCTTCAACCGGCGAGATAGTGTTGGGCGAAGATTTTTGCTGGAACCGTGATTTTTGCTGCAATCTTTGTGTTTTTTGCTGGAAATAGCTTTCGTTTTTGCTGGAACCGGCCAAAGCAGAGATCTTGCTGCAACCGTTCAGCAGGCGGCGGCCTGGCGTGCTGCTGCGCGTGTGAGCGGCGAGTAGCCACGGCGTGCTATGCCTGCAAGCGGCGGCGATGGTGAGCGGCGGCGGCGCGCGAGGTCGGGCGACGAGCAAAGCACGCGAAGTGCGCTGGATCTGATGTGGGAAAGGAAGGGAAGCGCGTGGGGGATAGTTCGCTGAATCGGGCGGTCTGGGACGCTCTAATCGTGTGGCTGCGCGGCGACCGGCTGAAATTTAGGCCGGTCGACCGGCGCCTATCAGCCGCCTAGTACGATTGCAGTTTCATCCGTAGTTGGATCTGGACCTTTTTTTTTCCTCGTCTCGCACATCATGCCAGAATAAAATAAAAAGGAATCTCCCGCGCACCCGGCCCGCTCACACAGCCCACCATAGCCGCGCGTGCCGCTGATTCGAAGCACCGTCGGCTCGCCGTCCCTGTAGCACTGGTCCTCGCTGGATTTGGTAGGACAACATCGCTGCACCAAGCCGTCGCCATGTAGCAAACCAATTATCCGGTTGTCGCAAAAAATAACGCCAATGCAGCAAAATTGTGATGTCGGTTCCAGCAAAATCGGCCTCCGGTTGCAGCCTTTCAGTGCAAGTTCATCGCTGTCGCCGTTTGTAGATGGGGGAGTAGCTAACAAAAACACCAGTTCCAACAAAAAAAATTGATGGTTCCAGCAAAAAATGTATCCAGCAGAAAAAAAAAACAAAAAAAGGGATGCTAGCAAAACTCAAATACATTGGTAGCAAAAAACAAAGATAGTGATAGCAAATTTGGAGTGGTTCAAAGGTAAAAAAGATGCATCTGGCAAAAAAAGTCGAAAGACTGGGTAATAGCAAAAACGGGGACGGTGGTAGCACAAATCAAAGACTCTGGTAACAAAAAAATGGAGTGGTTCTAGTAGAAAGATGGATCCAGCAAAAAAAAAAAGGAGTGCACGCAGCTATCCGACGAGATCGGATCCGGGTGGCGTTGGACTGACACGCGCGCGGGACGCGGGAGGGCACGAGGCCGGTGGTCAAGTGCGGGATGAGTTTCGCCTCCATTTGTCGCGCTCCGCGTTGGAGAAGGCTGATTTTTGCGACGCACCGACCGGCCTTTCCTGAAACTTTCAGACAGATGGGTACGTGCATCTCTCTCCAAAGTCTTTTTCTAAACTTGTTTCTGCCTGAAAGAAAAACTGTGGTACTACTAGTCAATCTACCGTACTATACTGCTCCCTCCCTGCCTAAATATATAGGGCACCGATAGGTGCCGGTGCGCCGGCCCAACTTTCGGCCGGTCTGTCACTAGCCGTCTGATATGTGTGTGACTAACCGTGCGATCCCACACAAATTTTCTATCCCCCCTTCGTCCTCTGCACATCTCGCGGGGAGGAAAAAAAAGGAGTGCAGCATGCCACACGCCTCTGCATCTTGCTCGCCGTCTTCGCCGGTTGCAACTCACAGCCGTCATATCTCGTCATCAAAACAAAGGTCGATGCAGCTCCCCCGTCATTCTCGTCCATCAACGGTAGTAGCAAAACAAATTGCCGGGTGCAACTCTCCATGTTGCCGGTTCCAGCAAAAATCAACAATGCAGCTCCCCTGTTCGTGTTGGTCTCATCACCGGTTCCAGCACAAATATTGCCGGATGCAGCAAAACTGACACATGGTTCCAGCAAAAATAGCTCTCTCCCAGCTACACCTCTGTCAGTCGTAGCACCGCGCACTGCTGGTTCCAGCTCTCCGCAAAGCCGGTTGTAGCTCCCCGAAGTGCCAGTTCCAGCAAACGGCGGCGTGCCGTCGCAGCTCTGGAGCAGTCGGTTCCAGCAAAAAAATTGTCGATTGCAGCAAGGACGGATACTGGTTCCAGCATTTGGGCGTCACGGTTCCAGCTCACGGCCGAGCCGGTTCCAGCATCCCATGTCGCGCCCATGGTTGCATGATGTCATCGACGCTCAAGCAGCGCCCCTCGCCATATGGAGCTCGCCTGCGAGTTGGTTCCAACATCTAGCCATTGGTCGGGGCGTCGCACGTCTCCTTCCTCGTCCACAGCCACCCGCACGCGTAACCTCCATGAAGGAGGAAGGAGGAGGGGCGAGGAGAGGCCGTCATGGCTGTGGTTCGGTGCCAAGGCATGAGAGGAGGTTGGGGCAGAGAGTGACGCAAAGCGACCGTGGGAATGAACGGCGCCGAGATGGGGAGAGTAGGTTGGTGCGAGCGCGACGCCGAGCTCATCGGTGGCGACCATGGAGGACGAGTAATGGGGGGAGAGGGGGGGTCTGGCGGTCGAGGAGATAAGATGGAGGAGCAAGGCAGAGATATTTGTTTCCTTCCATCACTCATGTTCGCATGGGCCCCAACGCGTGGGCCAGCAGGGGACACAAGCAGCAACCTCGCATGGACGCGTGATTGACTTTAATCGCGTGGTCAGCATGCGTCCGGCGCAAACGTTGAGCCGGTCTGCCGGCTACAAATGTTACCCAAATTTATAACGTTTTGGGTAAGGCTATATCTTGTCTTGAGCAAGCAAAAAAAAAATTTGAACCATGCGAGAGAGCTTCATGTCCTTTCTTTTATTTTGAATATGATTCTACTGTAAAAAGGTTTGTCCGGCTCTGGTGGGGGTAGAGGCGATTGTTGGGGAACGTAGTAATTTCAAAAATTTTCCTACGATCACGCAAGACCATGGTGATGGCATAGCAACGAGAGGGGAGAGTGTCGTCCACGTACCCTCGTGAGACCGAAAGCGAGGCGTTATGACAACGCGGTTGATGTAGTCGTCGTCTCCACGATCCGACCGATCCAAGCACCGAGCGTCGGCACCTCCGAGTTACGCACGTTCAGCTCGATGGCGATCCCGGACTCGATCCGGCAAAGTGTCGGGGATGAGTTCCGTCGACCGACGGCGTGGTGGCGATGATGATGCTCCACCGGCGCAGGCTTCGCCTAAGCCCAGCGACGATATGACTTCTCCGGCGCAGGGCTTCGCCTAAGCTCCGACGATATGACCGAAGTGGAATATGGTGGAGGGGCACCGCACACGGCTAAGGAACGATCCGTAGATCAACTTGTGTGTCATGGGGTGCCCCCCCCCGTATATAAAGGAGCAAGGAGGAGGTGGCGGCCAAAGGAGGAGGCGCGCAAGGGGAGTCCTACTCCCACCGGAGTAGGACTCCCCCTCCTAGTTGGACTAGGATTGGAGGAGGGAAGAGGAAGGCGCCGCCCCTTCCTTGTCCTATTCGGACTAGAGGGGAGGGGGCGCAGCCCACCTTGGCCTGCCCTTCCTCTTCTCCCATGGCCCATTAAGGCCCATGGACTTCCGGGGGTTCGGTAACCTCCGGTACTCCGATAAAATCGATTTCACCGGAACACTTCCGATGTCAAATGTAGGCTTCAATATATCAATCTTTATGTGTCGACCATTTGAGACTCCTCGTCATGTCCGTGATCACATCCGGGACTCGAACAACCTTGATGCATCAATACTTATAAACTCATTATGAACTGTCATCGAAGCGTTAAGCGTGCGGACCCTACGGGTTCGAGAACTATGTAGACATGACCTAGAACCATTCTCGGTCAATAACCAATAGCGGAACCTGGATGCCCATATTGGTTCCTACATATTCTCTGAAGATCTTTATCGGTCAAACCACATAACAACATACTTTGTTCCCTTTGTCATCGGTATGTTACTTGCCGAGATTCGATCGTCGGTATCAATACCTAGTTCAATCTCGTTACGGTAAGTCTCTTTACTCGTTCAGTAATACATCATCTCACAACTAACTCATTAGTTGTAATGCTTGCAAGGCTTAGGTGATGTGTATTACCGAGAAGGCCTAGAGATACCTCTCCGACGATCGGAGTGACAAAACCTAATCTCAAATCGCCAACCCAACAAGTACCTTTGGAGACACCTGTACTACTCCTTTATAATCACCCGATTCGTTGTGACGTTTGGTAGTACCAAAGTGTTCCTCCGTAAACAGGAGTTGCATAATCTCATAGTTACAGGAACATGTATAGGTCATGAAGAAAGCAATAGCAACATACTAAGCGATCATGTGCTAGGCTAACGGAATGGGTCATGTCAATCACATCATTCTCCTAATGATGTGATCTAGTTAATCAAATGACAACTCATGTCTATGGCTAGGAAACTTAACCATCTTTGATTTAACGAGCTAGTCAAGTAGAGGCATACTAGTGACACTATGTTTGTCTATGTATTCACACATGTATTATGTTTCCGGTTAATACAATTCTAGCATGAATAATAAACATTTATCATGAAATAAGGAAATAAATAATAACTTTATTATTGCCTCTAGGGCATATTTCCTTCAGTCTCCCACTTGCACTAGAGTCAATAATCTAGTTCACATCATCATGTGATTCAACACTAATATTCACATCTGTATGTGATTAACACCCATAGTTCACATCATCATGTGACCAACACCCAAAGGGTTTTACTAGAGTCAGTAATCTAGTTCACATCGCCATGTGATTAACACCCAAAGAGTACTAAGGTGTGATCATGTTTTGCTTGTGAGATAATTTTAGTCAACGGGTCTGTCACATTCAGATCCGTATGTATTTTGCAAATCTCTATGTCAACAATGCTCTACACGGAGCTACTATAGCTAATTGCTCCCACTTTCAATATGTATCTAGACCGAGACTTAGAGTCAAGTAGATCAGTGCCAAAACTTGTATCGACGTAACCCTTTACGACGAACTTTTTGTCACGTCCATAATCGAGAAAAATATCCTTATTCCACTAAGGATAATTTTGACCTGCTGTCCATTGATCTACTCCTAGATCACTATTGCACTCCCTCGCCAAGCTTTAGTGGTAGGGTATGCAATAGATCTGGTACACAGCATGACATACTTTATAGAACCTATGGCTGATGCATAGGGAATGACTTTCATTCTCTTTCTATCTTCTGCCGTGGTCGGGTTTTGAGTCTTACTCAATCTCACACCTTGTAACACAGGCAAGAACTCTTTCTTTGACTGTTCCATTTTGAACTACTTCAAAATCTTGTCAAGGTATGTATTCATTGAAAAACTTATCAAGCGTCTTGATCTATCTCTATAGATCTTGATGCTCAATATGTAAGCAGCTTCAACGAGGTCTTTCTTTGAAAAACTCCTTTCAAACACTCCTTTATGCTTTGCAGAATAATTCTACATTATTTCCGATCAACAATATGTCATTCACATATACTTATCAGAAATGCTGTAGTGCTCCCACTCACTTTCTTGTAAATACAGGCTTCTCCAAAAGTCTGTATAAAACCATATGCTTTGATCACATTATCAAAGCGTTTATTCCAACTCCGAGATGCTTGCACCAGTCCATAGATGGATCGCTGGAGTTTGCGCATTTTGTTAGCTCCTTTAGGATTGACAAAACCTTCTTGTTGCATCATATACAACTCTTCTTTAATAAACCCATTAAAGAATGTAGTTTTTACATCCATTTGCCAGATTTCATAAAATGTGGCAATTGCTAACATGATTCGGACAGACTTAAGCATCGCTACAGTTGAGAAAATCTCATTGTAGTCAACACCTTGAACTTGTCGAAAACCTTTTTTTGTGACAAGTCGGGCTTTGTAGATAGTAACACTACTATCAGTGTCCGTCTTCCTCTTTAAGATCCATTTATTTAACATGGCTTGCTGATCATCGAGCAAGTCAATCAAAGTCCATACTTTGTTCTCATACATGGATCCTATCTCAGATTTCATGGTCTCAAGCCATTTCGCGGAATCTGGGCTCATCATCGCTTCCTCATAGTTCGTAGGTTTCATCATGTTCTAGTAACATGACTTCTAGAACATGATTACCGCACCACTCTGGTGCGGATCTTACTCTGGAATATCTACGAGGTTTGGTAGCAACTTGATCTGAAGTTTCATGATCATCATCATTAACTTCCTTACTAATTGGTGTAGGAATCACTTTGGAACTGATTTACGTGATGAACTACTTTCCAATAAGGGAGAAGGTACAATTACCTCATCAAGTTCTACTTCCTCCCACTCACTTCTTTCGAGAGAAACTCCTTCTCTAGAAAGGATCCATTTAACAACGAATGTTTTGCCTTTAGATCTGTGATAGAAGGTGTACCCAACAGTTTCTTTTGGGTATTCTATGAAGACGCTTCTCGATTTGGGTTCGAGCTTATCGGTGAAAACTTTTCACATAAGCATCACAACTCAAACTTTAAGAAACGACAGCTTAGGTTTCTTGCTAAACCATAGTTCATACGGTGTCATCTCAGCGGTTTAGATGGTGCCCTATTAAGCGTGAATGCAGCTGTCTCTAATGCATAACCCCAAAGCGATAGTGGTAAATCGGTAAGATACATCATAGATCGCACCATATCCAATAAAGTGCGGTTACGACGTTCGGACACACCATTATGCTGTGGTGTTCCAGGTGGCGTGAGTAGTGAAACTATTTCACATTGTTTTAACTGAAGACCAAACTCGTAACTCAAATATTCATCTCCACGATCAGATCGCAGAAACTTTATTTTCTTGTTGCGATGATTTTCCACTTCACTCTGAAATTCTTTGAACCTTTCAACTATTTCAGACTTATGTTTCATCAAGTAGATATACCCATATCTACTCAAATCATCTTGTGAAGGTCAGAAAAATAACGATACTTGCCACGAGCATCAACACTCATTGGATTGCATACATCGGTATATATGTGTTATTTCCAACAAGTAAGTAGCTTGTTCCATTGTTCCGGAGAACGGAGTTTTAGTCATCTTGCCCAAATGGCACGGTTCGCAAGTACCAAGTGATTCATAATCAAGTGATTCCAAAAGTCCATCAGTATGGAGTTTCTTCATGCGTTTTACACCGATATGACCCAAACGGCAGTGCCACAAATAAGTTGCACTATCATTATTAACTTTGCATCTTTTGGCATCAATATTATGAATATGTGTATCACTACGATCGAGATCCAACAAACTATTTTATTGGGTGTATGACCATTGAAGGTTTTATTCATTTAAACAGAACAACAATTATTCTTTGACTTTAAATGAATAACCGTTCTGAAAACTATTTTCATTGGGTGTATGACCATCGAAGGTTTTATTCATTTAAACAGAACAACAATTATTCTTTGACTTTAAATGAATAACCGTTTTGCACTAAACATGATCAAATCATATTCATGCTTAACGCAAACACCAAATAACATTTATTTAGGTTTAACACTAATCCCGAAAGTATAGGGAGTGTGCGATGATGATCATATCAATCTTGGAACTACTTCCAACACTCATCGTCACTTCCCCTTCAACTAGTCTCTGTTTATTCTGTAACTCCAGTTTCGAGTTACTAATCTTAGCAACCGAACAAGTATCAAATACTCAGGGGCTACTATAAACACTAGTAATGCACACATCAAAAATCTGTATATCAAATATAACCTTGTTCACTTTGCCATCCTTCTTATCCACCAAATATTCAGGGGTAGTTCCGCTTCCAGTGACCAGTTCCATTGCATCAAAAGTACTCAGTCTCAGGCTTAGGTCTAGACTTGGGCTTCTTCACTCGAGCAGCAACTTGCTTGCCGTTCCTTTTGAAGTTCCCTTTCTTCCCTTTGCCATTTTCCTTGAGACTAATAGTCTTTTCAACCATCAACACTTGATGTTTTTCTTGATTTCTACCTTCGCCGATTTTAGCATCGCGAAGAGCTCGAGAATCTTTTTCGTCATCCCTTGCATACTATAGTTCATCACGAAGTTCTACTAACTTAGTGATGGTGACTAGAGAATTATGTCAATCACTATCTTATCTGGAAGATTAACTCCCACTTGATTCAAGTGATTGAAGTACTCAGACAATCTGAGCACATGCTCACTAGTTGAGCGATTCTCCTCCATCTATTAGCTATAGAACTTGTTGGAGACTTCATATCTCTCAACTCGGGTATTTGCTTGAAATATTAACTTCAACTCCTGGAACATCTCATATGGTCCATGACGTTCAAAACGTCTTTGAAGTCCCGATTCTAAGCCGTTTAATCATGGTGCACTAAACTATCAAGTAGTCATCATATTGAGCTAGCCAAACGTTCATAACGTCTGCATCTGCTCCTGCAATAGGTCTGTCACCTAGCGGTGCATCAAGAACATAATTCTTCTGTGCAGCAATGAGGATAAACCTCAGATCACGGATCCAATCCGCATCATTGCTACTAACATTTTTCAACATAATATTTCTCTAGGAACATATCAAAACAAACATATAAAAGCATAGGGAAGCAACAACGCGAGCTATTGATCTACAACATAATTTGCAAAAATACTACCAGGACTAAGTTCATGATAAATTTAAGTTCAATTAATCATATTACTTAAGAACTCCCACTTAGATAGACATCTCTCTAGTCATCTAAGTGATTACGTGATCCAAATCAACTAAACCATGTCCGATCATCACGTGAGATGGAGTAGTTTCAATGGTGAACATCACTATGTTGATCATATCTACTATATGATTCACGCTCGACCTTTCGGTCTCTGTGTTCCGAGGCCATATCTGTTATATGCAAGGTTGGAAAAAGCGGTAGGCGTAAGCGAGGCGGTTGGCCTTCGCCTAGTGCCTAGGCGGTGCCTAAGCGCCCTAGGCGCGGCCTAGGCGGTAATATAGTGTTTACTCGTAGTGTATTTGTGATTATTATATGGTTGTTGATATTAGTTTAGGGCATATAAATAAGTTAATTACCGTCCACTACCATTGGAATATAACCTGTTTGGCGTATCAGTGTAGTATGTGGCATGATTTCTTGCTTGGGTAGGCAATTCCTTGCTTGCCCTGCCAAGACCTCCATTTATGCCCTAGGCGAGGCGTTTGGCCATTGCCTAGCGCCTAGGCATGCCTAAGCGCCTCCTAGGCACTGCCTTTTCCAACAGAGGTTATATGCTAGGCTCGTCAAGTTTAACCTGAGTATTCCGCGTGTGCAACTGTTTTGCACCCGTTGTAGATGGACGTAGAACTTATCACACCGATCATCACGTGGTGTCTGGGTACTACGAACTTTGGCAGCGGTGCATACTCGGGAGAACACTTCTTGATAATTTTAGTGAGAGATCATCTTATAATGCTACCGTCAAACAAAGCAAGATAAGATGCATAAAGGATAAACATCACATGCAATCAATATAAGTGATATGATATGGTCATCATCATCTTGTGCTTGTGATCTCCATCGCCAAGCACCGTCATGATCACCATCGTCACCGGCGCGACACCTTGATCTCCATCGTAGCATCGTTGTCGTCTAGCCAACTATTGCTTCTCGACTATCGCTACTCCTTAGTGATAAAGTAAAGCAATTACATGGCGTTGTATTTCATACAATAAGCGACAACCATATGGCTCCTGCCGATTGCCGATAACTCGGTTACAAAACATGATCATCTCATACAATAAAATATAGCATCACGTCTTGACCATATCACATCACAACATGCCTGCAAAAACAAGTTAGGCGTCCTCTACTTTGTTGTTTGCAAGTTTTACGTGGCTGCTACGGGCTGAGCAAGAACCGCTCTTACCTCGCATCAAAACCACAGCGATAGTTTGTCAAATAGACTCGTTTAACCTTCTCAAGGACCGGGCGTAGCCACACGATTCAACTAAAGTGAGAGAGCAGACACCGCCGGTCACCTTTAAGCAACGAGTGCTCGGGCGGTGAAACCAGTCTCGCGTAAGCGTCTGGCGTAATGTCGGTCCGGGCCGCTTCATCTCACAATACCGCTGAACCAAAGTATGACATGCTGGTAGGCGGTATGACTTGTATCGCCCACAACTCACTTGTGTTCTACTCGTGCACATGACATCAACGCATAAAACCTGGCTCGGATGCCCTGTTGGGGAACGTAGTAATTTCAAAAATTTCCTACGATCACGCAAGACCATGGTGATGGCATAGCAACGAGAGGGAGAGTGTCGTCCACGTACCCTCGTGAACCGAAAGCGGAGCGTTATGACAACGCGGTTGATGTAGTCGTGCGTCTCCACGATCCGACCGATCCAAGCACCGAGCGTCGGCACCTCCGAGTTACGCACGTTCAGCTCGATGGCGATCCCGGACTCGATCCAGCAAAGTGTCGGGATGAGTTCCGTCGACCGACGGCGTGGTGACGATGATGATGCTCCACCGACGCGGGGCTTCGCCTAAGCCCGCGACGATATGACTTCTCCGGCGCGGGCTTCGCCTAAGCTCATGACGATATGACCGAAGTGGAATATGGTGGAGGGGCACCGCACGGCTAAGGAACGATCCGTAGATCAACTTGTGTGTCATGGGGTGCCCCCTGCCTCATATAAAGGAGCAAGGAGGAGGTGGCGGCCAAGGGAGGAGGCGCGCAAGGGGAGTCCTACTCCCACCGAGTAGGACTCCCCTCTCCTAGTTGGACTAGGATTGGAGGAGGGAAGAGGAAGGCGCCCCCCCCCTTCCTTGTCCTATTCGGACTAGAGGGGAGGGGCGCGCCCACCTTGGTCTGCCCTTCCTCTTCTCCCATGGCCCATTAAGGCCCATGGACTTCCGGGGTTCGGTAACCTCCGGTACTCGATAAAATCGATTTCACCGGAACACTTCCGATGTCAAATGTAGGCTTCAATATATCAATCTTTATGTGTCGACCATTTCGAGACTCCTCGTCATGTCCGTGATCACATCCGGGACTCGAACAACCTTGATGCATCAATACTTATAAACTCATTATGAACTGTCATCGAAGCGTTAAGCGTGCGGACCCTACGGGTTCGAGAACTATGTAGACATGACCTAGAACCATTCTCGGTCAATAACCAATAGCGGAACCTGGATGCCCATATTGGTTCCTACATATTCTCGAAGATCTTTATCGGTCAAACCGCATAACAACATACTTTGTTCCCTTTGTCATCGGTATGTTACTTGCCCGAGATTCGATCGTCGGTATCAATACCTAGTTCAATCTCGTTACGGTAAGTCTCTTTACTCGTTCCGTAATACATCATCTCACAACTAACTCATTAGTTGTAATGCTTGCAAGGCTTAGGTGATGTGTATTACCGAGAAGGCCTAGAATACCTCTCCGACGATCGGAGTGACAAAACCTAATCTCGAAATCGCCAACCCAACAAGTACCTTTGGAGACACCTGTAGTACTCCTTTATAATCACCCGATTCGTTGTGACGTTTGGTAGTACCAAAGTGTTCCTCCGTAAACGGAGTTGCATAATCTCATAGTTATAGGAACATGTATAGGTCATGAAGAAAGCAATAGCAACATACTAGACGATCATGTGCTAGGCTAACGGAATGGGTCATGTCAATCACATCATTCTCCTAATGATGTGATCTCGTTAATCAAATGACAACTCATGTCTATGGCTAGGAAACTTAACCATCTTTGATTTAACGAGCTAGTCAAGTAGAGGCATACTAGTGACACTATGTTTGTCTATGTATTCACACATGTATTATGTTTCCGGTTAATACAATTCTAGCATGAATAATAAACATTTATCATGAAATAAGGAAATAAATAATAACTTTATTATTGCCTCTAGGGCATATTTCCTTCAGCGATGATGGAGCTGCGCCTTCGTCTTGCTCAGGCCCGGGCGGACAAAATCCGGGGCCCTGTGTGAAACTAAAAAATGGGGCCCTATCTCATTAAAAAATAAACTAACGAGAAATTATAACGTACTCTCTCTGTTCGAAAATACTTGTCAAAAAATGGATGTATTTAGACGTATTTTAGTTCTAGATACATCCAATTTTATCTATTTGTGCGACAAGTATTTTTGGACGGAGAGAGTATATATATCAAGTAGAATTTTTTATAATGTACTCCCTCCATTTTAAATATTTGTCTTTCTAGACATTTCAAATAAACTATCATATACGGATGTATGTAAACATATTTTAGAGTGTAGATTCACTCATTTTGCTCCGTATATAGTCACTTGTTGAAATATCTAGAAAGACAAATATTTAGGAACGGAGGGAGTGTGTTATATAATATCTTACATAACAATTGGATGTATTAAAAATCATACCTATTCAACTCCTGGTTGCTCTTTATTTGAAAAACTTCATTCTTTTAGTATTCTTCGAAATGAAATCTTCAATGATATCCTGGTAATCAATCTTCTCCAACACTTCACTCTCAAGTGCTATTGTGGCCAAATCGTTGTGTCTTTGTTGTGTCATAGTAGTATGCATATAGAACTTCAATAGCTTCAACTTAGAAAAACTTATTCCTGTCGATGCCACTCAACAGAACTCTATATGCAATACTTGCATCGGGAAAACAGTCATGCCGCTTTAAAAAATTCAGAATTTCAAGAGGTCCGACATTTTCTTTAGGCATGAAATTTTGAAGAAACTTCAACTCAACAAACAGATCATTAGCATCAATATCAGATTGTTTATCCTTCATAAGGGAAGCCTCAAGATTAACACAAGAAGATTTCAAACTATCCATATCCAATGAGCGCAATGTTTCCGAGGTAAACAAGAAACCAAAGATTTTCTGGTAACCTTGATATTGCTGAAATCTCTTTGTGAGTGAGGAAATTGCTTGATCAACAACATGTGTAAAATAGTTTTGGGTCTTGTCCGGTTGAACTGCTACTGTGAGTGTGATCTCTAATGAAGACACAAAGTAGCAATCCCTGCCAAAAATTAATTCTGAAATTAGGAATTATGAGTAGGAACCGAAGTTAATCGGAAAAAAGGACTCGCTAAGCACCTGAAAGCTGGAGTCAGTGACGGATGACGGATCGATCCGACGATGCAACGAGCCAACGAGTATGAAATATGGTAGAGAAAGTCAGGAACAGGAAGGTCAAATGAGGCGAAGGCGACAAGATGATCCCTGAATCCCGTTTCTGTTTCGCGATTGAGAACAGGACCTGATCGAGAGTTCGAGACGATCCCAGTTCCCGATCGTAGCCTGTAGCGTAGCACAACGATCTCGTTTTTCTTTACGGACGATTTGTTTCCATCTTACGATCGTTCTTTTAGGAATGATCTGTTTTTCCATCTTACTCACGGCCTGTAGCGTAGCATAGCGCTCGATGGCAACATAGGCCCAGCTCCAACGCCTCGTGGCCCAGTACGGCCTTGATCTGGATTTTTTTAAAGAAATACTAGGCCTACATATCAAATTTGGGGCCCCCAAAATCATAGGCCCCGTGCGGGCCGCACGTTTGGCACAACAGTGGGCCCGGCCCTGGTCTTGCTCCAAAATGGTTGTAATCGTCGCTACATGCTCTATGGACTTCGGTGCAATTTCTATTACTTCCTATTTTTTTTGTACTAACATGATGTTTCATGAATAGACGAAAGGGTGTCGCTTTTCATGTTTACACATCATCCCAACCTCTTTCACATTTGTTAAAACATGGTAGCCTACTTTTTAGAGTGCAATCAAGTTCGACCTCCTGGTCGGTGGTGAACAACGAGGTGGAGCCCTTGATGCATGACATGTAGCAACCGTTGGTGTGGGGAAGAAACCACACTGGAGCGGTCAGGATCAAGGTTGGTGTGATTAGGCGCTGGGGTTAAGCGGTTCATCGGAGCCAAGGGAGCTTAGGACGAACGCTTGATCCAGTGCAGGCAGCGGCCGAATAGGATGTGCTGAGGTGGTGACATCGACGAAGGCAAGGATGGTATAGGAGATAATAGTTTAAACTTTAAAGGCGAGAGGTAAAAAGAAGCGAGGGAGAAGAAGAAAAAATGATAAACAAAAGTGAGCAAAGGAAGAAGACAAAGATGGGCCATTAGATCAGTTTACAAAATCCCCTCGCAAAAACAAAAAAAAGGTCAGCTTGCAAAATCGATCTTTAGTTTAACATCACCGCAAACATGATTTCTCACATAATATTTCAGAAGGCGGTGTGCCGCCATGGGTGGCATGGCTAGTACATTCTTATGTAAAACATAATTATTGCATATCTAAGTGACTCAATCAAATTAAAAAGAAAAAGAAAAAAGATAAAAGAAATGATTGCACGAATTGTAGTATAAAATCAATAATATATGACTTAGATGTGAAATGCTTAGAGCACATCTAGATGAGCTTTAGCAAAACTGTTCCCTTTAATAGAGTTGTATATTTGGCCACACATATGCGTATATCAGCATACTTGGTTACATACATGTATTGATCAGTTCATATCCTGACACATCTTTATCGACGACACTGTTCTAGCTAGCTAAGGTATGTAGTTTCCTTCTCTCTCTTTTTTTCAGAACGCAACTATTGTTCTAGGAAGATATGTCAAGAGGGGTTAATGGCGACGACTACGGCTATCGGGCGCTAATCCTTAGGGGCACCCGCACGAAGACTTCCCGATTATCATCGATAGGTCAAGCCGGCTCAGTAGTGGAGCGGCGACAACGGTGCGTCGGTGGCTCATATTGGCAGAGGTAGTGGTCATTTGGCGGTGTAGGGTTCTCAATGAAATTTTGATTATGTTTAGGGTGCTCTGTATTTCTTATGAAATTTTATAATAGATCTGGATCCTTTGGCGCAAAAACGTAATCAGGTTCCGTGTCTGTTCGGCCACATTCGTATATGAAATGTATCCTTCTCAATATAAATTGTGAACACTGATATATGGACACGGTTAGTTGACTACTAATCTTGTGTTAAAATCTAACCACAAATTTTGAATCCAATGATTAGATTATTTGGATGATGTGGCTTAATCTGGTACCTCTTTGGTACCCTTATTCGCTTTTTGTATATTTTAGATCCAACAATTAAGATAATTTGAATGTTGTGGCTTAAGTGGTACCTCTATCAGACCCTGTATTTTTCTTTATATTATACAAAATAGATATGTCTTATGGGTAATCAGTTTCCACACCCTATCTACCATGTTGGTATATGAATATAACATTCTCAATATAAATGGTGAACATGTTTGCACCGATACGGTTAGATGAGTAATAAACTTGCATTGAAATCCTAACCACAGATTTTAGATCCAATGATTAACTTCATTTGGATGATGTGGCTTAACTTGGTACTTCAATGATACTTTGTATTTTGCTTTTAGTATATACAGTAGATCAATATAAATCATGAACGTGATTACATTGACATGGTTAGATGACTAATAGTTCTGCATGAAAGTCTAGCCACAAATTTAAGATTCAACGATTAGGTTAAGTTGGGTGGTGTGACTTAATGTGATACCTCTATGAGACCCTATAGTTTCTTTTAGTATATAATGATAAATAAATGGATAGACAGATGGAATAGATAAAGGATACAATAGACAGACAGACAGATAGATAGACAGATGGACAGACAGATAGATAGACAGACAGACAGACAGATAGATGCTACCCACACTATCCCACAAACATATATCTCGTAGCTATAAGATGAATGCTCGGGATACATCGTACGTAGTTTGACCATGCCAAACATCATACACGTCTTTGTAGTCTGCACGAAACAAGAAATGGGACATGTACATATATCCTAAAGAAATGATGTACTCCATAAGCCATAGATATATTGTGAAATAAATTTGGCTATGACTAGGTGTGACTTGAGAAAGCTAATGTTGTAGCCATAAGGAAAATATTAGATATAATCGAGGAGAGCTATGGTGGCATAAATCCAACGCATTATTGCACCTCTGAACCCCTAGAAAATACATGAATCACATCTTGGCTATATATATGCGGATATTGGAAGGGGGAAGAAGCAACCAAACAAAGCATAGGCATGGTCATAGGAGCGTGGTCGGCGATGAAAAAGAGCTTATTAGTGAAGCTGAGTGTGTATCTGCTGATCATCGCCATGGCTAACTGCACTCGGGACATCACTGACTCCGTTGCCAAGAAGCCTCGTACGTGATAATTTCTTCCTTTTTTTCACTCTTTCTCTCGGTCAACCGTAATTCTTGGCTAATCGTGGCAACCGGTCATGGGGTGCAGCCGGACCATACACCTGCGACGACATCAGCGAGACGTGGCGCGGGGGCCTGTGCGTCAAACACGGCACCTGCAACAAGCCGTGCCGGGCGGAAGGGTACGACTCGGGCTTCTGCGCCGCCTTCCCCTTCTTGACCTACTGCTGCTGCAAAAAGAACTGCCCCGAGGCTCTGCAGCCACGCAGGAAAAGCTTTGTGTGCGAATAATTGTCTACCTTATTAACTATTTCCTCCGTTTCAAAATACTTGACTTTCATTTGTCCAAAAATAAATGTACCATATACTAAAACATATTTAGATACATCTATATTTTAACAAATGAAAGACATGTATTACGAAACGACGGGAGTATGAGTGTACATGCCATGTATTCGTGGATAAGGTTGGTAAAATAAATAAATCTCATTTCGACCGTGTGCGTGCCTGCCTTATTGATGGCAAAAGGAACCGTTCTTGTAATTTGTTGGAACTGCGAGCTATTTCTCAGTGACCAAGAACTGTCCACCAAGTTGCATACACAAGGTCAGTTCATCGTAATCTAGTGGATAAGGTTAATCGGTACTGCACCCCAATAATTCTAGCCGGCGGGAGGGTTCCCTTTTTAGGTGTTTTATAGTTATGTTAAAGCACCTATAGCCGGACTTGGTAAATCCGGCCCCTCAAACGCCAGTGGACGCGACCGGGCGCTTTCGCGGGCACTGACCGGGCACGCCTGAAATTATCAACTTTGCATCCGTCTCACTCATATTTCATTCCCTAAATTCATACAAAGCATGCAAAAGGAATCCTACGTACTACATCGACATACTACCCTAGCTACTCTTCGTCGTCGGAGATTTCCACGACGACGGTGCGGGGCGCCAGCTGGACGGGCGGGTAGGAGGGCTCCGGCTCATCCTCCTCCTGCTCGACCTCATCCATGCAGGCGAACATCTACGCCTCCTCCGTGGCGTCTTGCCTCCGCAACCGACTCCGACCAAAGGGAATTGAGGATGGCCCGCTGCTCCACCTACAGATCCCCGTCGCCAGCGTCCCCCACGTCCTCCTCCTCGTCCTCCTCCTCCTCCAACTCCTCCTCCGGATCAACTGCATCCAGAGGTAGCCCCACGGCGATTCCGGGCTTCGCGCCTAGCCCGGTTCTGCTCAAGGAGGTCGAGCCGGCGCTCCGGCGTCAGAAAGGGATCACTCCTTACCTGGCGGCATGGGGGCGTGGCTACAAGGCGGACAGGTGGAGTGGAAAGTGGCGGCGGCAACGGATAGGAGGGGGAAAATGTGGATCGATGGTAGGGTTTTGGTGTCGCCGGTCGACTTAAATAGCCGGGCAATGCATTACGCGGCCCACCGGAGCGGTGCCACGCGGCGCCACCGGTTCGATGGAGGAGATGAGCTTCGGACCGCTGGGTTTGAGGGTGCTTCCGGTTGGGACCCCAGTCCGATGTGGCGGGCGCGCCCGGGCACCCTCATATCCGCCCCATGTTTGGGCTGGATATGGGGGGTGCCGGTCAGCCCGGGCGTATGAGGGCCGTTTGAGAGGCCCGTCTGGGTCAAAAAATCGCTCGGGCGTGTATGAGGCTTCACTAATAAGACAGGCAGATAAATGTTTCCATGATTAGGATAGTGCATTGATGAGTGCTCTTTTGAGATGTTTCCATGCCACTGATCAGTGGCACTTGCTGTTGGGCAAGTCTCCTGATTAGTGGCACTTGCTGTTGGGCAAGTCTCCTGATCAGTGACACTGATCAGTGGAATTTTCCCAAGAGCAAGTGCCATTGATAAGTGGCATTTGGCAAAGAGTTTGTACACTGATCAGTGGCATTTGCTCTTGGGAAAATGTTTCTGATCAGTGCCATTTGTTGTAGTGCTAGTGCAACTAATCGATGGCATTTGATAAGTGCCATTTGGCAAAGAGTTTGTGCACTAATACTTGTTATCTTACCTGACAAGATATTTAAGAGTGACTGGGATGTGGCTGGTGGAGGAGCTCAGGTGGTGGCCGGAGCTGAGGGCGCCGAGGATTTCATCCCCACAAACAGGTGGCTCAGGACGGTGGACCTGCCTGGCAGGATCGCCTTCATGAGCCTGCCTCGTTCAAGGGGACGCTTTCCAAGGCAGGGCCACGAGGAGGGGCCTGATACGTCTCCAACGTATCTATAATTTTTGATTGTTCCATGCTATTATATTATCAACCTTGGATGTTTTATATGCATTTATATGCTATTTTATATGATTTTTGGGACTAACCTATTAACCTAGAGCCCAGTGCCAGTTTCTGTTTTTTCCTTGTTTTTGAGTATCGCTGAAAAGGAATACCAAATGGAGTCCAATTGACGTGCCAATTTTTGATGATTTTTTATGGATCAAAAGAAGCCCCGGAGTAAAAGAGTTGGGCCAGAAGAGTCCCGGCTGTCCACGAGGGTGGGGGGCGCGCCCCACCCCTTGGGCGTGGGCCCCTATGTCGTGGACGATCTGGAGACCCCCTGACGTGAGACCTACGCCAAAAATTCCTATAAATACAGAAACCCCCAGAAATAAACCTAGATCGGGGGTTCCGCCGCCGGAAGCCTCTGTAGCCACCGAAAACCAATCTAGACCCGTTCCGGCATCCTGCCGGAGGGGGGAATCCCTCTCCGGTGGCCATCTTCATCATCACGACGCTCTCCATGATGAGGAGGGAGTAGTTCACCCTCGGGGCTGAGGGTATGTACCAGTAGCTATGTGTTTGATCTCTCTCTCTCTCTCTCGTGTTCTTGATTTGGCACGATCTTGATGTGTCGCGAGCTTTGTTATTATAGTTGGACCTTATGATGTTTCTCCCCCTCTACTCTCTTGTGATGGATTGAGTTTTACCTTTGAAGTTATCTTATTGGATTGAGTCTTTAAGGATTTGAGAACACTTGATGTATGTCTTGCATGTGCTTATCTGTGGTGACAATGGGATATCACGTGAGACACTTGATGTATGTTTTGGTGATCAACTTGCGAGTTCCGTGACCTCGTGAACTTATGCATAGGGGTTGGCACACGTTTTCGTCTTGACTCTCCGGTAGAAACTTTGGGGCACTCTTTGAAGTTGTTTGTGTTGGTTGAATAGATGAATCTGAGATTGTGTGATGCATATCGTATAATCATACCCACGGATACTTGAGGTGACATTGGAGTATCTAGGTGACATTAGGTTTTTGGTTGATTTGTGTCTTAATTAAGGTGTTATTCTAGTATGAACTCTAGGATAGATCGAACGGAAAGAATAGCTTCGTGTTATTTTAATACGGACTCTTGAATAGATCGATCAGAAAGGATAACTTTGAGGTGGTTTCGTACCCTACCATAATCTCTTCGTTTGTTCTCCGCTATTAGTGACTTTGGAGTGACTCTCTGTTGCATGTTGAGGGATAGTTATATGATCCAATTATGTTATTATTGTTGAGAGAACTTGCACTAGTGAAAGTATGAACCCTAGACCTTGTTTCAACGCATTGCAATACCGTTTTTACTGACTTTTATCATTAGTTACCTTGCTGTTTTTATATTTTCAGATTACAAAAACATATATCTACCATCCATATTGCACTTGTATCACCATCTCTTCGCCAAACTAGTGCACCTATACAATTTACCATTGTATTGGGTGTGTTGGAGACACAAGAGACTCTTTGTTATTTGGTTGGAGGGTTGTTTGAGAGAGACCATCTTCATCCTACGCTTCCCACAAATTGATAAAACTTAGGTCATCCACTTGAGGGAAATTTGCTACTGTCCTACAAACCTCTGCACTTGGAGGCCCAACAACGTCTACAAGAAGAAGGTTGTGTAGTAGACATCAAGCTCTTTTCTGGCGCCGTTGCCGGGGAGGTTAGCGCTTGAAGGTATATCTTTAGATCTTGCAATCAAATCTTTTTGTTTCTTGCTTTATCACTAGTTTAGTCTATAAAAGAAAACTACAAAAAATGGAATTAAGATTGCCTCATATGCTTCATCTTTTTAATATCTTTCGTGAAAATAAGGATTCCGATAATTGTGCCAAAATGCTAGAAGAAGAATGTATTAAAATGTTTGGCACTAAATCTTTGGATGATGATCATGATTGCAATATTGTTAGTATGAATTCTTTGAATATCCATGATGCTAATGATATGCAAAGCCACAAGCTTGGGGATGCTATGTTTGATGAAGATGATATTTTTGTCCCCCAAGTTTTGATGAGCAAATTTATTTTGATGATAGCATGCCTCCTATTTATGATGATTATATTGATGAAAGTGGGTTTGGAAGAGTGTCAACTTTAGGAAGTAATGATCCCACTATTTTGGAGGGTGTTGAATCTTATTGTGATAATTATGAAAGTGGGTTTGGAGAGGTCATAACTTTAGTTAATGTTAATCCCACTATTTTAGAAGGTTGCATACATGTGGATCGTGTTAAGAATATCTTTTGTGATAGCTATATTGTTGAATTTGCTTATGATCCTACATGTAATTATTATGAGGGAGGAACATATGCTTGTATAAATTGCAATAATATCAAGTTTCCTCTCTATGTGTTGAAAATCTTGAAGATTTGCTTGTTTTACCTTCCTATGCAAGTTGATTCTTGTTCCCGCAAGTTGCTTGCTCACAAAATCCCTATGCATAGGAAGTGGGTTAGACTTAAATGTGCTAGTCATATTCTTCATGATGCTCTCTTTATGTTTCAACTCTTATCCTTTATGTGAGCATCATTGAAATCATCATGCCTAGCTAGGGGCGTTAAACGATAGCGCTTGTTGGGAGGCAACCCAAGTTTATTTTCGTTCTTTGCTTGTTGTTCCTGTTTAGTAATAAATAATTCATCTATCCTCTCACATGATTGTTTTTTTATGTTTTAATTAGTGTTTGTGCCAAGTAAAGCCTTTAGGATCTTCTTGGGTGATTGTTATTTGATCTTGCTGTAAAAAACAGAAAGTATGCGCTCACAAAAATAATTTTCGTTATTTACCAGGGAGCGATAAAATACCAATTCCAAATGCGGTAGGTCAATATACAAATTGCCTAGGACTTCCTAATTTCTCAGGATTTGTTGAGTTAAATAAGTATTCCAAACCTCCAGATTACTACAGACTGTTCTGTTTTTGACAGATTCTGTTTTCATTGTATTGTTTGCTTGTTTTGATGAATCTATGAGTAGTATAGGAGGGTATGAACCATAGAGAAGTTGGAATACAGTATATATTTCACCAATATGAATTTATAATGAGTTCATAACAGTACCTAAATGGTGATTTATTTTCTTATACTAATGGAGCTTATGAGTTTTCTGTTAAGTTTTGTGTTGTGAAGTTTTCAAGTTTTGGGTAAAGATTTGACGGAATATGGAATAAGGAGTGGCAAGAGCCTAAGATTGGGGATTCCCAAGGCACCCCGAGGTAATACTCAAGGACAACCAAGAGCCTAATCTTGGAGATGCCCCGGAAGGCATCCCCTCTTTCGTCTTCATTCATCGGTAACTTTACTTGAGGCTATATTTTTATTCACCACATGATATGTGTTTTGCTTGGAGCATCATTTTATTTTATTTTGTTTTGCTTGCTGCTTGAATAATATACCAAGATCTGAAATTCTTAAATGTTAGAGAGTCTTCACATAGTTGCATAATTATTCAACTACTCACTGATCTTCACTTATATCTTTCGGAGTAGTTTGTCATTTTCTCTAGTGCTTCACTTATATCTTTTTAGAGCACGGTGGTGGTTTTATTTTATAGAAATTATTGATCTCTCATGCTTTACTTATATTATTTTGAGAGTCTTTTAGAACAGCATGGTAATTTTCTTTGGTTATGAAATTAGTCCTAATATGATAGGCATCCATGATGGGTATAATGAAAACTATCATATAAAGTGCATTGAATATTATGAGAAGTTTGATTCCTTATGCTTGTTTTGAGATATGAAGATGGTGATATTAGAGTCATGCTAGTTGAGTAGTTTTGAATTTGAGAGATACTTGTGTTAAAGTTTGTGATTCCCGTAGCATGCACGTATAGTGAACCGTTATGTGATGAAGTCGGAGCATGATTTATTTATTGATTGTCTTCCTTATGAGTGGTGGTCGAGGACGAGCGATGGTCTTTTTCTACCAATCTATCCCCCTAGGAGCATGCACGTAGTACTTCTTTTCGATAACTAATAGATTTTTGCAATAAGTATGTGAGTTCTTTATGACTAATGTTGAGTCCATGGATTATACGCACTCTCACCCTTCCACCATTGCTAGCCTCTCTAGTACCGCGCAACTTTTGCCGATACCATAAACCCACCATTTACCTTCCTCAAAACAGCCACCATACCTACCTATTATGGCATTTCCATAGCCATTCCGAGATATATTGCCATGCAACTTTCCACTGTTCCGTTATTATGACACGCTCCATCATTGTCATATTGCTTTGCATGATCATGTAGTTGACATCGTATTTGTGGAAAATCCACCATTCATAATTCTTTCATACATGTCACTCATGATTCATTGTACATCTCGGTACACCGCCAGAGGCATTCATATAGAGTCATATTTTGTTCTAAGTATCGAGTTGTAATTCTTGAGTTGTAAGTAAATAAAAGTGTGATGGTCATCATTATTAGAGCATTGTCCCATGTGAGGAAAGGATGATGGAGACTATGATTCCCCCACAAGTCGGGATGAGACTCCGGACAAAAAATAAAAAAAATAAAAGAGAAAAAAGAGGCCATAAAAAAAGAAGGCAAAAAAAAAAAACAAAAAAAATGAGAGAGAAAGAGAGAAGGGGCAATGCTACTATCCTTTTACCACACTTGTGCTTCAAAGTAGCAACATGATCTTCATGATAGAGAGTCTCCTATGTTGTCACTTTCATATACTAGTGGGAATCTTTCATTATAGAACTTGGCTTGTATATTCCAATGATGGGCTTCCTCAAAATGCCCTAGGTCTTCGTGAGCAAGCGAGTTGGATGCACACCCACTTAGTTTCTTTTTGAGCTTTCATACACTTATAGCTCTAGTGCATACGTTGCATGGCAATCCCTACTCACTCACATTGATATCTATTGATGGGCATCTCCATAGCCCGTTGATAGGCCTAGTTTATGTGAGACTATCTTCTCCTTTTTGTATTCTCCACTACCACCATTCTATTCCACTTATAGTGCTATGTCCATGGCTCACGCTCATGTATTGCGTGAAGATTGAAAAAGTTTGAGAACATCAAAAGTATGAAACAATTGCTTGGCTTGTCATCGGGGTTGTGCATGATTTAAATATTTTGTTTGATGAAGATAGAAGATAGCCAGACTATATGATTTTGTAGGGATAGCTTACTTTGGCCATGTTATTTTGAGAAGACATGATTGCTTTGTTAGTATGCTTGAAGTATTATTATTTTCATGTCAATATTAAACTTTTTTCTTGAATCTTTCGGATCTGAACATTCATGCCACAATAAATAAAATTACATTGATAAATATGTTAGGTAGCATTCCACATCAGAAATTACGTTTTTATCATTTACCAACTCGAGGACGAGCAGCAATTAAGCTTGGGGATGCTTGATACGTCTCCAACATATCTATAATTTTTGATTGTTCCATGCTATTATATTATCAACCTTGGATGTTTTATATGCATTTATATGCTATTTTTATGATTTTTGGGACTAACCTATTAACCTAGAGCCCAGTGCCAGTTTCTGTTTTTTCCTTGTTTTTGAGTATCACAGAAAAGGAATACCAAATGGAGTCCAATTGACGTGCCAATTTTTGATGATTTTTTATGGACCAAAAGAAGCCCCCGGAGTAAAAGAGTTGGGCCAGAAGAGTCTCGGGCTGTCCACGAGGGTGGGGGGCGCGCCCCAACCCCCTGGGCGTGGGCCCCTATCTCGTTGATGATCCAGAGACCCCCCTGACATGAGACCTATGCCAAAAATTCCTATAAATACAGAAACCCCCAGAAATAAACCTAGATCGGGAGTTCCACCGCCGCAAGCCTTTGTAGCCGAAGAAAACCAATCTAGACCCGTTCCGGCACCCTGCCGGAGGGGGGAATCCCTTTCCGGTGGCCATCTTCATCATCCCGGCACTCTCCATGACAAGGAGGGAGTAGTTCACCCTCGGGGCTGAGGGTATGTACCAGTAGCTATGTGTCTGATCTCTCTCTCTCCCTCTTTCTCTCTCTCTCTCTCTCGTGTTATTGATTTGGCACGATCTTGATGTATCGCGAGCTTTGCTATTATAGTTGGATCTTATGATGTTTCTCCCCCTCTACTCTCTTGTGATGGATTGAGTTTTCCCTTTGAAGTTATCTTATCGGATTGAGTCTTTAAGGGTTTGAGAACACTAGATGTATGTCTTGCATGTGCTTATGTGTGGTGACAATGGGATATCACGTGATCCACTTGATGTATGTTTTGGTGATCAACTTGCGAGTTCCGTGACCTCGTGAACTTATGCATAGGGGTTGGCACACGTTTTCGTCTTGACTCTCCGGTAGAAACTTTGGGGCACTATTTGAAGTTCTTTGTGTTGGTTGAATAGATGAATCTGAGATTGTGTGATGCATATCATATAATCATACCCATGGATACTTGAGGTGACATTGGAGTATCTAGGTGACATTAAGGTTTTGGTTGATTTGTGTCTTAAGGTGTTATTCTAGTACGAACTCTAGGATAGATCAACCGGAAAGAATAGCTTCGTGTTATTTTACTACGGACTCTTGAATAGATCGATCAGAAAGGATAACTTTGAGATGGTTTCGTACCCTACTATAATCTCTTCGTTTTTTCTCCGCTATTAGTGACTTTGGAGTGACTCTTTGTTGCATGTTGAGGGATAGTTATATGATCCAATTATGTTATAATTTTTTAGAGAACTTGCACTAGTGAAAGTATGAACCCTAGGCCTTGTTTCAACGCATTGCAATTCCGTTTTTACTCACTTTTATCATTAGTTACCTTGCTGTTTTTTATATTTTCAGATTACAAAAATATATATCTACCATACATATTGCACTTGTATCACCATCTCTTCGCGAACTAGTGCACCTATACAATTTACCATTGTGTTGGGTGTGTTGGGGACACAAGAGACTCTTTGTTTTTTGGTTGCAGGGTTGTTTGAGAGAGACCATCTTCATCCTACTCCTCCCATGGATTGATAAACCTTAAGTCATCCACTTGAGGGGAATTTGCTACTGTCCTACAAACCTCTGCACTTGGAGGCCCAACAATGTCTACAATAAGAAGGTTGTGTAGTAGACATCAGGGCCCGTGAGCCGCTGCGCTTCTACTAGCAGATCAAGGATAACGAGGACCTCGCCATGCTTGTCGTCCCTCGCAAGTTCGTGGAGGTGATGAACACATGGCTGGTCATCAAGCGGCTTCCGCGCGTGGTCAGGCTGTCGGCGAATAAGCGGTGCGTGTTCTAGGTGCAGGTCCAGAACTTTGAGGGGCACATGGTGCTTGGCAGGGGCTGGAACTACTTCTGCCGCCGCCACCGGATCGTCCCCGGTGACCTCGTCGTTGTGCGCATCTCAGGTCTCGGACTGAAGGTTCAGATCTACAACCATGACTTCTCGGTCATGTGCAGGTTTGATTGCAGCAAGCACAATTGCGTTGGTGACATTGAGCATGCTATGTAGTTAAGTAAAGTAAGGTGTTAGTGTTGAACTTTTATGGTGTGTGGCTAGACTTATGGTACTTGTGCTGGGAACTTGTTCATATTTTGGCCAGGAGCAGCACCCTGGCGTGGAGCAAGGAAGGAGGATGCCCCTACTATTAATATTAAGTAGTTTGCTGTCATTTCCTTGCTTGCTTTGTTTGATTTCATTTGGTTGCTTGCTTTGTTTGATCTCATATGTGCTTGTTGTTGTGCTGATCATGTGGTGGTAAGGCCACCACATTTGAATGGGGTGAGAAGAATACAAACGTTGTTTGCAACCAAACAGCTGAAGTTTGCATCTGTTCACACCCTAAGCACAAAAACGGCAACCAAACAGCAGGGGGTAAGTGCCCCTTCATGCGATACAGGCAACCAAACAGGTTGCATCTGCTGCATATGAGGCTACATTTCAAGAACCTGGCTTGCTGGAGATGGACATGCTATGCAGGAACTGTAGCAAACTGGAACCAAACACGCCCTATACTACTCCCTCCCCTACCTATAAATATATAACGTTTTGGTAGGCTATATCTTGCCTTGAGCAAACAATTCTTTTTTATTCGAACCATGCGAGAGAGAGAGAGAGAGAGCCACATGTCCTTTCTTTTATTTTGAATATATAATTCTACTACAACAAGGTTTGTCCGGCTCTGGTGGGGGGTGGGGGCGATGATGGCGGTGCGCCTTTGTCTTGCTCCAAAATGACTCTAATCCTCGCTAGATGCTCTATAGACTTTGGTGCAATTTCTATTATTTTTTATGTTTTTTTTGTAATAACATTGTGTTTGATGAATAGATTTGAAGCATGGTGTTGCTTTTCATGTTTATACATTACCCCACCTCTTTCACATTTGTTAAAACATGGTAGCCTACTTTTTAGAGTGCAATCAAGTTCGACCTCCTGGTCGGTGGTGAACTTAGCTAAGGTGGAGCCCTTGATGACACGTAGCGACGACCAATCAAAGGTTGGCGTGGGAAAGAAACCACACTGGATCGATTAGGATCAAGGTTGGTGTGATTAGGCGCCGGGGTTAAGCTGTTTATCGGAGCCAAGGGAGCTTAGGATGAACGCTTGATCCAGTGCAGGCAGCGGCCGAATAGGATGTGCCGAGGTGGAGACATCAGCGAAGGCGAGGATGGTATAGGAGATGATAGTTTAAACTTTAAAGGCGAGAGGTAAAAAGAAGCGAGGGAGTTAGAAGAAAAAATGAAAAATAAAAGTGAGCAAAGGAAGAAGACAAATATGGGCCACTAGATCAGTTTACAAAATCCCCTCACAAAAACAAAAAAAGGTCAGCTTGCAAAATCGATCTTTACTTTAACATCACCGCAAACATGATTTCTCACATAATGTTTCACCTGAAGGCGGTGTGCCGCCATGCGTGGCATGGCTAGTACATTCTTATGTCTAAAACCACATTTTTTTAATATGTGGTTCCAGGGTGTGTCTAGGGCATATGTAGATGTGCCCTAATTATTGCACATCTAAGTGACTCAATCAAATTAAAAAGAAAACGATAAAAGATAAAAGAAATGATTGCACGAATCTTAGTATAAAATCAATGACATATGACTTAGATGTGCAATACTTAGAGCACATCTAGATGAGTGATACGTCTCCGTCGTATCTATAATTTTTTATTGTTTCATGCCAATATTATATCACTTTCACATACTTTTAGCAACTTTTTATATGATTTGTTGGACTAACCTATTGATCCAGTGCCCAATGCCAGTTCCTGTTTTCTGCATGTTTTTTGTATCGCAAAGTATCCATATCAAACGAAGTCCAAATGCAATAAAATTTCACAGAGAATTATTTTGGAATATATGTGATTTTTCAGAGTTGGAATCACCGCAAACGGAGGCCCACATAGCCCACAACACACCAGGGCGCGCTAGGGTTCCCTGGCGCGCGGTGGTGGGTTGTGCCCTCCTCGAGCGTCGGTTGGAGCTCTACTTCGGGTCCAAGGAAGCTTATATCCGGAAAAATCGTGTAAAAATCTCAGCGCAATCGAAGTTACGGATCTCCGAGAATATAAGAAACGGTTTTCGGCCAGATATGGGAAATGCGAAACAGAAGAGGACAAAGAGGGAGATCCAATCTCAGAGGGTCTCCCACCCCTCCGGCGCCATGGAGACCAAGGACCAGAGGGGGAACTCTCCTGCCATCTAGGGGGGGTGGCCAAGGAAGAAGTGGAAGGAGGGGGTCTCTGTCGGTGTAAAAAACGGCGGATCTCGGGTAGGGGGTCCCGAACTGTGCGTCTAGGATCGATGGTAACAGGAGACGGGAGACACGATGTTTTACCCAGGTTCGGGCCCTCTCGATGGAGGTAATACCCTACTTCCTGCTTGATTGATCTTGATGAATATGAGTATTACAAGAGTTGATCTACCACGAGATCGTAATGACTAAACCCTAAAAGTCTAGTTCGGCTATGATTATGAGGATTCGCCCTATCTACGGACCTAGCCCTCCGGTTTATATAGACACGGGAGGGATCTAGGGTTACACAAGGTCGGTTACAGAGAAAGGAATCTTCATAGTTGGTCGCCAAGCTTGCCTTCCATGCCAAGGAGAGTCCCATCCGGACACGGGTGGAGTCTTCGGTCTTCATATCTTCACAGCCCATCAGTCCGGCCCATATCCAATAGGTCGGACGCCGAGGACCCCTTAGTCCAGGACTCCCTCAGTAGCCCCCGAACCAGGCTTCAATGACGAGGTGTTCGGCATACAGATAGTCTTCGGCATTGCAAGGCGGGTTCTTCCTCTTATGACTTTAAAGTGATGTATTCGGCTGTCCATTTAATGTCGCACCCCTCAGCTTCCGCGCCTTCCCGACTCCAGCTTCCACGTCTTGAATGAATACAAGAGGTCGGGGTATTTTTACATATACCACCCTGACCGTACCAGAAAGGTGCCTATTTAAAGAGAATAGACCTCAGATCCCCTCCAAATCCACGGAACAGATCCTCAGAGCTTGCGGAGCAGACCCACCCCAACATGGCTATCACTCCCAGCTCTTCCTCTCGTCCCCACAACCCTGAAAAGGGGAATTGGGAGAGATGCTCAGTTTCTCACAGTCAGCTAGCGAAGCTGCAAACACAGGGCTTTCTACCCCCTCCCCCCCTGCGGATTTGGTCCCTGTATGAGCAGGGATGATGTCCTTCAATGGCGGGGCTCATGCAGAGAACTTCCCCAATCCATCTAGGGGAGAACGAGTATGCTTTGTCCCCTTCTTGTTAAAAGGTGTCGAATTCGGATCCATCCCTTCCTCCGAGGTTTGCTGCAGTATTACAGCCTCCAACTGCATAGTCTCACTCCCGCCTCTGTCCTTCATATTGCGGGTTATGTCGCTCTATGCGAGCTATTCCTGGGCTGCGAGGCCCATTTCAATTTATGGAGAAGACTGTTATGCCTCGTCCCTCACAATCAAGGAGGGTCGATACTTGAAGTGGGGGAGCCGAGGTGTGGCACATCGCCGGCACCAGATACCTGTCCGGCACGCCGAAGAAGGCTTCCGAAGAATGGCCTTCCGAATGGTTCTATATCGATGACGTTGCTCTTCCCGACCCGGTCCATATGGGCCTTCCCGAATTTTCAAGTGCTCCATTAAAGAAACGCCATAGCTGGCGTCCTCGGAGCCTCGAAGATGAGGATAGTACGGAGATCATTCTGCTGCTGGGCAAGATTAAGATGCTTGCCCAGTCCGGATTGTCAATTGTCGAGGTAATGGCGGTCTCCATAGTGTGGGGGGTCCAACCACTCCAATATAGAGGGCTACCCATGTGGGACTACAATGGGGAAGACGACGCCTCACACTGCGGTCGGAAGGGCCCAAAGACTCCCGCCGCTTTGACCAAAATATTGGCCGAACTATATAAAGGGGAGAAGGAGGAATTCACCCGTCTCCAGTATCGAGACGGATTTTCCATGTATAATCCTCCTAGCTGGGTAAGCTTTCAACTCCACTATTTTACTCCTCTCCCTGAATTATTTTTGACGGGCAGTATACTATCAGCTTACAATAGGAATGGTGAAAAGCTGTCGAGGGGATCCATGACCATGCTACTCAGCCGGAGAATCGCAACCGGGATCTTGACCCCGGATATGAAGAACATCCGGACATATTTGTGGAGCTCGAGGATGGGATATTCTATCAGATGAGCTATGACGGTACGAACGTACCCATCATTGCCGATTACCCCGGTCTCCTTCCCGCTTCACATGTAAGTAATCCGGAGATACCTTGTCCAAGAGAGTTTTCTCATTCTTACTCACCCACCACACTGTCCTGTGCTTGAAAGGGGAAGCGTTCGGTGCGCCATGCTGCCCCAGGGGCATCTCCAAAGAGAGCGGCCCCCAACCGGGCAAGCCTTCGGAGAGGAAAGCAAACGAAGGTACGACTAAGCCTTCATCAAAGAGGTATGGATTTGCACACATGCACTTTGGCAGTCACATCCAACAATGACCTTTCTGTTTATCCTGTATCAGGAAAAAGGTGTGCCGGACTATATCCGGGGGTCCAGCCGGTCATACTTCCCACAGCCAGGATGCAGATCCTGTCGTAAAGACGGGGGTTGATACGGGGGTAACGCCGGACTGTCCTCCAGCCGAGGATTCGGATGATGTATCCGTCACTAACTCAGAAGTGGAGAGCGCCATGAATCATCGGCGTCGAAAGGCCATTTTACAAGACCCCGGCTTTTCGGAAGAGGTTTTTAACGCCTTCAGCTCGGCTGATGCATACATCCGAGCTGCCCGAGATGGGCTTAACAGAGCTACAAAGCAGCATTTAAAAGATGTGCGGGTAAGTTTACTTTGTCCGAATATGATAAACATATGCTAGTAGCCCACGAGACTTGAAGCAGTTGGTACAACTAATGTAAGTATCGTTGTATAACCAGGTTCTTACGGAGAAGAATGACCTGCTAGCCTAGGAGCTAGAAAAGTGTGAGACGCAGCTAACTGCTGCCCGTGCCGAACTGGAGAAGTCCAAGAAGGCGTCCCCTGGTAATGTTTCCCTCCATCGAGAAACAATGATTATATGCCAGCTATGCTGATACTGTTGCTTGTCTCATAACAGGGTCGTCGGACCAACTGGAAGAGAAACTGAGGGCTGCTCAAACAGGCGAGAAAGAGGCAAAAAGACAACATGCCGCAGGCGAGCGCGTTCTGACCCGAGTCAGAGAGGAGAAAAAAAGCTCCAGGATTCCAACATCCAGCTGGGCGAGGAACTGAAAGATGTGCGGGCCCAACTGGCCGACTCCGTGAAGGAGAATAAAAGGAAAGTTATGTTTGCATGTATGCTGACAGGCCATCCCGAAGAGGAGATGTCTAGATCGTCGGATGATCTACTGTAGGGGTTGTCACAAATGCACGAGCAAGCTCGGCAGGCAATGCGGAGTGTTGCTAAGGCCTTATGGCCATCCGCCTCCCCTCCATGAAGTATGGAGGAGCTTGTAGAGCTATTCAAGGGAGCGCGACAACGTATCCGATTATGGAAAATATCGGCCTGCCGGGAGGGTGTGCGTGAGGCCCGGGTTAGACCTTTAGGGTCAGATGGGAAAGAAGTGCCCGTTAATTTGGTATATGACCAAGTAGCAGTAGCTGCCAAATGTTCCCAACAGGATTGTAAGTTAGATAGCCTGTTGGATGGTATAGAGGAGGAAATTTATGAGTCTAAGTGAGTATGTACTTTCCTTGGCATATGTAAATTCTAGCTGAATTGTAAAACAATTGTCATGGCAGACCTTCTCGCTTCAACCTCGGGACCCGAAGGTGCGGAGTGTTTCCGAATACCCGTGCGGCCGAATAGACTGGGGTATGCATGGAAACCAGGCGTAGGGGTCATAGTTTCTTGAACAGACAAGTTGTATCTGACTAGATATGTTATATTACATTAAAGTTGTAAGAAACATCTTCCAGAGAGAATAGTTCCGTTAGGGGTTCCTTTCCCTGGGTGTGCATGCGTTAATGTGCATGTCCGGACTATGATTGAAAAATCGCAGTATGCGTGACTTCTAGGGGTTCACAATGGAGTGAGTGCGAAAAAACGTCTTTAATCCGCCGACCAAATATTCCCTTAAGAACGTTAGCTTTCGACTTCACCCGGTCTGAGGTACACATCTGGATGACCCGGCAGTAACAATCGCAGAGGTGCTCCCTTTATGCCCTAGCCGAACTAACGGGAACGTAGGGCATAAGCACAGGAGCCAGGCAATCCATCTTGGCCAAAACTTAAGTCATATCGATGCATATAATGGCGAAGAAAAGGTACATATGGGAAAAACGCATATGTAATGAGCTTGATGCTCGGAGAATAATAGAAATCTTTTGTACAAGAAGCCCCCAGGTATAATAGACGTACATATTTGAAGATGTGTGCATCAAGGGTGCGCGGACGAAAGTTTTAAGGCTAAAAAGAAAACAAAGAAAAAAAGAAAAGAGAGAAAAGGTGAAGGAGGCAACAGGGAGAAGGGGACGAACAAAGAGTTCGGCTCTAGGCGTAGAACCTTTGGAGTCTGGCCGCATTCCAGGGGTTTGGCTCTAGGCGGTTGTCTGACGCATTACGCAGGCAGTACGCTCCTCCAGTGAGAACTTCGTTGATGATGAAGGGACCCTCCCACTTGGGCTTGAGTTTGTCCTTTTTGTTCTTCGGCAGGCTTAGAACAAGTTCGCCAATGTTATAAGTCTTGGCCCGCACTTCTATGCTTTGATACCTGCGAGCCTGCTATTGATAAAATGCGGAGAGGGCTTTTGCGATGTTGCGCTCTTCCTCCAGGACATCTAAGCTGTTCTGCCGATCCAGCTCGGCCTCTCTCTCTTCGTACATGCGTACTCGAGGTGAGTCATGAATAATGTCGCAGGGTAACACCGCCTCTGATCCCTGCACCATGAAGAATGGTGTGTATCCGGTAGTGCGATTGGGCTTGGTCCGCAGCCCCCAGAGTACGGAGTCGAGCTCCTCAGCCCAGTGCTTGTCTGATTCTTTCAAAGACCGTACTAGTCTAGGCTTGATGCCGCTCATAATAAGACCATTGGCTCGTTTGATTTGACCGTTTGTCTGCGGATGATAGACAGAGGCGTAATCGAGCTTGATGCCCAGATTAGCACCCCAGGTTTTCACTTCATCGACTGTGAAGTTGGAGCCGTTATCAGTGATGATGTTGTGTGGAACACCATAACGGTCTACGACACCGGATATGAATTCTATCACCGGCCCAGACTCGACCGTTTTAACTGGTTTGGCCTCTATCCACTTAGTGAATTTATCCACCATGACCAGCAGATATTTTTTCTTATGGCTTCCTCCTTTAAGAGGTCTGATAATATCTAGTCCCCAGACTGGAAAAGGCCAAGTGATGGGGTTTGTTTGTAGGGCGGTGGGGGCATATGGCTTTGGTTGGCGAAGAGTTGGAATCCGACGCAACGTTGGACAAGATCCTATGCATCTGCTCGGGCCGTCGGCCAATAAAACCCTATACGGAAGGCCTTGCTAACAAGGGCCCGAGCTGCGGCGTGGTGCCTGCTACGTCTTGAGCTTGCGTTGGTTTTCCTCGAAGAGGAGAGGGTGATGCAGCAAAGTGTAGCGTAAGTATTTCCCTCAGTTTTGAGAACCAAGGTATCAATCCTGTAGGAGGCTCCTCAAAAGTCCCACGCACCTACACAAACAAACTGAGAACTCGCAACCAACGCAATAAAGGGGTTGTCAATCCCTTCACGGCCACTTGCGAAAGTGAGATCTAATAAAGATAGTATGATAAGATAAATATATTTTGGTATTTTATAATATAGATGCAAAAAGTAAAGATGCAAATAAAAGTAGATTAGAAACAAATATGATAAGAGATAGACCCTGGGGCCATAGGTTTCACTAGTGGCTTCTCTCAAGATAGCATAAGTATTACGGTGGGTGAACAAATTACTGTCGAGCAATTGATAGAAAAGCGCATAGTTATGAGATTATCTAGGCATGATCATGTATATAGGTATCACGTCCATAACAAGTAGACCGACTCCTGCCTGCATCTACTACTATTACTCCACACATCGACCGCTATCCAGCATGCATCTAGAGTATTAAGTTCATAAGAACAGAGTAACGCATTAAGCAAGATGACATGATGTAGAGGGATAAACTCATGCAATATGATATAAACCCCATCTTGTTATCCTCGATGGCAACAATACAATACGTGCCTTGCAACCCTTTACATCACTTTGGTAAGGACACCACAAGATTGAACACAAAGCTAAGCACTTCTCCCATGGCAAGAAAGATCAATCTAGTAGGCCAAACCAAACTGATAATTCGAAGAGACTTGCAAAGATAACTTAATCATACATAAAAGAATTCAGAGAAGATTCAAATATTATTCATAGATAAACTTGATCATAAACCCACAATTCATCGGATCTCGACAAACACACCACAAAAAGAGATTACATCGAATAGATCTCCACAAGAGAGGGGGAGAACATTGTATTGAGATCCAAAAAGAGAGAAGAAGCCATCTAGCTAATAACTATGGACCCGTAGGTCTGTGGCAAACTACTCACAACTCATCGAAGGGGCAAGGATGTTGATGTACAGGCCCTCGTGCTTGATTCCCCCCGGCAGTGAGTGCCGCGAAGGCTCCAAGATGGGATCTCGTGGATCTGAAAGGTTACGATGGTGGAAATTGTGTTTCGTGGTGCCCTGGATGTTTTCGGGCACGTAGGTATATATAGGAAGAAGAAGTACGTCGGTGGTCATGCTGAGGCCCACGAGACAGGGGGCGCACCCTATGGGGGGGGGGCGCCCTCCTATCTCGTGGAGGCTCCGGTTGCTTCTTGACTTCCACTCCAAGTTCTCCGGATCACGTTCGGTGAGAAAATCACTGATACGTCCATTTTGCATCATGCTTTTATATCGATATTTATTGCATTATGGGCTGTTATTTCACGTTATGTCACAATACTTATGGCTATTCTCTCTTATTTTACAAGGTTTACATGAAGAGGGAGAATGCCGGCAGCTGGAATTCTGGGCTGGAAAAGGAGCAAATATTGGAGACCTGTTCTGTGCAACTCCAAAAGTCCTGAAACTCCACGAAATATCTTAAAATAAATAAAGAAAAATCGTCGCCAAAGATGAAGGCCAGGGGGCCACACCCTGCTCACGAGGGTGGGGCGCCCTCTACCTCGTGGGCCCCGGTGGCTCTCCGATGCCCATCTTCTCCTATATGAAGTCTTCGATGAGAAAAAAACATTAAGCAACCTTTGGGACGAGACTCCGCGCCACGAGGCGGAACCTTGGCGGAACCAATCTAGGGCTCCGTGAGCTGTTCTGCTGGGACACTTCCCTCAGGGGGAAATCATCGTCATCATCATCACCAACGCCTCTCATCGGGAGAGGGCAATCTCCATCAACATCTTCACCAACACCATCTCATATCCAAACCCTAGTTCATCTCTTGTATCCAATTCTTGTCTCCAAGTTCGGGATTGGTGCTAGTAGGTTGCTAGTAGTGTTGATTGCTCCTTGTAGTTGATGCTAGTTGGTTTATTTGGTGGAAGATCATATGTTCAGATCCTTTATGCATATTATTACCCCTCTGATTATGAACATGAATATGCTTTGTGAGTAGTTACGTTTGTTCCTGAGGACAAGGGAGAAGTCTTGCTATTAGTAGTCATGTGAATTTGGTATTCGTTCGATATTTTGATGAGATGTATGTTGTCTAGTCTCTAGTGGTCTTATGTGAACGTCGACTACATAACACTTCACCATTATTTGGGCCTAGAGGAAGGCATTGGGAAGTAATAAGTAGATGATGGGTTGCTAGAGTGATGAAGCTTAAACCCTAGTTTATCGTTGCTTCGTAAGGGCTGTTTTGGATCCATATGTTTCATGCTATGGTTAGGTTTACCTTAATACTTTTGTTGTAGTTGCGGATTCTTGCAATAGAGGTTAATCATAAGTGGGATGCTTGTTCAAGTAAGAACAGCACCCAAGCACCGGTCCACCCACATATCAAATTATCAAAGTACCGAACGCGAATCATATGAACGTGATGAAAACTAGCTTGACGATATTCCCATGTGTCCTCGGGAGCGCTTTCCTATTATAAGAGTTTGTACGGCTTGTCTTTTGCTACAAAAAGGGTTGGGCCACCTTGCTGCACTTTATTTACTCTTGTTACTTGTTGCTCATTACAATTTACCTTATCACAAAACTATCTGTTACCACTTATTTCAGTACTTGCAGAGAATACCTTGCTGAAAACCGCTTATCATTTCCTTCTGCTCCTCGTTGGGTTCGACACTCTTACTTATCGAAAGGACTATGATAGATCCCCTATACTTGTGGGTCACCAAGACTCTTTTCTGGCGCCGTTGCCGGGGAGTGTAGCGCCTTTGGTAGGTGGAATTTGGTAAGGAAATTTTTTTATAGTGTGCTGAAATTTTCTGTCACTTGTTACTATGGAAAGTAATTCTCCGAGGGGCTTGTTCGGGGTATCTTCACCCCGTCCAGTAGAGCAAAGAGTTGCTCCTCAACCTACTGAACCTATTGAAAATGAAACTCCTTTCGAAGTTCCTTCGGGTATGATGGAAAAACTGCTAGCTAATACTTTTACAGGAGATGGAACAAAGCATCCTGATGAACATCTACTCTATGTGGATGAAGTTTGTGGACTATTTAAGCTTGCAGGTATACCCGATGATGTTGTTAATAAGAAGGTCTTCCCTTTATCTTTGAATGGAGACGCATTGACATGGTATAGGCTATGTGATGATACGAGATCATGGAACTATAAAAGATTGAAATTGGAATTTCATCAAAAATATTACCCTATGCATCTTGTTCATCGTGATCGCAATTATATATATAATTTTTGGCCTCGCGAAGGAGAAAGCATCGCTCAAGCTTGGGGGAGGCTTAAATTAATGTTATATTCATGCCCCAATCATGAGCTCCCAAGAGTGACAATTCTTCAAAAAATTTATGCTCGGCTTTCTGATAACAATCGCACCATGCTCGATACTTCTTGTGCTGGCTCTTTTATGATGAAGACTATTGAATTTAAATGGAATTTATTGGATAGAATTAAACGCAACTCTGAAGATTGGGACCTCGATGAAGGTAAGGAGTCAGGTATGACACCTAAGTTTGATTGTGTTAAGTCTTTTATGGATACCGATATTTTCCGTAATTTTAGCACTAAATATGGACTTGACTCTGAGATAGTAGCTTCTTTCTGTGAATCTTTTGCTACTTATGTTGATCTCCCCAAGGAGAAGTGGTTTAAATATCATCCTCCCATAGAAGCAAAAGTAGCTGCACCTATTAAAGTTGAAGAAAAGACTGTCACTTATAATGATCCTATTGTCTCTACCTCTTATGTTGAGAAACCACCTTTCCCTGTTAGAATAAAGGATCATGCTAAAACTTCAACTGTTGTTCGTAAAAGCAATATTAGAACTTATACACCTCCTGAGCAAGTCATAGTAGAACCTAATATTGCTATTGTTAAAGATCTCTTGTCTGATAATATTGATGGGCATGTTATTCAGTTCTGTGGTGAAACTGCTAGAATTGCTAAACCGTGTGCTAAAGATAAACATAGACCTGTGGTAGGCATGCCTGTTATTTCTGTTAAAATAGGAGATCATTGTTACCATGGCTTATGTGATATGGGTGCTAGTGCTAGCGTTATACCCATTGACTTATACTAAGAAATTATGCATGATATTGCACCTGCTGAGTTAGAAGATATTGATGTTACAATTAAACTTGCCAATAGAGATACTATATCTGCAATGGGAATTGTTAGAGATGTTGAAGTCTTGTGTGGAAAAACCAAATATCCCGCTGATTTTCTTGTTCTTGGTTCTCCACAAGATAGCTTTTGTCCCATTATATTTGGTAGACCCTTCTTGAACACTGTTAATGCTAAGATATACTGCAAAAATAATGTTGTTACTATTGGCTTGGATGATACGGTTCATGAGTTTTAATTCTCTAAATTTAGTAAACAACATCGTGAGGAAGAATTGCCTAGTAAGGATGAAATTATTGGTCTTGCTTCTATTGCCGTACCTCCTAGTGATCCTTTAGAACACTATTTGCTAGACCATGAAAATGATATGTTCATGAATGAAAGAAGGGAAATAGATGAAGTATTCTTTAAACAGGAACCTATTCTGCAACACAATTTGCCTGTTGAAATCCTAGGGGATCCTCCTCCACCCAAGGGTGATACCGTGTTTGAGCTTAAACCGTTGCCTGATAATCTTAAATATGCTTATCTTGATGAAAAGAAAATATATCCTGTTATTATTAGTGCTAACCTTTCAGAGCATGAAGAAGAAAGATTATTAAAAACTCTGAAGAAGCACCGTGTCGCTATTGGATATACTCTTGATGATCTTAAGGGCATTAGTCCCACTCTATGTCAACATAAAATAAATTTGGAAGCGGATGCCAAACCAGTTCATGATCCTCAACGACGTTTGAATCCTAAAATGAAAGAAGTGGTAAGAAAATAAATACTCAAGCTTCTGGAGGCAGGTATAATTTATCCCGTTGCTGGTAGTCAGTGGGTAAGTCATTTCCATTGTGTCCCTAAGAAGGGAGGTATTACTGTTGTCCCTAATGATAAAGATGAATTGATTCCGCAAAGAATTATCACAGGTTATAGGATGGTAATTGATTTCTGCAAATTAAATAAAGCTACTAAGAAAGATCATTACCCCTTACCTTTTATTGATCAAATGCTAGAAAGATTATGCAAACATACACATTATTGCTTTCTAGATGGTTATTCTAGTTTCTCTCAAATACCTGTGTCGGCTAAAGATCAATCAAAGACTACTTTTACATGCCCTTTTGGTACTTTTGCTTATAGACGTATGCCTTTTGGTTTATGTAATGCACCTGCTACCTTTCAAAGATGCATGATGGCTATATTCTCTGATTTTTGTGAAAAAAATTGTGAGGTATTCATGGATGATTTTTCCGTCTATGGTTCCTCTTTTGATGATTGCTTGAGAAATCTTGATCGAGTTTTGCAGAGATGTGAAGAAACTAATCTTGTCTTGAATTGGGAAAAGTGCCACTTTATGGTTAATGAAGGTATTGTCTTGGGGCACAAAGTTTCTGAAAGAGGTATTGAAGTTGATAAAGCCAAGGTTGATGCCATTGAAAAGATGCTATGTCCCAAGGACATCAAAGGTATAAGAAGTTTCCTTGGTCACGCCGGATTTTATAGGAGGTTCATTAAGGACTTCTCAAAAATTTCCCGGCCTCTGACTAATTTATTACAAAAAGATGTACCATTTGTCTTTGATGATGATTGTGTAGAAGAATTTGAAATACTTAAGAAAGCATTAGTCTCTACACCTGTTGTTCAGCCACCTGATTGGAATTTACCCTTTGAAATTATGTGTGATGCTAGTGATTATGCTGTAGGTGCTGTTCTAGGGCAAAGAGTTGATAAGAAATTAAATATTATCCATTATTCTAGTAAGACTCTAGACAATGCTCAAAGAAACTATGCTACTACCGAAAAGGAACTTTTAGCAGTTGTATTTGCTTGTGATAAATTCAGACCCTATATTGTTTATTCTAAAGTAACTATTCACACTGATCATGATGTTATTAAATATCTTATGGAAAAGAAAGATGCTAAACCTAGACTTATTAGATGGATTCTCTTGCTGCAAGAATTTGATTTGCATATTGTTGATAGAAAAGGAGTTGAGAACCCCGTTGCAGATAACTTATCTAGGTTAGAGAATGTTCTTGATGACCCACTACCTATTGATGATAGCTTTCCCGACGAACAATTAAATGTCATAAGCACTTCTCGTTGCACTCCATGGTATGCTGATTATGCTAATTATATTGTTGCTAAATTTATACCACCTAGCTTCACATACCAACAAAAGAAAAAGTTCTTCTATGATTTGAGACATTACTTTTGGGATGACCCACATCTTTATAAAGAAGGAGTAGATGGTGTTATTAGACGTTGTGTGCCTGAGCATGAACAGAACAGATCCTCACAAGTGTCACTCCGAAGCTTATGGAGGACACCACGCTGGAGATAGAACTGCACATAAGGTATTGCAATCCGGTTTTTATTGGCCTACTCTCTTCAAGGATGCCCGTAAGTTTGTTTTGTCTTGTGATGAATGTCAAAGAATTGGTAATATTAGTAGACGTCAAGAAATGCCTATGAATTATTCACTTGTTATTGAACCATTTGATGTTTGGGGCTTTGATTATATGGGACCTTTTCCTGCCTCTAATGGATATACACATATTTTAGTTGCTGTTGATTACGTTACTAAGTGGGTAGAAGCTATTCCAACTAGTAGTGCTGATCATAACACTTCTATTAAAATGCTTAAGGAAGTTATTTTTCCGAGGTTTGGAGTCCCTAGATATTTAATGACTGATGGTGGTTCACACTTTATTCATGGTGCTTTCCGTAAAATGCTTGCTAAATATGATGTTAATCATTGAATTGCATCTTCTTATCACCCGCAGTCTAGTGGTCAAGTAGAATTGAGTAATAGAGAGCTCAAATTAATTTTGCAAAAGACTGTTAATAGGTCTAGAAAGAATTGGTCCAAGAAACTTGATGATGCATTATGGGCCTATAGAACTGCATATAAGAATCCTATGGGTATGTCTCCATATAAAATGGTTTATGGAAAAGCATGTCACTTACCTCTCAATCTAGAACATAAGGCATATTGGGCTATTAAAGAGCTCAACTATGATTTCAAACTTGCCGGTGAGAAGAGGCTATTTGATATTAGCTCACTTGATGAATGGAGAACCCAAGCTTATGAAAATGCCAAGTTGTTTAAAGAAAAAGTTAAAAGATGGCATGACAAGAGGATACAAAAGCGTGAGTTTAATATAGGTGATTATGTATTGCTATACAACTCTCGTTTAAGATTTTTTGCAGGAAAACTTCTCTCTAAATGGGAAGGTCCCTACGTTATCGAGGAGGTCCATCGTTCCGATGCCATAAAAATCAACAACTTCGAAGGCACAAATCCGAAGGTGGTAAACGGTCAAAGAATCAAACATTATATCTCAGGTAATCCCATAAATGTTGAAACCAATATTATTGAAACCGTAACCCTGGAGAAATACATAAGGGACACTTTCCAGACCGTTTCAGACTCCGAAAAGGAATAGGTATGTGGTGCGGTAAGTAAACCGACTCCAAAACAATTTCTAAGGCAATATTTCTCCATTTTGGAATATTTATAAAAATAGAAAAATAAGTGGCAGTCCGGGAAGGACACGACGCCTTCACGAGGGTGGAGGGCGCGCCCTACCCCCCTGGCGCGCCCCCCTACCTCGTGAGCACCTCGTGTGCCCTCCGGACTCCGTTTTCTTGCACGACACGTATTTTGGTCGGTAAAAAATCATTATATATTCTCCCTAAGGTTTTGACTCGCGTATCACGCAAATATCCTCTGTTCTTGTTTTGAGCTGTTGCTGCTGCAGATTAGAGCAAGATGTCTTCTCAAGAGTCAGTCGGGGAGAGCCGGGTATCTAATCCGGCACCGGAACCAAGGGCACACAGCGATGCTGACCACTTTGGGCCAGCAACGGAGGAAGAAATGGAGGCCGACTTGATGAGGGTAGATGCCATGGAGGATCAAGAAGTCACCTCTGGCCTCCAAGCAGGGTTTACGATGGGGGAACTACAGATCTCAGCTATTCCCAACTCGGTTATCCCTTCCAATGTTAGATTTCTTTCTTATGAAAATATGAGGAGGAGTGTCTCTTGTTCTCCCGCAGCTATGCAACACCCTTGGGTGCAAGGAGCTTTAGCCGTTACAGGAAAGCTTCGCAAGGAAATAGTGGACCTCAAGCAGCAAGTCAATAAGCTCGAGGAGGAGAACTGTATCTTGAGGGGAATCATCGCCAAGAATATTACACCAACAACAAAGAAGGATATATAATCACATGGGTATGGGCACTCCCCTTGGCAACTGCCAAGCTTGGGGGAGGTGCCCCGGTATCGTATCACCATCACAACTCCTATCTTTACCATTTTTCTTAGTTCGATCCTATTAGTAGTATCTTGATCTAGTAGAATAAAGTTTATGACATGATCTAGTTTTGAGTTTTGCTTTATGATCTCTGTATGTAATCGGGTCCGTGAGCTATATATATAATAAAGATTAGTGTTGATTCAAGGGCTTGATTAATTTGCCATGATATTGGGTGAATAATAGAAAGAAAGAAGAAAGAATAAAAAGAAACAAAGAGTTCATATTGATCTTAGTGAAAGTAATTACTTCACATAGAAAGAGTATGATGATTAAAAGTTGTTGGGATTTGGCAAATATAGCTTGGGTCATCGTTGCAATTAATAGGAAGTAATAAGGAAAGAGAGGTTTCACATATAGATATATTATCATTGACATCTTTTATGATTGGGAGCACTCATTAAAATACAAGATGCTAAAGAGTTGATGTTGGACAAGGAAGACAACATAATGAGTTATGTATTCTTATATCTGAGATAAAGTATGTTGTCATGGATCCTCTAACACGTTGAGCTTGCCTTTCCCCTTCATGCTAGCCAAATTCTCAGCGCCAAGTAGAGATACTACTTGTGATTCCAAATACCCTTAACCCAGTTTTGCCATGAGAGTCCACCATATCTACCTATGGATTGAGTAAGATCTGTCAAGTAAGTTGTCATCGGTGCAAAGCAATAAAAATTGCTCTAAATATGTATGATTGATTGGTGTGGGAGAAATAAGCTTTATACGATCTTGTGATATGGAAGAAATAAAAGCGACAGACTACATAATAAAGGTTCATATCACAAGGGGCAATATAAAGTGACGTTCTTTCGCATTGAGATTTTGTGCATCCAACCATAAAAGCGCATGGCAACCTCTGCTTCCCTCTGCGAAGGGCCTATCTTTTATTATTATCCTCTACCCTATGCAAGAGTCACGGTGATCTTCACCTTTCCTTTTTCATTTTATCCTTTGGCAAGCCCAGCATGTTGGAAAGAACATGATATACATATCTAATTGGATGTAGGGGAGCATGAATTATTATTGTTGACATTACCCTTGAGGTAAAAGGTTGTGGGGCAAAACTATAAGCCCCTATCTTTCTCTGTGTCCGATTAAAACTCCGTAACCACAAGTATTGCGTAAGTGCTAGCAATTATGAAGGACTAAATGATATTTGAGTATGTGGACTTGCTTTTAAGCTCTGACATAGACTCTTTCCGATGTTATGATAAATTGCAATTGCTTCAATGACTGAGGTTATAATTTGTTGGTGCTCAATAAGGTTTCTGATTCATACTTTTGCATTGTGAAAAGATCATCACTTGAACATAAGTAATCATATGACAAAATCTATATATGTTGCTGTTATGAGAATAATCATGATGCCTTCATGTTCGTATTTTATTTTTATCGACGCCTCTACCTCTAAACATGAGGACAAATTTATTGTTATCGGCTTTTCGCTTGAGGACAAGCGAGGCCTAAGCTTGGGGGAGTTGATACGTCCATTTTGCATCATGCTTTTATATCAATATTTATTGCATTATGGGCTATTATTTCACGTTATGTCACAATACTTATGGCTATTCTCTCTTATTTTACAAGGTTTACATGAAGAGGGAGAATGCCGACAGCTGGAATTCTGGGCTGGAAAAGGAGCAAATAATGGAGACCTATTCTGTGCAACTGCAAAAGTCCTGAAACTCCAAGGAATATCTTAAAATAAATAAAGAAAAATCGTCGCCAAAGATGAAGGCCAGGGGGCCCACACCCTGCTCACGAGGGTGGGGGCGCCCCCCCTACCTCGTGGGCCCCCTGGTGGCTCTCCGATGCCCATCTTCTCCTATATGAAGTCTTTCGATGAGAAAAAAAACATTAAGCAACCTTTCGGGACGAGACTCCGCCGCCACGAGGCGGAACCTTGGCGGAACCAATCTAGGGCTCCGGCGGAGCTGTTCTGCCGGGGACACTTCCCTCTGGGAGGGGGAAATCATCGTCATCATCATCACCAACGATCCTCTCATCGGGAGAGGGCAATCTCCATCAACATCTTCACCAGCACCATCTCATCTCCAAACCCTAGTTCATCTCTTGTATCCAATTCTTGTCTCCAAGTTCGGGATTGGTGCTAGTAGGTTGCTAGTAGTGTTGATTACTCCTTGTAGTTGATGCTAGTTGGTTTATTTGGTGGAAGATCATATGTTCAGATCCTTTATGCATATTATTACCCTCTGATTATGAACATGAATATGCTTTGTGAGTAGTTACGTTTGTTCCCGAGGACAAGGGAGAAGTCTTGCTATTAGTAGTCATGTGAATTTGGTATTCGTTCGATATTTTGATGAGATGTATGTTGTCTAGCCTCTAGTGGTGTTATGTGAACGTCGACTACATAACACTTCACCATTATTTGGGCCTAGAGGAAGGCATTGGGAAGTAATAAGTAGATGATGGGTTGCTAGAGTGACAGAAGCTTAAACCCTTGTTTATGCGTTGCTTCGTAAGGGGCTGTTTGGATCCATATGTTTCATGCTATGGTTAGGTTTACCTTAATACTTTTGTTGTAGTTGCGGATGCTTGCAATAGAGGTTAATCATAAGTGGGAGGCTTGTTCAAGTAAGAACAGCACCCAAGCACCGGTCCACCCACATATCAAATTATCAAAGTACCGAACTCGAATCATATGAACATGATGAAAACTAGCTTGACAATATTCCCATGTGTCCTCGGGAGTGCTTTCCTATTATAAGAGTTTGTTCCAGCTTGCCCTTTGCTACAAAAAGGATTGGGACACCTTTCTGCACTTTACTTACTCTTGTTACTTGTTGCTCGTTACAATTTACCTTATCACAAAGCTATCTTTTACCACTTATTTCAGTACTTGCAGAGAATACCTTGCTGAAAACCGCTTATCATTTCCTTCTCCTCCTCGTTGGGTTCGAAACTCTTACTTATCAGAAGGACTACGATAGATCCCCTATACTTGTGGGTCATCAATCACGTTCCCGAAGGTTTCATTCCGTTTGGACTCCGTTTGATATTCCTTTTCTTCGAAATACTGAAATAGGCAAATAACAGCAATTCTAGGCTGGGCCTCCGGTCAATAGGTTAGTCCCAAAAATAATATAAAAGTGGAAAATAAAGCCCAATAAAGCCTAAAATAGTAGATAAAGTAGCATGGAGCAATCAAAAATTATAGATACGTTGGAGACGTATCAGGCATCCCCAAGCTTAATTCCTGCTCGTCCTCGAGTAGGTAAATGATAAAAAGAGAATTTTTGATGCGGAGTGATACTTTGGCATAATTTCAATGTAAATCTTCTAAATTGTGGTATGAATATTCAGATCCGAAAGATTCAAGACAAAAGTTCATATTGACATAAAAATAATAATACTTCAAGTATACTAACTGAGCAATTATGTCTTCTCAAAATAACATGGCCAAAGAAAGTTATCCCTACAAAATCATATAGTCTGGCTATGCTCCATCTTCCCCACACAAAGTATTTAAATCATGCACAACTCCGATGACAAGCCAAGCAATTGTTTCATACTTTAACATTTTCAGAACTTTTTCAATCTTCACGCAATACATGAGCGTGAGCCATGGATATAGCACTATATGTGGAATAGAATGGTGGTTGTGGAGAAGACAACAAAAGGAGAAGATAGTCTCACATCAACTAGGCATATCAACGGGCTATGGAGATGCCCATCAATAGATATCAATGTGAGTGAGTAGGGATTGCCATGCAACGGATGCACTAGAGCTATAAGTATATGAAAGCTCAAGAAAAGAAACTAAGTGGGTGTGCATCCAACTCGCTTGCTCACGAAGACCTAGGGCATTTGAGGAAGCCCATCATTGGAATATACAAGCCAAGTTCTGTAATGAAAAATTCACACTAGTATATGAAAGTGACAAAATGAGAGACTCTCTATAATGAAGATCTTGGTACTACTTTGAAGCACAAGTGTGGTAAAAGGATAGTAACATTGCCCCTTCTCTCTTATTCTCTCTTTTTTTTCTCTTTTTTCTTTCTTTGGGCCTTTTTTATGGCATCTTTTTTTTCTCTTCTTTTATTTATTTATTTTTCGTCCGGAGTCTCATCCCGACTTGTGGGGGAATCATAGTCTCCATCATCCTTTCCTCACTGGGACAACGCTCTAATAATGATGATCATCACACTTTTATTTACTTACAACTCAAGAGTTACAACTCGATACTCAGAACAAAATATGACTCTATATGAATGCCTCTGTCGGTGTACCGGGATATGCAATGAATCAAGAGTGACATGTATGAAAGAATTATGAACGGTGGCTTCGCCACAAATATGATGTCAACTACATGATCATGCTAGCAATATGACAATGATGGAGCGTGTCATAATAAACGGAACGGTGGAAAGTTGCATGGCAATATATCTCGGAATGGCTATGGAAATGCCATAATAGGTAGGTATGGTGGCTGTTTTGAGGAAGATATATGGTGGGTGTATGATACCGGCGAAAAGTGCGCGGTATGAGAGAGGCTAGCAATTGTGGAAGGATGGGAAAAAGTGTGTATAATCCATGGACTCAACATTAGTCATAAAGAACTCATATACTTATTGCAAAAATCTAGAAGTTATCAAAGCAAAGTATTACGCGCATGCTCCTAGGGGGATAGATTGGTAGGAAAAGACCATCGCTCGTCCCCGACCGCCACTCATAAGGAAGACAATCAAGAAATAAATCATGCTCCGAGTTCATCACATAACGGTTCACCATATGTGCATGCTACGGGAATCACAAACTTCAACACATGTATTCTTTAAATTCACAACTACTCAACTAGCATGAATCTAATATCACCATCTTCATATCTCAAAACAATTATCGAGCATCAAAATTTTCTTAGTATTCAACGCACTCAAAAGAAAGTTTCACATATCTTGAATACCAAGTATATTAATATTTAAGCAAATTACCATGCTATTAACGACTCTCAAAATAATATAAGTGAAGCATGAGAGATCAATAGTTTCTTTAAAACAAATATACCACCGTGATCTAAAAGATCTAAGTGAAGCACTAGAGCAAAAATTATCACGCTCAAAAGATATAAGTGAAGCACTATGAGCAAAACTATCAAGTTCCAGTTTATGTATGGCTCTCTCAAAAGGTGTGTACAGCAAGGATGATTGTGGTAAACTAAAAATCGAAGACTAATATAATACATGACGCTCCAAGCAAAACACTTATCATGTGGTGAATAAAAATATAGCCCCAAGTAAAGTTACCAATGAACGAAGATGAAAGAGGGGATGCCTTCCCGAGGCATCCCCAACCTTCGGATTTTGGCTATTCTTGAATATCTTGGGGTGCCATGGGCATCCCCAAGCTTAGGCTCTTGCCACCCTTTATTCCATAGTCCATAGAAGCTTTACCCAAAACTTGAAAACTTCACAACACAAAACTCAATAGAAATCTCGTGAGCTCCGTTAGAGAAAGAAAACAAAAGACTACTTTAAGGTACTGTAATGAACTCATTCTTTATTTATATTGGTGTTAAACCTACTGTATTCCAACTTCTCTATGGATTATAAACTATTTTATTGGCCACAGATTCATCAAAATAAGCAAACAACACACGAAAAACAGAATCTGTAAAAAACAGAACAGTCTGTAGTAATCTGTAACTAAAGCAAACTTATGGAAATCCAAAAAATCTACCAAAATTAGACGGCCTATAAAATTTGTTTATTGATCAGCAGCAATTGGAATCACTATTTTATCACGTTCTGGTGATTTTTAACAATTCGGGTACTGAGCGCAAAGTTTCTGGAAATTACAGCAAGATCAAATAACTATCATCCAAGAAGATCCAATAGGTTTAACTTGGCACAAACACTAATTAAAAGATAAAACCACATCTAAATAGAAGGTAGATGGATTATTTTTTCCTAAACATAAACAAAAACAAAAAACATAAAGAAAATGTGGTTGCCTCCCAACTAGCGCTATCGTTTAACGCCCCTAGCTAGGCATAAAAGCGAGGATAGATCTAACAGGTGCCATCTTTGGCACTAAACTCAGAAGTAGCACGCATGATAGATTCATAAGGTAATTTGACTTTATTTCTTGGAAAGTGCTCCATGCCTTTCTTTAATGGAAATTGGAATCTAATATTCCCTTCCTTCATATCAATAATCGCACCAATCGTTCCAAGGAAAGGTCTACCAAGAATAATAGGACAAGAAAGATTGCAATCTATATCAAGAACGATAAAATCTACGGGCACCAAATTTCTATTTGCAACGATAAGAACATCATTGATCCTTCCCATTAGGCCTTTTAATGGTGGAATCCGCAAGGTGCAAATTTAAAGAACAATCATCAAGATCATGGAAACCTAGAATATCACATAAAGTTTTCGGAATCGTGGAAACACTAGCACCCAAATCACACAAAGCAAAACACTCATAATCTTTAATTCTAATCTTTATAGTAGGTTCCTACTCATCATTAAGTTTTGTAGGTATAGAAACTTCCAAATTAAGTTTTTCATCATAAGATTGCATCAAAGCATCAACAATATGCTTGGTAAAAGCTTTATTTTGACTATAAGCATGAGGAGAATTAACAACGGCTTGCTACAAGGAAATACAACCTTTTAAATAGCAATTATCATAATTAAATTCCTTGAAGTCCGAGATAGTGGGTTCAACATTATTAGAAGTTGAGGATTCTCCAATCTCACTTTTACCAAATTTAACATTAAGATCTAAAGATTCTGAATTCTTGGGACGCCTTCTAGGCAAAGTTGATTCATCATCAGTCCCATAATCATCACAGTTCATATTGCAAAACATAGATCTAATTGGAGATGCATCAATAACTTTAAGATCCTCATCATTATTTTCACGGAAACTAGACGAACACGCTTTTATAAAGCTTTCTTTCTTAGCACGCAATCTAGCGGTTCTTTCCTTGCACTCGTCAATGGAAATTCTCATTACTTTGAGAGACTCATTGATATCATGCTTAGGAGAAGAAGATCCAAGTTTAAGAGAATTAACATCAAGCGAAAGTCTATCAACGTTCCTAGCCAAATCATCAACTTTGAGCAATTTTTCTTCAAGCATAGCATTAAAATTCTTTTGAGAGATCATAAATTCTTTCACACTATTCTCAAAGTCAGAGGGCATCTTATTAAAATTACCATAAGAATTATTGTAGGAATTTCCATAATTATTAGAGGGATTACGAGGGAACGGTCTAGCATTAAAATTTCCTCTATAAGCATTATTTCCAAAACTATTCCTACCAACAAAATTCACATCCATAGATTCATTATTATTCTCAATCAAGGAAGACAAAGGCATATCATTGGGATCAAGAGGAGTATTTTTAGTAGCAAACATCTTCATAAGTTCATCCATCTTTCCACTCAAAACATTGATTTCTTCTATAGCATGCACTTTTTTACTAGAAGATCTTTCGGTGTGCCATTGAGAATAATTAGCCATAATATTATCAAGTAATTTTGTAGCATCTCCTAACATGATTTCCATAAAGGTGCCTCCCGCGGCTGAATCTAAGAGATTTCTAGAAGCAAAGTTCAAACCGGCATAAAATTTTTGTATGATCATCCATACATTCAAACCATGAGTAGGGCAATTACGAAGCATCAATTTCATTCTTTCCCAAGATTGGGCAACATGCTCATGATCAAGTTGTTTAAAATTCATAATATCGTTCCTAAGAGTGATGATCTTAGCGGGAGGAAAATACTTAGAGATAAAAGCATCTTTGCACTTGTTCCAAGAATCAATACTATTCTTAGGCAAAGACGAAAACCAAACTTTAGCACGATCTCTAAGTGAAAATGGAAATAACTTCAATTTGACAACATTGTTATCCGTATGTTTCTTCTTTTCCATATCACACAAATCAAAAAAGTTGTTTAGATGAGTAGCGGCATCTTCGCTAGGAAGGCCGGAGAATTGATCTTTCATAACAAGATTCAACAACGCGGTATTGATTTCACAAGACTCATCATTATTAAGAGGAGCAATCGGAGTACTAAGGAAAGCATTATTATTCGTATTCGAGAAGTCACACAATTTGGTATTATCTTGCGCCATGGCAACAAGTAATCCAACACACAGGCAAACAGAAAAACGGCAAGCGAAAAGAGAGGAGGAGATTGGGAAAGAGAGGGCGAATAAAACGGCAAGGGTGAAGTGGGGGAGAGGAAAACGAGAGGCAAATGGCAAATAATGTAAATGCGAGGGATATAGGTTTGTGATGGGTACTTGGTATGTCTTGACTTGAGCGAAGACCTCCCCGGCAACGGCACCAGAAATCCTTCTTGTTATGTCCTATGCTTGCGTTGGTTTTCCTCGAAGAGGAGAGGGTGATGCAGCAAAGTGTAGCGTAAGTATTTCCCTCAGTTTTGAGAACCAAGGTATCAATCCAGTAGGAGGCTCCTCAAAAGTCCCACACACCTACACAAACAAACGAGAACTCGCAACCAACGCAATAAAGGGGTTGTCAATCCTTCATGGCCACTTCATGAAAGTGAGATCTAATAAAGATAGTATGATAAGATAAATATATTTTTGGTATTTTATAATATAGATGCAAAAAGTAAAGATGCAAATAAAAGTAGATTAGAAACAAATATGATAAGAGATAGACCCGGGGGCCATAGGTTTCACTAGTGGCTTCTCTCAAGATAGCATAAGTATTACGGTGGGTGAACAAATTACGGTCGAGCAATTGATAGAAAAGCGCACAGTTATGAGATTATCTAGGCATGATCATGTATATAGGCATCACGTCCATAACAAGTAGACCGACTCCTGCCTGCATCTACTACTATTACTCCACACATCGACCGCTATCCAGCATGCATCTAGAGTATTAAGTTCATAAGAACAGAGTAACGCATTAAGCAAGATGACATGATGTAGAGGGATAAACTCATGCAATATGATATAAACCCCATCTTGTTATCCTCGATGGCAACAATACAATACGTGCCTTGGAACCCTTTCACATCGGGTAAGGACATCAGAAACACGCCTAATATGCGACCCTATCCAAAAGGAACTCAAGGTCCCACCAAGGATAGACCCGATATTGAAACGCTTTTGCAAGGTGGATATCATTACATCAACATTACATAATAGATGGGGATACATACATAAGGCACAAATGCCACAAGAATACATCAACATCATATACAAGAGATCAACATCCGACTACGATGAAACATAAACAGAAACTCAAACGACATCCACCCTGCTAGCCCAGAGCTACCGACCTGGAACCTATCCCCGATCAAGAAGCGAAACAAGAACTCCAATACAAGCAAACATCGCCTCACGCCATGAGCATCGCATAACCTGTACCTGCAATCGGTGGTGTAGTAATCTGTGAGCCACGAGGACTCAAAGAATCCCATTACCATGGGTATCAAGACTAGCAAAGCTTAATGGGAAAGGAAGGGGTAAAGTGGTGAGGTTGCAGCAGCGACTAAGCATATATGGTGGCTAACATACGCAAATGAGAGCGAGAAGAGAAACAAAGGAACGGTCGTCAACTAGTAATGATCAAGAAATGATCCTGAACTCCTACTTACGCCAGACATAACCCAAGAACCGTGTTCTCCTCTCGATCAACCCCGAAAAGAGACACTCACGGTTACGCACACGGTTGGTGTATTTTAGAAGAGTTTGCTTCAAGTTTACTACAACCGGATATTAACAAATTCCCATCTGCCACATAACCGCGGGCACGGCTCTCGAAAGTTTATACCCTGCAGGGGTGTCCCAACTTAGCCCATGATAAGCTCTCGCGATCAACGAATGATATTCCTTCTCCCCGGGAAGACCCGATCAGTCTCGAATCCGGCTACAAGACATTTCGACAAAGAATAAAACAAGACCAGCAAAGCCGCCCGATGTGCCGACAAATCCCGATAGGAGTCGACGTACTCGCTCTCGTGGCAACACCGGATGAGACTAGCTACGAGTAAAACCAGACCTCGAGTTTCTCCGAGGGGGCCCCGCAGGCAGCTCGGTTCAGGCCAGCACTTATAGAAGCACTGGCCCGGGGGGGCTAAAATAAAGATGACCCTTGGGCTCCGGAAACCCAAGGGAAAAAGGGCATAGGTGAGGCAAATGGTAAAACCAATGTTGGGCCTTGCTGGAGGAGTCTTATTCAAAGCGAACTGTCAAGGGGGTCCCATAAATCACCCGACCGCGTTAGGGACGCAAAATCCGGGAACGTAATACCGATATGACGGAAACTAGGGCGGCAAGAGTGGAACAAAACACCAGGCATAAGGCCGAGCCTTCCACCCTTTACCAAGTATATAGATGCATTAATTAAACAAGATATATTGTGATATCCCAACAAGTAAACATGTTCCAACAAGGAACAACATCTCCATGTTCCAACAAGGAACAAACTTCATCTTCACCTGCAACTAACAACGCTATAAGAGGGGCTGAGCAAAGCGGTAACATAGCCAAGCAATGGTTTGCATAGGAAAGGTGTCAAAGGTTAGAGGCTGACATGACAATTTGGGATGGCTTGATAAACAGGTAATAGGTAGCGCAGCATAGCGATAGAACGAAGCAACTAGCATAGCAATGATAGTAGTGAGATCTAGGGTAGCGGTCATCTTGCCTGAAATCCCGCAAGGAAGAAGAACGAGTCCATGAAGAAGACGAACGGATGAAGCCGAACCGAGCGTAGACGAACGAATCCTCACGATCGCAACGAAACAGGAACTAACAAGAAGAAGCACAGAACAAAGTAAACACACCACCCATAGACAAGACATGATGCACAACCAAGCATGATGCATGACAAGACTACATGAAGCTACTCATGGCAAGAGATGATGCAAACAAGAGCAACACATCAAGGCAAGTTTAAATGAGGCCGGAAACAACATAGAACAATTCCGGTAAGTCCTCATATGCAAATTTCGAAATTGGTCCAGATCTGAATAAACCTTATGTTGAAGTTGTTAAACAGCAAGTTAATATGCACCACGATGATCTACACGACATTCTAGTCAAGTTACATATAAAGTTCATTAGATTCGGAGCTACGGCCTAGAAGATATGAGCAACACAAGATAAGCATGGCATTGATGCAAAATGCATACAAACATCAAGCAAACACTCTCAAAACATGGATGCAACATGATAATATGAAGCTACATGCAAAATCAAGCAAGTTTCATATAGAGCACACTCAAAACGGAGCAACGGTTCAACACATACACCCTATACAAGTCATAACAACAATCTGTCCAAAACAGCAACTAGGCATATTGCAAGCATCAAAACAATATGCTACAGAACCTCAATATGAAAACAAAAGGCATGGGCATGATGTACAGGTAAAGCATGACAAAAGATGAACACTGAGCTATCTCCAGAAATGACTAAAACATGTTCAAAAGGACATGGCAAGATTGCAAATAATAACAGTTTCAGACTTTGCAGAAAATAACATCAGGTTAACATGTTTAGAGCTATGAAACAACATGTTACAGGAACTTAACATGGCAAACAAAGGCATGGCATGAATCTACTAATAGCATAGATCAAAAGTCCCTTACTGACCATAAGCCAAAAAGGATCAGAAAATATGATGGCACCCATGTAAACATGGCAAGTTATATTACAGATTCATACATGGCAGAAACAACAATAAGTAGGCATGTTGGTGAGCTTGAACCACTCACCACAGAGCAATACATGGCATGGCAAGGCAACTCACAGTAAGAAGACATGGCATAGAGGCTATACATGGCAAGAACAACATCATAGCATACACGGATCAACTACAACAACCTTGGCAAAATTGAATAACATGTAAACAACCTGCCAGGAAACATTTTATAGCAAAAGTAGAGCTCGATTGACTCAAGCTATTGCACTCCATAATTGCAAACAAGTGCATGGATGGATAGAGCAAGACATGTAGAACAAAACATCCTTAGTGAAGTATCTCAAAATTGTTAGATCACAGGGAGGAAACTCACACAATCACGGTGGCGGCGAGAGATGCAGAGAGCAGAACGACACAAGGAAGAAGATGATTTTGTGCCGCGTAACCACTTCGGCTTTTCCTTCTCTTTCCTTTTATTCAACGTGAAAACAAACTGGGATTGAGATCCTATAGTTACGCCACAACTCCAGATGAATCGTGCCATCCCACGACTCGGCGTTGTGGCCCAACAACACATACGACCCGGCCAAACGTGTACTCTCACATCAGCCCATAACTAAGGCATGCAGCACGTTACATGTGCCGTGCCATCTACATGCAAACTCTAACACAAAATTAGAAAACAACACACCTCAACGTGAACAAGCACGTTTCAGGCTACAAGTTGAAAACACATGCACATACACACTACCCTACAGAACTAGTGCATGGAGCTAAGGACTAATGCAATATTTGAATTAAGCAATCGTAACAAGATTAGCACCAACAAAAATAAGCATGGATCTCTCGGTAGCATCAAGTAAACATGGCATAAAAATATCAGCAAAACAGGGCTGAAATCAGTAACATCATGAAGCCTAGTTTGCATGCTCGTGCTAGTCACCACAGAGATCACAAAAATACATGACATACACCTCTGTAAAGATGGCATGGCATATTATAAAACACATGTAGGACTCAAGGTCATAGGGTGCACACATCAATCATGGCAAAAATGACAAAAGTGCATGTTCTGATAAAAATCAGAAACTAACATCACATAGCCCTCTTCTAACAGCATTTCGGGCATCAAGATGAGCTCAAATGAAAATGATGCAATGAGATGAAATGATCTACTCTTCGAGACGAACAATTTGACATATTACACGCACGAAACGGAGCAGCGATGACAGAGTTATGATGCGATGAAAATGCATGAAAATAACATGAAATCTGGGACTTAGTGGAAATATCACCTCCGAGAAAGTCAACCCGGGACGAGGAGATCCGGGATGGGAAGATCCGGATCGGGACGAGGTGTTTGGTTGGTGGTGGTGGTGGATCTCGTCCGGATCCGGTGGATCCGGCGACGGCGGCGCCGGCGAGGCCTCCGGCGAGGGCGGCGGCCGGAGTTGGAGGGGCGCGGGGAGGCGAGGGGCACTACTAGGAAAAGGCCTACTAATGGCGCACCTAATTTGGCCATTAATGGCGCATTAGTGGTGCGCCATTAGTGCCACGCCATTAGTATATTTTATTAATGGCGCACTATCGGTGCGCCATTAGTATTCTGGTATACTAATGGCGCACCACCGATGCGCCATTAGTATGCCTCCCAGGGGGCCATGTATACCCAGGTGCTTTGGCATACTAATGGCGCACGGCAACATGATGCGCCATTAGTAACTTCGGCATACTAATGGCGCACTATTCAGTGATGCGCCATTAGTATCCTTTGGCATACTAATGGCGCACTGTGTTGTGATGCGCCATTAGTATGAATATTAGGTTTTTTAATTTTCTGTTTTTTGCACAGGTTACAAAATGTATAATTGGACAAAATATAGACAACACACAACAACAACAGATTCATCGAATACAATAGAAGATTAGTCTCTGAATACAATTCATCATATTAGTCTCTGAATACAATTCATCATATTAGTCTCCGAATTGAAAAGACCGAACAAAGATAGAACATTATATTACAAGTCTCGAGACCGCGAGTAGCGAGTTTGTCTTCACATTACAAGTCGATATCGATCATCTAAACTACCATCACATAGAAGAGAGCTGCGGTCAACACGATGAGCATCATCACGATGAAACTCGCCTTCATACGGTTCCTCCAACGCCCTCCCTCTCCCGCTAGATAGCGGGCGATCTAGATTCGCCTCGCCCTAGTGGTGTACCCTTTGTAACTGTTACCGCTGAATCGGTGAACCTGTCTCCGACACTCCTCCCAATCGTCAGAGACTTCGGGAACCTTACCCTTGTACACTACATACGACGGCATCGCTATGCACTAGCCAAACGAAACGTTAGTACCAATTCACGACAATACATAAGCAATATATAAGTATGCAATGAACAATCGGAAGAGAAAAGCAAGACATTAATAGCATCGATTACATCTAAGTTGAACGACTCTCAAACCAAAGAGACATACTACAAGTTCATTAAAGTTTAATTACAACATGAGCCAATCGATGTTTCGAACTAGACAACTCGACTCAAGGGACCGGAGCGTGGATGAAGCCGCCGCTCATCGTGGGAGTCATGAAAGAATGGGCGTTGTCATCCTGCATTTGTAGCATTGTGTCGATGTCACCGCTGGACGGTTGATTTCGAGGTAGAACTGCCCCGAGGTACGGCGACATCTTGATGGATGATTTCCGCAAACTCCGATCGATGCGAAGAATTCTTGTCCGATGTCCGCATCCTGGATTGCCGACACGCCGCGCCCAATATCGGAGTTTACTTGGTAGCGAGAGTTGATGATGGTCCCGCACGATCGCCCGCATGTGATGGATGGCGAGTAGGCACCCTTCGACCGCCAGCGGCTGCTTGACGCAGCAGAACGTCAGATTGGGGAGAACATGTGCTTGCCGTGATTACGAATAGGCCTGGTGAAGGTGCCTCCAGATTGGGCGAGCCGGGAGAACATCATCAAGAACCTTCTTGACATTTGTGTAGTCTACGTCAATCGACGGTCCGGTCGAAATACGTGGCCATGGAATATTTGGGGCTTAGGAGGATGAGCGCAATGTGTCACCGCAGAAAACACGGAATGTTAAAAGAAAACGATCAAATCTAAGAATTCATATGTTACGGGCTGGTTGAGGGAGGACTTACTCGGAAAGTAAGGCACGAGGAAGTTATCCTTATCTTGGTTTGCCGTAATGACGCCGAGGTAAGAACTCGCGACTTGCCGGTCCCCAGCGCTGCCCAAGATCTTGGCACGCATGTAGAAGGGGTCGACTATCACGATGTCCGGGTCTTGTCGCTAATGATCCGTGATCTCCATACTAAGCGAAAATAGCCGAACGAAGGTGTAGTGGAGCGGATGAAGGTTCAACATAGCGTGGATGTCATCAAACCGCAGGACGATCGTGACGCCCGATGGAGTTATCCACAAAGCCCTTGCCCTCCGCACCTTGGCCACGAAAACCGGTATGCCACATCCTTCTCTCGAGACGCCGCTTCTCCAAAGAAAGAACACTGTCATGCAGACTCAGATAGCACCGTTGCAGCATTGAGCATATTTGTCGGTAGCATCGCCTCTACCCGCCACATGCACCCTCCTCGAGATATCCTCAGTGAAGGTGGCCCGCCCCGAGCACGGATCGCATTTCGGTGCCGGCTGGCCCGCACCCTTGTTAGTCTTTCTTTGCGTGCCTTCTTCTTCTCCTGTAATGGGACCGAGTTCTGCTCACGCACCGCCTTCTTGAGTGTGTTGGGGTTGATATTTTCACCTCGCCTATCCGAGGCTCGGTGAAGTCGGCAGCGGAGGCGCCTCCCGAGAGTTGAACGCGACGACGCCTATTGCTACTTGGCTTCTCCGTGGTACCAGCTAGATCGCGCACGCCTTTTGTTGGGTTGGGTTCTTGAGAAGGAGGCCCCATGAAGTCGCCACCGCATCCATGATCGGCAAAGTATCGATCGACGCTGGAAAATGTATCGTCGTCGCCGTTGTTCGATCCTGTGCCATATGCATGTTTGGATCCAGCGGCATAGGGATGTCCGCACCGCTGGGCGGTCTTGCCATGGGGCCGACTTGGCGACGCACGATCGGGCGGTGTTGTCTTTGGGTGGTGTCCCCGCCTCAAACGAATCTGCTCTTCGCCAAAGCAGGGCCAGCTCAGCAGCGCCGAGGGTCATCACGCCATCATCGCCGCCCCGACGGGTTGAATCGGAGGTAACAACTCGTCGCAGCCTGGCAGCACCAACCAATTGAACCCTAAACAAGTTGGGTGGCATCCGGTACCGTGGAACAAGGGTTGCCCGTTGAACGATTTTGCCCTTGGCGACATCGACCAACTCGTTGTTCACGGCGCGTGAGAGTGCACGGAACGTCGGCGGCGCCGCGAAAACATGTAGGGCGCCGGGGATGCCCACCAAAGGCAAGGAGATGAAGTCCTCGACCGAGAGAGGCTTAATTAGTTACCGTGATGATGGCGCCGAGCTCGGCTAATGTCGAGGCACCGCCAACGGCGGGCGGCAGCTGACGGAGGGGCCGCTTGCTGCAGAGGTGCCGCCGCGACACCCGGTGCATTAAGCTCCGTGCGGCGCCGGAGACACCAATGCCGCCCGCCGGAGACACCAATGGTTCCCGCCATCGCATTCTGCGAAGTTGCTGGCCGTGAAGCTAGGAATCGGGCGGCCCTGCTGGCGCCCGCAATCCACGCACTCAACCCCGGATCAAGGTAGGCACAATGGCGGTGATCGCCGCCCGAGTTGTTGTTGCACTTGCTCTTGGACAATCTCCGAAATCCGCGCCACCTGTGCCTTTGAGTTCTTGAACCTCGCGCTACCGCTTTCCGAGCTGGTCTTTTTCTCCTTCCGCACACCAGCGTATAGTATGACCCCATTTTGTGGACAAGCCTTTGCCGCCACACGACCAGCCGACGCCGGCTTATCGAGCTTATCCTTGTTCTTCATTACATTCAACGCCATATTGAGAGTGGTGTCCCAAGGGTTGTTTTAGTCGACCCCATGCTATCGCTTTCAACAAGGTATGGAAGGAATGTGAACCATTTAGAAATTTGGCTTCATTAATTAGAATGCAACCATATGGAGATAATTACCCGGGGTGGTATTCCTTACTGTAACAACCTCAAGCGCCTGGTCTTCGGATCCGTGGTAAGCTCCTTTGTTTTCGGGTCCTTCTTGTACCGGGCCCCGACAAAGTTCCTGGTCTGCTTGTCACCGATTTATCAAGAGGGGCGGTAGGCCTTGCTCGGCACGCCCGCGCCCTCCTTGTCCCATATAGGCTCCGCCACTCAGAACCGCCGGACCGAGTGTGTGTTCCCTAAGTTCAGCTCCCGCATTTCTTTCCCCACCGACTTGATTCGAGTTTGCGGTGCTCGAGCAATTGATCTTGAAGTCGCTAGTAGTCATCTTCGTGATCAAGGATTTTTCTCCTTGATCTTCTCATAACTCTCACCTTTCTCGATCATTCTCTTCACATTTCTTTTCCAAGTAGACAGGGCCTTGCTCATCTTCGTGAGGGCAACATTGTTCACTTTATTCCCTTTGAGGCTTGTGTTTTCAAAAGCAGCGGGAACTTGTATCGCTCGTGCAGCTTCATGAAGAGGAGGTTGCGCAAATTCCTCGGTCAGATGCCTCGTGTTCTTGGTGTTGATCGAGACGGTGTTCGGAGAATGCACCCGAGCTGAAGCGAGTACCCTTGACTATTCGCCGGGCGCCGTTGGATTCCCGCCGAGTCCACTTCAAGAACTTCCTCCTTGAGGGTGCGGAGCACGGTCGGGCGCCGTCCTTCCGCTGCCTCTTCTTTTGGCTGCCATCTCAGCGCGCGCCGCCATCATCGGGTGGCATCCTCGCCGCACCATCGGTGGTGGCATCGGGGGTCATCCTCGGCGGTACCATGAGTGGTCTCGGATCGGTGGGAAGGCGGCGCCTCATACAAGTGAGGTTGTTCCTCCATCTCCGGGACAGCTCCTGAATGCCTTGCCGCCTCAACCCCGGCCTCATCGCTAGGGCCATGTTTCTCTCTAAATAGAAACAAAGTTTGGTCAAAAAGTTGGTTATTGTCAAGTAACAAGATCATGGTCTCATCATTTAGGGTTTGTCGACACCGAGGCATCCTAAAATCTAAGCTTTTATCATTGAGGGTTCTTCGACGCCGAGGCACCCTAAAAGCCTAACCTTTCATCATTTTGGTTTTATCGACACCGAGGCACCCTAAAAGCCATGCATTAGTCACAAGTACGCCGGGGCACTTGATCCTACTTAATTAACTACTAAGATACCCCGGCCCATGCATTAGTCACAAGTACCCCATATGTCCTATTTTTAGCAAAGTCATGCTAAAATTCACGGAAAATTTCAGCATGACCTTTGCTGAAAATAGGACATATGGAGTACCCGAATTTGCCGGAACGGAAGTTAATCGACATTCCAGCAAACTCAAGGGCCTCTCGGGGTACCTGCAATATCATTATCCCCGCGTAATGAAGTCCCCAATGGGTCATTTCAGAAGATCACAAGTAGCATCATCACAAGTACAACAGCAGCAGCAGTGAATACAGCCATAACAGCAGCAGCAACTTTATTCTTCTTCTTCATAAAGACTAATTGTCTAATTGAGCAATACAAAGACAGTGTGAACAAATAAAACACAAACTACACCTACATATTTGGGTACCTCTATGGTAGTAACATGCCATTCTCTGCCTAGAGCTATCAGAGCACGATCTATTCTGCTTACTACTAAAGTTATAGCAGATCATGCTTTCATAACCAACTAGTTACCTTTAAGTTCAAATACTGTCCACAAAACCACAACAGAAGTAGCACAAAATCATTCAAGTACCAGTGTTTAACTAAAACTTGGTGTGAATAAGATCCTCCACAAGATTTCATACCAATAATCAAAACCCCAAAACCTGACCCCAACTAGTTACCATAAGGTCAAATACTGTCCACAAAACCAAAACAGAAGTAGCACAAAATTATTCAAGTATCATTGTTTAACTAAAACTTGGTGTAAATAAGGTAATAAAAGCAAATTATCCTAGCCAACATGGGTTTTCAGGAAATATTGAGACGCCGCACTTCGATCGACTTCCCGAGGTACATTCTCAACTAGCATAGTTTGTTTACCTTCTATTCCTATGTGGTTCATTACTTGATTTCCTTTCAGCCTCAAAGTTTATGTTTGTCTTGGTCATATTATGCTTTTGGCAACCACTACTAATGTAAAAGATTTTTGTGAACTTGGGAAGAAAAGAACCAACTTTCATCAAACAAATAAAAATAAGATCATGAGCAGAATAGTTGTTAGGGTACTGTCATTTATAGGACCATTTAACATTGGCTATGCATTTCTTGGCTGCAACAATCACTGAGTATGAAATAGGTAGAATAGAATGTATTTTTCTCACTTGGGAAAGTAATCAGTTACAGCAACTTCAATATTTTGTGTCTCTGAATATTTGCATAAATTCCTACGATCATCCATGAGCAGCACCACATAGCAGTTCACAGAGCGTAACATGAGGCGCTTAGCTACCGATGAGCTTTTTGGCCAACACTCATAACACTGATCAACATTTCTCTAACTCAGACTACTTTACACTGATCAACTATTCTAATGGAGGAGAGGAGGAACATCTGAGGTGGCTACTCACATCTACTTCTGGTGGGTGTTGAGGTAGGACTTCTCGCAGTACTCGGAGGCGGAGTAGAGCTGCTGCAGCAGGTTCTTGAGCTCCTGCATCAAGCATGGCCACAACACTCAGTTTATCTACCATAGACAGTTTAGCAGAAACAAAAGCAACACACATATCTCTATGAAGTATCTAAATTTTGCAACTTTATTGTGTCTGAAATAGCTTTACTCGATGGTGTTATCGAGCTGAGCAAAGCCGTACTGAATATTTGCATGTACAGAGATGTGAAATATTTATCAAGTGAATGTAAACATTTGGTGTTTGAATTTATTGACTGGAAGGTGTGCTTCAATGCATACTCACTAAGTGAAATGAGAAATTCCAAGTTGAGATGAGAAATACTCACCGACTAAGATAACATCAGTATCCTCGTTAGTGCGCCATCAAGACATACATTCAGTTAGAAATTGACAAACACATATGACTGTGCCATTCTAAGATTAAAAGGAAGACACGAAGAACTTAATTAGATAAAGCAGTGTCAGCTCTCCTAAGACAAGTATCAGCAAAGCATACACAAAAAGTATCCAAAGCAATAAGCACCAAAACATTACTACACACAAAATATCCAGTCTACTCACTGAAACCTTTGAATCTCAAACTGTCCCAACTTGACAAGTCAAGGGAAACTCAGCATTCACAAATTAGTTCAATTAAAGGCATTAATGCCGGTGAAACTATGTACTGGTTCAAGGACCAAAGAACAAACATGGTGTGGTGCCGTTGGTCATAATGAACACCACCTACAATGTCAGAGCCTAATCTCCCCAACAACATTGGTTGCAAAGGGTTGGCGAGGAAGTGGTGAAGCTCGGTCCACCCTCCGTTTATTTCCCTTCTTAGTAATTTTTATTTAGAACTTATCCATTGGCTGAACTGTGGGCTCTTTTGGTTGTAATATGTGGATTTCTGTTGATTTCCATGTCTGTTCATTAAATATATGTCTGTCTCGTCGATGATCTATGTAGTTTAGTTTCATGTCGCATGCGTAGTACAGATTTAGGGTATTAGATATGAGGTATGCGACTGTGAAAGCAAAAAGTTTGAAATGTGACCGGTCAGTATTCATGGACTTATAGAGCGCTGGAATTGGTATGCGCCTAAGGCATGGCGAAAAACCATAACAATGGCTTGGATCATTTGTAATCCTTAAATTCCTTATAGACTGGACAGAAAGCACAATAAGACTAGGCTATTATCTCTTGGCAATGAAGCTTTCCAACACGCTTCACGATCTCCAAGTTCACCCCGTGCCTATTGTAAGAGAAATTCCCGTGACATGACCTGCCAAGTTTTAATATTTTTTTGACATTTGCATCCTTGTTGATTTGACATGATAGCAGAGTTGACATATGTGCACATTAAAATAAATAGTGTTGTTGATATTACGCCTCAGTACATAGGATTAGAGCAACTAGTTGCGCCACGACCATGGCAGCAACCTAGTTACACTCATGGCACACAAGCCAAAAGATGATGCCGTGTGACGACCATCCGATAGGCAGCCAAGGAGCTTCACCACTTCTCGCCAGATCCGGGGTCCGAGTACGTGGGGCGGCGGGGAGGATGGGGTGGGGGCGGCACGGGAGGGAAGGAGGAAGAGCGGTGGGGGGGGGGGTGGGAGAGTGGGCAAGTCCAACCCGCCCGGACGGTGGGGAGGCAGGAGCTGGACTTGGGGGCGGGGCTGACGGGGGAGGAGGGCGGAGGGGATGTGGAGGGCGCAAGGAAGGGGAGGGAGGGAGGGAGGGAATGGGAGGAAGGGTGGAGAGGAGGAAGGAGGAAGGAGGAGAGGTACTGGCGGGAAGCGGCCGGTCGCGGAGGGTCGGGCGACGGTGGTGTGGACGGGAGAGCGGCGCCGACGCCGGGCCTCAGCGGCGGTGGTTGGAGACGGGCGACAGGGACGACGGGCGCCAGCGATGGGCGCAGGGGCAAGGCGGCGGGCGGCGAGGCGGTAGGGCGGCGGCGAGGCGGCGGGCAGGGCAGCGCCTGGAGAGGAGAGGGAAGGGATCGAGGCGAGGGGCGAGGGAGAGGGATAGGTGGGCCCGGAGGAAGTATGGATGGGGCGGCACAATACTAATGGCGCACCACCCTCGGTGCGCCATAAGTACATCCATACTAATGGCGCACCTCACCCCGTGCGCCATTAGTAATTTTTTGATTTCTGCCGAGCCAACAGGTTATCTCCCACCTAACCTGATCCAAATCAAGTTCCTCTACTAGCTCGACCGGTCAAGAGCCAGTTCTCACACCAGAGGTCCTGGTTCGATTCCTGTGCTCCACAATTTTTTATGCATTAAAAATGTTGTTTGATACTTACTTGTGTTTAAATATGTTCAAACTTGTTTAAATCATAACAGTAATATTTTTTTATAAGACAGTAATATTTTTTTAAAAAATATCATCAAACAGTAATGCCGGTGGAGCGGGGGAGGGTGCGGGGTGGGGGGTCGGCGGCGGCGGTTGAGTAGGGAGGGTGCGGGGCTCGGCGGCGGCGTTGAGTAGGGAATCGAGGGGCGGGCGGGGAATCGAGGGTGCGGGCGGTTCGGCGGCGGCGGTCGGTGGACCGGATCTCGCGAGGTGGGATAGCGATCGAGATGGAGGGGATCGAGATCGAGTGTCCATGAAATTAAAAATATTCATGATAGTTCAAAAGTGCCCATGAAATACAATCGAGAAATGAAGTCTATGATTTAAATACAATCGATCTTAGCTAGCTATCTCTTCACAATCTTCTTGCCCTTTTTTTTCGCAAATGGAGTTCTTCTATGGAACGGACGCCCTTAGGTAGGGTGGTCCTGCTTCTTCTTATGGTGTATGCTGCTACTTCATCATCGCCATGTTCGATCCTCGGTCGCCGTGATTTGTCAAGTCTTGCTCATTGGCTACTCCATCCATTCCGATGATCTTCCTTTGCCTCTCCTCACGACAACACGACCGGGCTTTGGCGGTCGGTAATGAAGAAGCATTGGTCCACTTGGGAAGCCAGTACCCATGGCTCATTTTTCAGGTGACATTTGCGCCATGGTCTTGGATTTGGCTTCGGTATAACCATGGTGGTGAAATACCGGTCTTCTTTATGACGTTTTGGCCCATCTCGACACGGAACATCGACCTTCTCTCCAACGTAGCTCAGCTCCCAGATCTCCTCGATCCTTCCGTAGTATCTGTCCTTGTCGTTACCGTGTAGGATTCCATTGTTACCCGGAGTTCGATAACCATCGCCTTCATGTCCTTGGCCTCGTGTAGAATGTGTAGTCATGATATCGTGACGCCTCATAGGTCATCGTTGTGCTCGGCGCCTGTGACAAGGCGAATATGAGTTGTTCTTCCGCGAAGAATCCTCATGTAAAGGGTACAATGAAGCTTCGCTTGAACCAACGCGTGAAACATGAGTTGTGCTCTTTGAGTATATCTCCGTCCGCCCTCTATTGGCCTCGGTCATTGTACGCCTTCTTAATAAAGGTTTTGTGCTGTACCACCCAAGGATCGACCACGCCTATGTGTTGTAGCGCGACTAGGTTTGCTCTTTCAAAGTCGGCAAGTCGACCATCGAAGTCGACATGCATTTCGCGGCGACCTCACGGTAACCCCATCCAGCGAGCCTGCCGAGGTGCTCGCTGACGGGCAGACCAACGGGTTCTCGATGCCTAGATAATTCGTGCAGAGGAGATGCACTCTTCAATGAAAAGCCCCGGCTATGCTTCCTTCTCGACGTGACATGTTGCGAACGTATCCTTTGATGACACCATTCATCCTTTCGAACGGCATCATGCTGTGCAGGAACGCCGCCCGAGTTGGATGATATCCTCCACTATATGGACCAGCAGATGCACCATAACGTCAAGAATGCGGGCGGAAGTACATCTCAAGCTCGCATAGTATCACCACGATCTCTTCCTCGTAGCCTTCGAGTTGCCTCACGCCAATCGACTTCCGAGAGATGACGTCAAGAAGTTGCATAGGCCAAATAGCATTTCACGGACGCGCGTGTCCATGATCCCACGGATTGCAATCGAAGTATTCGCGCCATCAAGACGTGATACCGTGAGACTTCATCCCGCTGAACTTCGCTTCGCTGGGTCTAGGTATCTGCTTATCTTCCCGCAGAATCAGAAGGAAGTTTTACTCCTAGGAGGCAGGTGAAAACTGCTCGATCTCCTCCCGACTTAGAGTGAAGCACGCGGAGGGTAGTCATTTCCGGTCTTCTTGGCCTTTTGCCTTTGGCGACGACTTTCGTGTCCTGCTTCACCATCATCATCATCATCATCATCATCATTAGCGTGAAGCTCCTGCCCGATGCCCATTGATTTCAAGTCTGCCCTTGCTTTCGCCCATCTTTGGTCCTCTCGCATGTTGAGCAGGGTACCAAGCAGACTCTCGCACGCTCTTCGTGATATGCATGACATCAAGGCTGTGAGGCACACGGTGGATCTTCCAAGACGACAAGTCCCGTAAAACAGACCTCGCTTTCCATACCTTCAGCAGCTGCTCGCGCTTTTCGCTTCTTTCCGCTCTCGCGCCTTTTGCTTCTTTCCGCGCAAGGCAGTCTTTCCAATTTTTCAACAGCTTGTCTATTTCTCGCTGCTCCTCGTGACACGGGCGCTGGAGTTCGGTTTCACCATCGAACAGATCCTTGCGCTTCTCCACGGGTCATCGCCGCTGCCACCTTCGATGTCCCATGAACACGGTTTTCAAGACCCGGATCTCTATCTAGCTGGTGATACGCCAGTCATCCATGCACCTTACGATCCGTAAAATCCGTGGACTACCTGCCCCGCGAGATATCCGTGAATCGAGATAGTCGTGCACCGCCGTGAGCAGTGCGACTCTCATAGGGAAATATTCTTTCTCTGCGGCGCCCCACGACATTGGCGCGCGTTTTCCATAGCGTGTCAAGCTCCTCTTCAGCAGCCCCAGATACAGATTGATGTCGCTCCCTGGTTGTTTCAGCCCTTCAATTAGCATACTCATGTGAATGTACTTCCTCTTCATGCACAACCAGGGGGGAAGGTTGTACATCCACACAAACACAGGCCAGGTGCTATGTGTGCTTCTCTCGCTGCCAAACGGATTGACTCCATCGGTGCTCGCGCCCAAAGACGATGTTCCTTGGATCGCTCCCAAATTCCGAGTCTTCGGTTCAACGCTGCATCGCTCGCATCCTTAGGGTGACTCAAGATCTTGTCTTTTTATCTATCTCCGGATCATTTGCGCCATCTTCTCGCTTCTTCTCCTCCCTATCCGCGTGCCAACGCAGGAGCTTTGCTACCTTAGGGTCCGCGAAATAGCGCTGCAGACGAGGAGTGATCGGAAAGTACCACACCACTTTTCGAGGAGCTTTCTCCTCTTCTAGTATCGAGTGACACCGCACACCGGACATATGGTAGACTCCGCGTGCTCGTCCCGATAAATGATGCAATTGTTCATGCACACATGGTATTTCACGGCGGTAAATCGAGAGGACACACGATTTTCTTCGCCTCCAAACTGGTCGGGCACTTGTTCCCTTGGGAAGACGTTCGTGCGTAATGACATGTTCTCGCCGGCACGCGCCGGTCATTTTGTGTTTTACCTTCATCTCCGAGCCATGAGCGCACTTTCAGCGGTATCCTCGGCCTGCATCCTTCATACAATGGAGTAACCGCGCCTAACTCAAGTTGATCCATCTTGGCTTTCTCTCGGCGGCAGATCTGGCGTTATCCGTCCGCTTGAGAAGCAGCTCTTGAATATGAGGGTCCTGCACCCAGCCCATCGATGGTCCAGCGCCGTCGCTCCGCCGACATCATCATCTTCATGATCATGCCCGCCGCCTCGCTTCGCATCTTCCTCATCATCATGTCCTGCATCTTCTACATGATGACTGTGTACAAGATCACCGCCGTGATCATCTCCGGGGATTCTTCGCCTTCTCGCCCGCCCGAGCCGCGGTGGTTGTCTTGCTTCCTTCCTCATTTCTTGCCCGCCCCCATGGACGACTTCAGAGTCATCTTCATCACCTTGCCACCGATAGCCATCCATGAAACCACGCAAGAGCAGGTGGTCCCGCACCTGCCGGAATCCGGGTCCGCAATAAGGCTCTTCAGCTTGCATCTTCGACACGGACATCTTATCTCCGCCTCGCTCTTTTGAAGCATCTCGCCTTCATGGACCTCAAAACCTATTCACGATTCCTTCGGTCATCGTATGGACTATGGTCGTCATGGGTAGAGCAAAACGATATTTTAGAACCAAACAAAATTTGGCATGACTTTCCCTAAAAATAGGACCAAAAGAATGCTTAATGCCAAAATTCTCGCCAAACGGAAATGAATCAACATTCCGCAAAATATTGGCAACTATCGATTTCAAATACCGTACACCTCCAAACACAAACACATATGCAACACCACAAACATATGCAACACCACGAACATACATAGATCTAGCTAGGCCGTAAAAAGTGCATGTGCACATTGTTGTAGGGAGAACAACATAAATATAGCTTCCCCCCTTACTTACCTATTAAAACAAGGTAATTTAACCACTTAATTTGAATGAATCTTTGGTGGAAATGAGGTGAAAAAGAGGAGGCACCCGAGACAAGGAGGAGGTGGAGAATGAAGTGGGGAGAAAGTGAGTGTGGGTAGGAGAGGCTGTCCAAAATATCTTGTTGCTGCCCACTTACTAATGGCGCACCAGCACTAAATGCGCCATTAGTAATCCAGGTAACTAATGGCGCACCTCCTGGCGGTGCGCCATTAGTAGTTTTGCAAAAATAAAAAAATACTAATGGCGCACCCTTTGCGCGGTGCGCCATTAGTAGTTACAACTACTAATGGCGCACTTCACCTGGATGCGCCATTAGTATGTTTGGACAGGCGCACTAGTTCAATTTTTTTTTGATACTAATGGCGCACCACTTGCATGGTGCGCCATTAGTAGTTACAACTACTAATGGCGCACTTCACCGGGATGCGCCATTAGTATGTTTGGACAGGCGCACTAGTTCAAATTTTTTTATACTAATGGCGCACCCACTGCCTGGTGCGCCATTAGTAGTTACAACTACTAATGGCGCACTTAAGCTGGATGCGCCATTAGTATGTTTGGACAGGCGCACTAGTTCAATTTTTTTTTTGATACTAATGGCGCACCCTTTGCCTGGTGCGCCATTAGTAGTTTCAACTCTAATGGTGTATTAGCATGTGCTGCGCCATTAGTTCTGGTGCGCCATTAGTGTCAATCCCATCTATAGCCCTTTTTCTAGTAGTGGGGAGGCGGCGCGGGGGAGCTCCGCTCTCGGGGCGAGAGTCGCAAGGGGGCCGGCTGGCGGCGGCGGCGAGGCGCGCGGTGGCCGGGCGGGAGGTCGCCGGCGAGGACCGGCCGAGGCGGAGGAGCTGGCGGCGGCGGACGCCGGGCGGCGAGGCGGCCGGGCAGCGGTGCGGGCGCGCCCGAACGGGCGCGGAGGGCCGCCACGGGCCGGCGGGCCGACGGCGCTGGGAACGCGGCGCGCCACGCGGCACGCCGATTGGGCGCGGGGCGGCGGCGTTGACGGGCGGACACGCCCAGCGGCGGGTGGACGTGTCCGTCGGCGGGAGGAGGAAGGAGCTAGGGTTTTGGACCCGAAATTTCGAAGGGGTGCACATATTTATAGGTAGAGGGAGCTAGGAGACTCCAAATGAGGAGCGGTTTTCGCCCACGCGATCGTGATCGAACGACCGAGAGCATGGAGGGGAGTTTGCTGGGTTTTGGGCCACTTTGAAAGGGGTGTTGGGCTGCAACAAAAGAGGGCTTTGCGGTTACCCGGTTAACCGTTGGAGTACCAAACGACCTCCAAATGGCACGAAACTTGACAGGCGGTCTACCGGTGGTATACCAAGGCCGCTTGACAAACCTCGGTCCATTCCGAGACCGTTTAACACCCGCACAGGAAAAGAGGTAAAAGGGGGCGCCGGGAGACATAGGAGTGCCGGATTGCAAAACGGACAACGGGGAAAATGCTCGGATGCATGAGACGAACACGTATGCAAAATGAAATGCACATGATGACATGATAAAATGCAGATGATGACATGGCAAAGTGCAACACGCAAGCAAATGACATGGCAACTACGGCGAATAACTGGCGGACACCTGGCGCATCGAATCCGGGGCGTTACAACACTCCTCCACTAACAAGAGATCTCGTCCCGAGATCTTAGGACCGAGACGGAAGGGAAAAGGGATGAGGCGAAACAAATACTCAAGAGAAGAAACAAAGAATCGAGAGCACTCGAGAAGAAGAGAGAAATGACGAGAATGACGAGAATCGAAAGCTCAAGGAATCAGAAAGACTATGAAACCACTCGTTCTAACCGGAGTGGTTAGAATGAGAAAAGAAACGAATAAGACTGAAAGGATTTAGGTAGCACTCCTGCTGAAACATGGAGGGATAGAACACGAGCTTCACAAGATGGGATGACAATTGACGAGATAAACAACGCAAAGCCTCCGGAAGAATTGAAGAATGGAATGAAAAGAACTTAGAAGGAAGGATTGAATGAAGTTGTTGAGAAAATCAACAACGAAAGAATAAGCTTGTTGTGGTCTTATAGGTAACATCTCAAGATCATAAGGTGATAACCAGCCACAAATGGAAATAATTGGATAGCTGAGAAGAACAAAGAAATGCAAAACTCCACTTCAAAATAATACGGAGAATTAATTGCACTTCGAGATGCAAGAAGAAAAGATATTTGAATTCCACCAAAATATTGAGGAAACTCTTGAAGAAAGAATTAAATCCTGAAGAACCACCATGAAGAACTCCGGTAACAAAAAGGATGGTGAGATAGAATGAAGGAAGAAAGAATAAGATGAGCCTTGCGATGATTTAGATGGAGGTTCCGACGAAATGGCCGAGGACATTTCTGAACTCCGGAAAAGAAAAGATGAGAACACTTGGAACTAGAATTTATGCCTCAAGAACAAACTCCGAAGGAAGGGATTAATCACTTGGATGAAATAAGAATAAGATTTATTGTATGCTTATCCTTCATCAAATTAAATTTATGACAAGCAAAGGATTTGGCATAATACTTATTCTCGTTGAAAAAGGATTAAGGGGAAACATCGCACAAAATTTGAGAAAGTCTTCATGACCACCGGTAGGATTCGAAAGAACGAATGAATTAGAGTGATAATCAAGGAAAAAGAATCTTGAACGAACCACCGTAAGAATTCAAAAATGACTGATGAAAGAGAATGAATCACCGGAAAGAATTAGAAAAGCACGAAGATACTTGAGGGAATTTAGAGAAAAGAGATCGAAGAGATCGCACACTGATTAACGAATGCTTGAACGCAGCACCGGAAGAATATTGAGACGAACGAAAGGGCACGGATATAGAATAATTGGAAAACGACTTTGAAAACTTGGAACGAAGAAATCTTCCGAAAAGATAACGTCCGGATGATCGAGACGGAAAACAACTCCTGAAACACTCCGGATGGATGAAAAGAATTTGCATGACTGGAAACAATTAGATAGGATAACATCGAGCTAGCACCGCGAATCTCCGGGAGAACGAACAAGATTTAAGAGAAAAAATCTACGACGGTCTTCAAATGTTGAGAATGACGACGAGAACCACCATGCAGAATTGTTGAGACGCTCCGGGAGAATGAAAAACAAAGATGTTGAGTCAACAATGAAAATGATTTGAAATCGATCTTGGAAAAACATCTGACTGATGAAATTCATACTTACGTCAAACTCCTAAAAGAATTAGAGAATAGCTCCGGAATAATTACAAGAGTCAGGTAAGATCCTGGAGAAGACCTGTGGGTTAGGGCCCACTGAAGAGAAAAACACCGTTGAAAAGGGATGTTGAACAGATAGATGAATCTCCTGATATGTCTTCCGAACTCCGGAAGGATAAACTGGCGAGAGGCGAACGAGCAAGGAGAAAACATTTGATCTAAGAAAAAGAATATGATCAACCCGAAAAACTTGAATTGAGTGCACCGGAAAAGAAAGAGATGAAGAATGACGAACGAGACGTGAATTCACCGGTTGAAATAATTGAGGAAAGAATGAAGATACTCCGCACGAATGAAATTGATTGCTCGAAACAGACTCAAACTCCGGGAAGAAAAAGGGTGGGAGGGCGGGAAAAACAAAGGCAACTTGGAAGGGGAAAATCCACGAATATCTTGAAGAGAGAACACCAGTTGAAATCATTGAGGAAAGAAAGCAAAGACTTCGCACGAGTAGGATGGATACTCGATTACGGACTCCGGTTCCGAGAGGAAGAAGGGAGGGCGGGTGGGAAAAACAAGGGCAACTTCGGACAAGGAAAAACAACGACGTCAGAGGAAGAACTGAGGATTGATCTCGCACAAGACAAAGAGGTTCGAGTCGACTTGACGAGAGATGCACCGGACAAAAGAGGATGGACAACTCACGAAACTAACCACGTGATCCTAAAGAAAAATTTGAACGGGAAGAGGAGTAATTCAAAACACCTACGTCAAGATTCCTCACCAGAGCGATTTAAGGGCGGAGGAGTAAAAAGAATTCCTACTCTCCGATATAACTAGACTCCGAAAATAGTTTTCTTCTAGACTCAACAACGGCCAAACTACACGATCAATCAAGGGGGCTCCTAGGGTCGGTCGAGGCTCTGATACCAACTTGTCACGCCCAATATGCGACCCTATCCAAAAGGAACTCGAAGGTCCCACCAAGGATAGACCCGCATATTGAAACGCTTTTGCAAGGTGGATATCATTACATCAACATTACATAATAGATGGGGATACATACATAAGGCACAAATGCCACAAGAATACATCAACATCATATACAAGAGATCAACATCCGACTACGGATGAAACATAAACAGAAACTCAAATGACATCCACCCTGCTAGCCCAGGCTGCCGACCTGGAACCTATCCCCTGATCGAAGAAGCAGAAGAAGAACTCCAATACAAGCAAACATCGCTCTCACGTCATGAGCATCGCATAACCTGTACCTGCAACTGGTGGTGTAGTAATCTGTGAGCCACGAGGACTCAGCAATCCCATTACCATGGGTATCAAGACTAGCAAAGCTTAATGGGAAAGGAAGGGGTAAAGTGGTGAGGTTGCAGCAGCGACTAAGCATATATGGTGGCTAACATACGCAAATGAGAGCGAGAAGAGAAACAAAGGAACGGTCGTCAACTAGTAATGATCAAGAAATGATCCTGAACTCCTACTTATGCCAGACATAACCCAAGAACCGTGTTCTCCTCTCGATCAACCCCGAAAAGAGACACTCACGGTTACGCACACGGTTGGTGTATTTTAGAAGAGTTTGCTTCAAGTTTACTACAACCGGATATTAACAAATTCCCATCTGCCACATAACCGCTGCACGACTCTCGAAAGTTTATACCCTGCAGGGGTGTCCCAACTTAGCCCATGATAAGCTCTCGCGATCAACGAAGGATATTCCTTCTCCCCGGGAAGACCCGATCAGTCTCGGAATCCCGGCTACAAGACATTTCGACAGCAATAAAACAAGACCAGCAAAGCCGCCCGATGTGCCGACAAATCCCGATAGGAGTCGCACGTACCTCGTTCTCAGGGCAACACCGGATGAGACTAGCTACGAGTAAAACCAGACCTCGAGTTGCTCCGAGGGGGCCCCGCAGGCAGCTCGGTTCAGGCCAGCACTTAGAGAAGCACTGGCCCGGGGGGGCTAAAATAAAGATGACCCTTGGGCTCCGAAACCAAGGAAAAAAGGGCATAGGTGAGGCAAATGGTAAAACCAATGTTGGGCCTTGCGGAGGAGTCTTATTCAAAGCGAACTGTCAAGGGGTCCCATAAATCACCCGACCGCGTTAGGGACGCAAAATCCAGGAACATAATACCGATATGACGGAAACTAGGGCGGCAAGAGTGGAACAAAACACCAGGCATAAGGCCGAGCCTTCCACCCTTTACCAAGTATATAGATGCAATAATTAAACAAGACATATTGTGATATCCCAACAAGTAAACATGTTCCAACAAGGAACAACATCTCCATGTTCCAACAAGGAACAAACTTCATCTTCACTGCAACTAACAACGCTATAAGAGTGGCTGAGCAAAGCGGTAACATAGCCAATCAATGGTTTGCATAGGAAAGGTGTCAAAGGTTAGAGGCTGACATGGCAATTTGGGATGGCTTGATAAACAGGTAATAGGTAGCGCAGCATAGCGATAGAACGAAGCAACTAGCATAGCAATGATAGTAGTGAGATCCAGGGTAGCGGTCATCTTGCCTGAAATCCCACAAGGAAGAAGAACGAGTCCATGAAGAAGACGAACGGATGAAGCCGAACCGAGCGTAGATGAACGAGTCCTCACGATCGCAACGAAACAGGAACTAACAAGAAGAAGCACACAACAAAGTAAACACACCACCCATAGACAAGACATGATGCACAACCAAGCATGATGCATGACAAGACTACATGAAGCTACTCATGGCAAGAGATGATGCAAACAAGAGCAACACATCAAGGCAAGTTTAAATGAGGCCGGAAACAACATAGAACAATTCCGGTAAGTCCTCGTATGCAAATTTCGAAATTGGTCCAGATCTGAATAAACCTTATGTTGAAGTTGTTAAACATCAAGTTAAGATGCACCACGATGATCTACACGAAATTCTAGTCAAGTTACATATAAAGTTCATTAGATTCGGAGCTACGGCCTAGAAGATATGAGCAACACAAGATAAGCATGGCATTGATGCAAAATGCATACAAACATCAAGCAAACACTCTCAAAACATGGATGCAACATGATAATATGAAGCTACATGCAAAATCAAGCAAGTTTCATATAGAGCACACTCAAAACGGAGCAACGGTTCAACACATACACCCTATACAAGTCATAACAACAATCTGTCCAAAACAGCAACTAGGCATATTGCAAGCATCAAAACAATATGATACAGCACCTCAATATGAAAACAAAAGGCATGGGCATGATGTACAGGTAAAGCATGACAAAACATGAACACTGAGCTATCTCCAGAAATGACTAAAACATGTTCAAAAGGACATGGCAAGATTGCAAATAATAACAGTTTCAGACTTTGCAGAAAATAACATCAGGTTAACATGTTTAGAGCTATGAAACAATATGTTACAGGAACTTAACATGGCAAACAAAGGCATGGCATGAATCTACTAATAGCATAGATCAAAAGTCCCTTACTGACCATAAGCCAAAAAGGATCAGAAAATATGATAGCACCCATGTAAACATGGCAAGTTATATTACAGATTCATACATGGCAGAAACAACAATAAGTAGGCATGTTGGTGAGCTTGAACCACTCACCACAGAGCAATACATGGCATGGCAAGGAAACTCACAGTAAGAAGACATGGCATAGAGGCTATACATGGCAAGAACAACATCATAGCATACACGGATCAACTACAACAACCTTGGCAAAATTGAATAACATGTAAACAACCTGCCAGGAAACATTTTATAGCAAAAGTAGAGCTCGATTGACTCAAGCTATGGCACTCCATAATTGCAAACAAGTGCATGGATGGATAGAGCAAGACATGTAGAACAAAACATCCTTAGTGAAGTATCTCAAAATAAGCATCGATCTCTCGGTAGCATCAAGTAAACATGGCATAAAAATATCAGCAAAACAGGGCTGAAATCAGCAACATCATGAAGCCTAGTTTGCATGCTCGTGCTAGTCACCACAGAGATCACAAAAATACATGGCATACACCTCTGTAAAGATGGCATGGCATATTACAAAACACATGTAGGACTCAAGGTCATAGGGTGCACACATCAATCATGGCAAAAATGACAAAAGTGCATGTTCTGATAAAAATCAGAAACTAACATCACATAGCCCTCTTCTAACAGCATTTCGGGCATCAAGATGAGCTCAAATGAAAACATGCAATGAGATGAAATGATCTACTCTTCGAGGCGAACAATTTGACATATTACACGCACGAAACGGAGCAGCGATGACAGAGTTATGATGCGATGAAAATGCATGAAAATAACATGAAATCTGGGACTTAGTGGAAATATCACCTCCGGGAAAGTCAACCCGGGACGAGGAGATCTGGGATGGGAAGATCCGGATCGGGACGAGGTGTTTGGTTGGTGGTGGTGGTGGATCTCGTCCGGATCCGGTGGATCCGGCGACGGCGGCGCTGGCGAGGCCTCCCGGCGGGCGGCGGCCGGAGTTGGAGGGGCGCGGGAGGCGAGGGGAGGCGCGGCGGGGAGCTCCGGCTGGCCGACGAGGTCGCGCTGGGCCGCGCCAGTGGCGGCGGCGAGGCGCGCGTGGCCGGGCGGGAGGTCGCCGGCGAGGACCGCCGGAGGCGGAGGAGCTGGCGGCGGCGGACGCCGGGCGGCGAGGCGGCGAGGGCGGCCGGCAATGGCGGGGCGCGCCCGAACGGGCGGAGGGCTGCCACGGCCCGGCGGGCTGACGGCGCTGGGAACAGCGGCGCCACGTGGCACGCCGATTGGGCGCGGGCGGCGGCGCGCGCGACGGGCGGACACGTCCGGGCGGCGGGTGGACGTGTCCGTCGGCGGGAGGAGGAAGGAGCTAGGGTTTTGGACCCGAAATTTCGAAGGGGTGCACATATTTATAGGTAGAGGGAGCTAGGAGACTCCAAATGAGGAGCGGTTTTCGCCCACGCGATCGTGATCGAACGACCGAGAGCATGGAGGGTAGTTTGCTGGGTTTTGGGCCACTTTGAAAGGGGTGTTGGGTTGCAACAAAAGAGGGCTTTGCGGTTACCCGGTTAACCGTTGGAGTACCAAACGACCTCCAAATGGCACGAAACTTGAAAGGCGGTCTACCGGTGGTATACCAAGGCCGCTTGACAAACCTCGGTCCATTCCGAGACCGTTTAACACCCGCACACGAAAAGAGGTTAAAGGGGGCGCCGGGAGACATAGGAGTGCCGGATTGCAAAACGGACAACGGGGAAAATGCTTGGATGCATGAGACGAACACGTATGCAAAATGAAATGCACATGATGATATGATAAAATGCAGATGATGACATGGCAAAGTGCAACACGCAAGCAAATGACATGGCAACTACGGCGAATAACTGGCGGACACCTGGCGCATCGAATCCGGGGCGTTACACACCGCAAGATTGAACCCAAAGCTAAACACTTCTCCCATGGCAAGAAAGATCAATCTAGTAGGCCAAACCAAACTGATAATTCGAAGAGACTTGCAAAGATAACTTAATCATACATAAAAGAATTCAGAGAAGATTCAAATATTATTCATAGATAAACTTGATCATAAACCCACAATTCATCAGATCTCGACAAACACACCGCAAAAAGAGATTACATCGAATAGATCTCCACAAGAGAGGGGGAGAACATTGTATTGAGATCCAAAAAGAGAGAAGAAGCCAGCTAGCTAATAACTATGGACCCGTAGGTCTGTGGTAAACTACTCACAACTCATCGGAGGGCAAGGATGGTGATGTAGAGGCCCTCCATGCTTGATTCCCCCTCCGACAGAGTGCCGGCGAAGGCTCCAAGATGGGATCTCGTGGATACAGAAGGTTACGGTGGTGGAAATTGTGTTTCGTGGTGCCCCTGGATGTTTTCGGGGTACGTAGGTATATATAGGAAGAAGAAGTACGTCGGTGGCCGCCCGAGGGGCCCACGAGAGAGGGGGGCGCACCCTATAGGGGGGCACCCTCCTATCTCGTGGAGGCTCCGGTTGCTTCTTGACTTGCACTCCAAGTTCTCTGGATCACGTTTGGTGAGAAAATCACGTTCCCAAAGGTTTCATTCCGTTTGGACTCCGTTTGATATTCCTTTTCTTTGAAATACTCAATAGGCAAAAAACAACAATTCTGGGCTGGGCCTCCGGTTAATAGGTTAGTCCCAAAAATAATATAAAAGTGGAAAATAAAGCCCAATAAAGCCTAAAACAGTAGATAAAGTAGCATGGAGCAATAAAAAATTATAGATACGTTGGAGACATATCAGTGCCCACCGAGACCAGCGTGGATCTCAGCCAAGAGTTGCCGCCCCTCCTCCCCGGAGATACATCTTTGAAGGACTCTGGTAGCGCTTTTCTTATAGAGCTCTCCATCGTGAACCTTTTAGGCCTTCGAACTCTGGACAATGCGGCGGGCTTCATTCTGATCCTCGGGAAGTTCCTTCCTAATAAGGTAGGCCAAGAAGGGTTCGGTCCATGGGGCAATGACTGCCATAATGAGATGGGTCGACGGTGTTATTTCGGTGGCTGAGCCTCCAATGATATCGGTGGGTTCGGAATCTGGGGTTGTGTTCGGATCCAGACTAGTGTTGCCGCTTTCCCCCTACCACACCACAGATGGCTTAAAAAGCCTTTCCAGAAAGATATTAGGTGGGACGGGGTCGTGCTTGGTGCCGATACGAGCGAGAACGTCCGCCGCTTGATTACTTTCTCGGGCCACGTGATGGAACTCGAGCCCCTTGAACCAAGTCGACATTTTTAGGACATCATTACGATAAGCTGCCATCTTCGGATCTTTGGCATCGAAGTCTCCATTTATTTGAAATATTGCAAGGTTTGAATCCCCGCGCACTTCCAGGCGCTGTATTCCCATGGAGATAGCCATCCGGAGACCATGCAATAAGGCCTCGTATTCGCCTGCGTTGTTGGAGTCTGTGTATAGTATTTGGAGTACGTATTGAACGACGTCTCCAGTGGGGTACGTTAAACGACGCCCACTCCAAGCCCTGCCAGCATTTTGGAGCCATCGAAATACATAACCCAATTGGAATATGTGCCGTACTCTTTAGGGAGTCCGGCCTCTGTCCATTCGGCGATGAAGTCTGCCAGTACATGGGATTTAATAGCTCGACGTGGTTTGTATGTAATATCAAATGGAAGGAGCTCAATGGCCCATTCGGCAATCCGGCCCATGGCATCGTGGTTGTTTATTATGTCGTTAAGTGGTACTTCGGAAGCCACCGTGATCGAACACTCCTAGAAGTACTGTCGTAGCTTTCGGGATGCCATGAAGACCGCGTATGCTATCTTTTGATAATGAGGGTACCTGGATTTGCATGGTGTAAGGACAGTGGATGTGTAGTGTACTGGCTTCTGAAGCGGGAATTTGTGTCCGTCCTATTCTCGTTCAACGATGAGCATAGCACTCACCGCTTGATGTGTTGTTGATATGTATAGCAACATGGGTTCGCCTATGTTTGGCGCGGCTAGGATTGGGTTGCTCGCTAGAAGGGTTTTTATTTCTTCCAGTCCGGTTGTTGCCGCGTCCATCCAACCGAATTGATCGGTTCGCCGTAGAAGGCGATAGAGTGGCAGTGCCTTTTCTCCCAGTCTGGAGATAAAGCGGCTTAAAGCTGCCACGCAACCTGCGAGTTTTTGGACTTGCTTAAGGTCTGTTGGCGTAGCCAATTGTGACAGAGCTCGGATTTTGGCTGGATTTGCTTCAATTCCTCTATTGGAAACGATGAAGCCCAGCAGTTTTCCTGTGGGGACGCCAAAAACACACTTTTCCAGATTGAGCTTAATGTCATATGCGCGGAGGTTGTCAAATGTGAGATGTAGGTCGTCTATTAGTGTTTCGACGTGCCTTGTCTTGATTACGACGTCATCCACATAGGCTTCAACTGTCCTTCCGATCTGTTTCTCCAGGCATGTTTGGATCATGCGTTGGTAGGTGGCGCCGGTGTTCTTGAGCCTGAAGGGCATGGTGTTGAAGCAGAATGGCCCATATGGGCTGATGAATGTTGTTGTAGCTTGATCGGACTCCTTCATTTTGACTTGATGGTATCCGGAATATGCGTCGAGGAAACACAGTGAGTCGTGTCCTGCGGTAGCATCAATTATTTGATCGATGCGGGGGAGGGGGAAGGGATCCTTAGGGCTAGCCTTATTGAGGTCTTTAAAATCGACGCATAGGCGCCAGGATTTGTCCTTCTTTGGTACCATCACAAGGTTTGCCAGCTAGTCCGGATGTTTTATTTCTCTAATGGAACCGTCCTCGATTAGCTTGGCTAGCTCCTCTCCCATGGCTTGGCGTTTGGGTTCGGAAAAGCGCCGCAGTGTTTGTTTGACTGGTTTGTATCCCTTTAATATGTTGAGGCTGTGTTCGGCCAGCTCGTGTGGGATTCCTGGCATGTCAGAAGGGTGCCAGGCAAATATATCCCAATTTTCACGAAGAAAATCCCGTAGCGCGGCGTCGACCGTTGGGTCTAGCTGTGCCCCAATAGATGATGTCTTCTTGGGGTCCGTTGGATGGACTTGGAATTTGACTATTTCTTCTGCTGGCTTGAAGGAGGTGGATTTGGGGCGCTTGTCTAAGATTACATCGTCTCCGTCCACCGTGGAGTGCAGTGCGGTTAATTCTTCGGCCACGAGGGCTTCAGATAATGCCTCAAGAGCTAGGGATGCGGTTTTATTTTCGGCGCGGAGTGCTATGTCCGGATCACTGGCGAGAGTGATTATGCTGTTGGGCCCGGGCATCTTAAGCTTCATGTACCCGTAATGAGGTACAACTTGGAAGCGTGTAAATGCCTCTCTCCCTAAGAGGGCGCGATATCCGCTATTGAAAGGGGCCACTTGGAAGGTTATTTCTTCTGACCGGTAATTCTCCGGCGTGCCAAATATCACGTCGACTGTTATTTTTCCCACACACCGTGCCTCCCGACTGGGAATGATTCCTCGGAAGGTCGTGGTGCTTTGCTCGATGCGGCTCCTGTCTATTACCATTTTGTGGAGTCTATCTTCATAGATGAGGTTTAGTCCGCTGCCACCGTCCATGAGAACCTTGGTGAGCCGAAAGCCGTCAACGATTGGACTGAGGACCAAGGTGGCTTGTGCTCGGACTGTCCTGTATTTTGGTTCGTCACCGGCATTGAAAGTTATAGCCGTGTCGTTCCAAGGGTTTATTGCTGCTATTTGACATACTTCGGCGAGTTCGCGGAGTGCCCTTTTACGCCTATTATTTGAGGCGAATGTCTTGAAGACCGTCAGTACTTTGGGGTCGTCGTCTTCTGGGGGGTGTTGTTCTCGGGTATTCTTGGTGACGATATCCTCGCCGCTCTTGGCCACTTGCCGGAGTATCCAATATGCTCTAAGGCTATGTGTTGGTATGTTATCTGGTGTTGCGTGTATTTTGCATGGCCCATCGAGCCATCCTTCCAGAATGGTTCCGCGCCTCGTACTGGACTTATATTTCTTTACTATTGGACCGGGCGTGTTACAAGGGTGCGCCCTTTTCTCCTGAATGAGGGATTGAGTGGGGATCGATGGTTCCCAACGGGCTGCCTGAGTTTTCCAGGCGCTTTTCATTACGCTGTACTTCTGTACGATAGTTGCCAAGTCTGTGAACTGTAGTATGCGACGGAGGTTGATTGCGTTGAGGATTTCTTCGTCCATGCAATTGCTGCGGAACACTGAGATCGCTTCCTCGTCGCGGCAATCTTTAATCTAGTTTTTAACAAGAAGGAATCTGGCCCAGAAGTGGTGGACCGTTTCCTGAGACTGCTGTTTTGGATGGGTGGGTGGGTGGTTTTAAATCTGAACCCTGACCCAATTTTGGATCCGGGGTCTGAAGGACTTCCGGACTTAACAGATCGGGCTCCGGGATATCCTTAGGCCCGTCGTCTGTTTCTTTGTTCGGAGGGCAGGATGCATCTCCTCGCAGGTGAGTGTCCAGCTCTTCAAAACCGGAGATCCGGACATAGTCCGTCCTTAGTATGGATGAAGAGTTGTCGCCTCGCTCCTCGACTATCGCTATCTGGTGGGTGATCGATGGAGATTTGATTTCTCTCTGATCGGGTTTAAGCCCAATTTGATCGTAGTCTGTGGCGACCCCCAGGGCGGTGATGCGATCTAGGAGCTCGTTTAAAGACGAAAGCTCCGCTGGATCCATCTGCTTGGAGTGTTCGGAGTCGATACAAAGGGGATTTTCGATGATCGGAGAGCTCATCGTCGGCATAACAACCGAACAGGCGGTCATGGTAAAGCCGCCCAGCCGAAGGGTTTGGCCTAGGGCCAGTGCTCCTTCAGCGGTGATATTGTCCTTGAGAACAAGGCGAAACATCGATCCTGTCGTCGACATCACAGTGGAACTCTCAATGAAAGCACCAATGTCGGTGTCAAAACCGGAGGATTTCGTGTAGGGGGTCCCGAACTGTGCGTCTAGGATCGATGGTAACAGGAGACAGGGGACACAATGTTTTACCCAGGTACGGGCCCTCTCTATGGAGGTAATACCCTACGTCCTGCTTGATTGAACTTGATGAATATGAGTATTACAAGAGTTGATCTACCACGAGATCGTAATCACTAAACCCTAAAAGTCTAGTCCGGCTATGATTATGAGGATTCGCCATGTCTAAGGACCTATCCCTCCAGTTTATATAGACACGAGAGGGATCTAGGGTTACATAAGGTCGGTTACAGAGAAAGGAATCTTCATAGTTGGTCGCCAAGCTTGCCTTCCACGCCAAGGAGAGTCCCATCCGGACATGGGTGGAGTCTTCGGTCTTCATATCTTCACAGCCCATTAGTACGGCCCATATCCAATAGGTAGGAGGCCCGAGGACCCCTTAGTCCAGGACTCCCTCGGTCTCTCTCTCTCCCTCGCATCCGGTGGCGCCGGAGTGCCGCCGGGGCAAGGATCGTGACGGCGATCTACATCAACAATCTTGCTACCGTCAACACCAACTTTCCCCCCCTCTATGCAGCGGTGTAACACCTCTTCCCCCCACTGTATTCTCTACTTAAACATGGTGCTTAACTCCATATATTATTTCCCAGTGATCTATGGTTATCCTATGATGTTTGAGTAGATCTGTTTTGTCCTGTGGGTTAATCGTGATCTTGGTTGGTATGATTGTATATTTTATTTATGGTGGTGTCCTACGATGCCCTCTGTTCTCACGCAAACGCGATGGGCCCTCGCTGTAGGGTGTTGCAATATGTTCATGGTTTGGTTATGGTGGGTTGCGAGAGTGACAGAAACTTAAACCCGAGTAACTGGGGTATGACATATGGGAGTAAAGAGGACTTGATAATTACTACTATGGTTGGGTTTCACGACCTTAATGATCTTTAGTAGTTGCAGATGCTTGCTAGAGTTCCAATCATAAGTGCATATGATCCAAGTAGAGTAAGTATGTTAGCTCATGCCTCTCCCTCATATAAATTACAAGAATGATTATCGGTACTTGTTATCGATTTCCTAGGGACAAATAACTTTCTTGTTGACAAAAGCTCTCTAATAAAAACAGCCCCTAGATTTTATTTACGTTCTCTTTATTATCTTGCAAACCTATCCTGTCACACCTACAAAGTACTTATAGTTTCATACTTGTTCTAAGTAAACCGAACGTCAAGCGTGCGTAGAGTTGTATTGGTGGTCGATAGAACTTGAGGGAATATTTGTTCTACCTTTAGCTCCTCATTGGGTTCGACACTCTTACTTATCGAAAGAGGCTACAATTGATCCCCTATACTTGTGGGTTATCAAGACCTTTTTCTGGCGCCGTTGCCCAGGATCAATAACGTGGGGTGAATATTCTCGTGTGTGCTTGTTTGCTTTATCACTAAGTAGTGTTTATTTCCTGTTCTAAGTTGTTCTCTATCTTTAGTTATGGATATGGAACACGAAACACCAAAAAAATTAGTGGTACTTGCTACTCATGGAGATGGGGAACCTCCTAAAACCCTCGATGCTCGTTATGTGAAAAATATTATGCACTACTTTGATAATCCTGAGAAAACCCCATTCAACTTGATAAAGGGAGTGTCGGGGAAGCTGATCGTGACCCACGAACACCTATGGGACCTGGCGGACCGAGTCCCTTGTGGTTCGATGGGGGGCGGAGATTGCATAAAGAGCAGATCGAGGCGATGCACACGAGCAGTTTACCCAGCTTCGGAGCTCTCCGGAGAGATAATACTCCTACTGCTGCTTGGTTGATTGTATTGTGTTCTTGCTAGGGAGCAATGAGAGCTACAAAACCTAGCCTGAGTGAGTGTAGTCTCCAATGAGTCGAATGAGCCGAACCCTTTCTACGTTGCACATGGGCCTCCTTTTATAGGCTCAAGGGGTCACCACAGGTGGCAACGTAAACAAGGGTAAAATAGGAAAAACAGTAGTTGGTACACCGACTTGTACAGTGTACAGTGCATTATACCTAACTCTGACGGTAAGGGACAAGGTCAATAAATGCCCGTCCCTGTCACCTAAACAGTGCAACAGGGACCGTCAAGTGCACCACCGTTTGCCACGATGGTAAGCCTGTCAGCGCCGCTTATCGCTGCTCTTCGCTGGCTGCACAGCCTCTTGACACGCACGCCTGGAGTAGCCCCACGGCGACACGTTGGCGGATGAGCTGGAGCGGAGATGAAGAGAGGTTGCCTGCCGCGGCAAGCACCTTGCCGATGGCTGAACCCTTGTCGCGCTCGGAAGCTTGTCGCTCACCAACCTTCCCGGCAAGCTCCTCTTGCCGGGGTCTTGTTTCCTTCGTGCCTTGAGTGGCCTTCCCGGCAAGCTCCTCTTGCCGGGGCCTTGAATACTTTGTTCTTGAATGGCTCCAAAGGAGCCGCGGAGGACCTTGGCGGTCACTAGGCAGCCCTGCCGCGGGGCGCTGCAACTGCCCGTGCACGAGTTCGGGATACTAGGGTACCCCTACTCTAGTACACCGACAGGGAGTAACGTTGGATCAACGTGAATACTTTAGGGATTACCGGTTGACACAAAAAGGGAAACTTTTATGGGATCAAATTCATATGTTGCATCGGTATGCTTGGAATTTATGTCAGAGATATGATTTTATTTGTTGCTCTAGGATGAATGCTCCACGTGTTCCCTTTTCATGTGAATTTAATGATAATGAAACCTTGTCTTCTTACGCTACTGGTATATATGATTATTATGATGTGGAACGAGTAGAAGAATTTGTTGCTTTTAAGGGTGCTTATGAAATTGAATATTTGTTTAAAAAATATGAAGCTTTTGATGATGACGTTTATTGACCTGAAAATTTTGCTATCCTTCAATATTGCTATGATAATTATAAATAGAATTCCGATATTTATGAATTTATTGAGAAAGTCTCCGCTGTCCAAGAAGAGACTAATATTTTGTAGGAGTCTATGGAAGAAGAAATTGATGAAACTGTGAGCTCATTGGATGAAAAAGATGACGAGGAGAGCGAAGAACAAAAGGAGGAAGATTGGATTAGCTACCCGTGCCCACCTTCTAATGAGAGTAACTCTTCAACTCATACATTATTTAATTTCCCCTCGTGCTTACCGGAGGATGATTGCCATGATAATTGCTATGATCCCATTGATTCGTTTGAAATATCCGTTTTTGATGATGCTTGCTATGCTTGTGGCCATGACGCCAATATGAATTATGCTTATGGAGATGAACTTGCTGTAGTTCCTTATGTTAAGAATGAAATTGTTACTATTGCACCCACACATGATAGTCCTATTATCTTTTTGAATTCTCCAAACTACACTATATCGGAGAAGTTTGCTCTTGTTAAGGATTATATTGATGGGTTGGCTTTTACCATTGCACATGATGATTTTGATGAATATAATATGCATGTTTTTTCTGCTCCTACTTGCAATTATTATGAGAGAGGAACTATATCTCCACCTCTCTATGTTTGCAACATGAAAAAATTGCAAGAAACTGTTTATACTATGCATTGGACTTTACTTGATGTGCATGAATTGTTCTTGTATGACATGCCGATGCATAGGAAGTGAGTTAGACTTCATCATTGCATGATATATGTTGCTTTGTGCTCACTACTAAATGCCAAATAATTATTGATTCAAATTTGCTTTGATATACTTTGGGATCCAGGTGGATCCGTTACTTGAGCACTTTATGCCTAGCTTAATGGCTTTAAAAAAAGCGCTGCCAGGGAGACAACCCGGAAGTTTTAGAGAGTCATTTATTTCTGTTGAGTGCTTTTATAAAGTTTAAAAACAAAAACAAAAATAGAGGGGAACTTAAAACTTCACAAAAATAAAAGTGAAAGTGAGCTAGATGAGCACCGTGGAAGCGGGAGATAGCCTTGAACTTTGTTCATGCCTGACGGTGTCCTGGACTAGGGGGTACTCACCACGTCATCTCTCGATCTGTTAGATTGGGCCGAGGACCCCCATGGCCGTATACTCATGGGCCAGTCCGGACAGCTCCCGCATACAAGGAAGATTCCGCAAGACTTGGCGATCAAGACAAGGACTCCTCCCCCACCGGCGTATTCGGCTAGGACTCTTGTTATCCTAGGCCTCTGGTGCATTATATAAACCAAGGCCAGGCTAGTCGATAGAGAGATACAACAATCATACCATAGGCTAGCCTCTAGGGTTTAGCCTCTCTGATCTCGTGGTAGATCTACTCTTGTACTACCATATCATCAATATTAATCAAGCAGGAGTAGGGTTTTACCTCCATCGAGAGGGCCCGAACCTGGTAAAAACATCGTGTCCCTTGTCTCCTGTTACCATCCTCCTAGACGCACAGTTCGGGACCCCCTGCCCGAGATCCGCCGGTTTTGACACCGACATTGGTGCTTTCATTGAGAGTTTCGCTGTGTGTTCGGCAAAAGGTCGATGGCTCGCCTGCAGATCAATTGCGACTTCGGCATCTTCGTCACCAGCTCGACTGGTCACCTTGGTTCGACCAAGGACCGCGCCTTACCTCCGATCGTCATGTTCGGATGAGGGCCTTCATCAACATCAGCTCCGATCTCTATCAAGATCATGGAGGAATCATCCAGGAAGCCCGGGGGCTCAACGTCAACATTGCCCTCGGGCGACCGTGCTGTTTTTCTGAACAGCGAACTTGTATCCGCCGTCACCGCCTCCTCAAGCGTCGGTTTGACGATTGCTTCTGTGCAATAGTGCGGAATTACGTCTACAACAGCCACGCTAAATTTCGTCGATTCCGATGGAGGAATCTCCGACAATCTATGATATACCGGAGCCCTGTCAAATCTGGACGAGAATCTGGACGAGTTTAGGGCGTGGTGTCCAGCTTCTAGCTCGGACCTCCTTTGGAAGATCCAACCATTGATCTACTGCGGAATTCCTATATCTACCACCCCTCAAAATTTCAGCTCGATCCGACCGTCCAAACTCCAGGAACCTTCCGATTAGTGCATCACTTTTCGGATCTGTTTTCTGCGCGAAAACAAATCCGACCCGAGTTCGTCCTTTTTACGAACGGGATTTCGGACATCCTTTTTGAAGGAAGTTTTGTATGGGGTATTGTGTTTTGTTCCCGAACACATCCCACTAACTTTAAAATCTTTTGAACATGATCTTCAATATCATGCTGGTGTTAAACCAGTCCGACAATATTGCTCCACGGCTGCCGACCTGCGCTAGACACGTCGTCACTTTGTTGAGCCGAGCTCAACTTCTTCGGATCATCATCTCGGCAAGCCGAACAAGAGTCCGGCATCGCGAAGGATAAATCATCACCAACATCGCCGCCCCACGGATTACACGGAGCAGGCATACATGCATCGCCGCACGGTCGCTTCATCAAGCCGGCATCGACCACGTCACGACCTGCATCGGCAGGGCCGCACTATTGCTTCTTCAAGCTGGTGTCCATCACGCCGACCTACTTCGACATCTCGGCTGGCCGGGGGCTTCGCCATCTCTTCATCAACCTAGTCCGGACACTTCGGCATCACTAGCCGACCAACTCCGTCATGTTAGCTGGACCGAGGGCTTTGCCTCGGCGAGCCAACCTTTGCCAGCATTGCCATGCTGTCGTTTTATCACCCATCAGGCAATGGGTGCGCGGATCGAGTCCCAATTTTGAGAATCACCTTCCTTCGGATTGCTACAACAAATAAACCAGGTGCTATTAATCCCAGTATTTTTTGCTTGTTTGGGTTCATTTTTCCCAGGGAATTATTACTCTGGTTTGTCCATCATATGTACACAGGTCTATCAAATGGTGGCCACATTAACGACAGTCGCATGGTGGTTCGGTCAGTTTCCGTACATAGTCCGCTGAACGCCGATCCGAGCTCGGACGACACTGTGAATTCAGGCTTTGCCACGCCTTTACCGCATCACGCTGATGCCCTGCATCGACATTGACTTCGGCGCCAGGCCATATTTCTTTTATTACTCACTTTGCACAAATTATTTATTATGCAACGATTTTTTTAATTATCATTATTACTATTATCTCCGGTTTGCACCATTTTTTGTGCACAGGAAAATGATCCGGGGACTTCGGCGTCACCCTGCCGGTCTGCATTGACCGTGCTATGTCACCACTTCGGCGTGTCGAGCTCTCCGCTCCGCCACCTCGGGACCGGCTTGGGGGATGGAACCTTGTCCCGTATCAAGCTCGGACCGCGTCATCAATACCGAACACATTAACCAGCTAAGTCGCTTTCATGCTCAAAGCTTTAATTTCTAACTTGTCTTCGGTTCGACCAAGCATTATACTTTTTTGGAAAAATGTTGCTTGTAAAAAAATCTTCTTTTTTCAAACTTTGTTTGTGACGCATAAATTCAAATACCCAATTCATTTGGGGTCTTCCTTCATGAAGCTTTTCCTCTTGCATATGATTATACTTGTACGGCTTCGTTCCTTGTTCGTGTATTATGCCACAATATGCACCATATTGACTTAAGCGATTTGCAAGTTGGGTTGCCTCGCTCCTGTGTTTACCCTACGTTCCCGATTGTTCGGCTACGGAGTAAAGGGAGCACCTCTGCGATTGTCACGATCGGGTCATCCGAGCCGTACCTCAGACTGGGTGAAGCCGAAAGCTAGCGCTCTTATAGTTTTCAATGATGGTCGGCACACAACGGAACTCATGAGTGCAAAAAATTTATTGCACAAGTCTCATAATAACAACGAGCACCGAAGAAAGGTATTGGTGGGGGTACTATTTTCTTCGAAGATGCTTCTTACACTTCATAGTAATATAGCATAAGTTCCCCGAGCGCGCTTTGTCTGTTACAGCCTTATGGCCTGATTGCCTGGTTATTGGAAACACCGTCGATATTCTCGACAGATGGAGTACATAACACTTTTCGGTCCTTGACCGAAGAGGGAGAAGCCGACGGTCAGTTACGAGGCGTTTAAAGTTCGGTTGAACATAGATATGATATAAGTACTTCGGTACATGCAATCATTCTTTTACCCAAGTCACTTGGGGGCTCTTAAATTTATATGAGCCGTTTTATGATAAGTGTTCTTCTTCTTAGTCATTGCAAAGTTTTTATTATAATAATAATAATAATAATAATAATAATAATTATTATTATTATCTATCACTCCTTTTTTCGACACGAGCGTGTGGTCACTAGCCGGGGAGCCTAATTTCTCTCTCAAAGCCGCTAGAGTTTAGTTTGCTAAACTGGCCTAATGAGAAGTACTCCGCCCTCGGGATAGGAGGTTGAAGCCGTAGGCTGACCCGCTTGAAGTCTTGAGATAAGATGTATCATGTTAAAGCACGACAGAAGCACTTCTTTTGCTAAGGCCAATTTTCCGATTGGCACCGAACACTTGATCTTGTTCGGACGTCAAGTTTTTTACTGACGTTGTCTTTGGTTTTCCAAGCTTATGGCACTTTTAGACTATTTGTGTGTTTTCAGCACAAGTCTCGCAGTGCAACGCCGGACACCTTTAGAGATTCGGCAAAAACATTCTCGGATATTGCTATATATGCATCGGTTTCGAATTGTGTCTTCGGTCAATAGTTGGGTTGCCCGGCTCTTGCGCTTGCCTCCTACATTCCGCTTTGTTCGGCTAGGTGTGCAAAGGGAGAACCATTGCGATTTTGCTTCCAGCTCACATGGTTAAGCACCTCAGTGGAGAAAGCCGAAAACTGACTGTCACAATAAGCGTAAACTGGTCAGCGATCCGATGACGGTGTTAAACGACGGGCCATTCATAACGATGGCCGAAGTGTTTACGGCTTGACCTCGATTGTCGCCGAACACTACCGGGGGCTATTAACTGGCCTCCCAAACTAAATCCTCGATATTTTGCTCTTACATTGGAGCTGAGGTTTCATGATCATGCTTAGCATGACAACCCAAAGAAAGGAACCGATAGCGGGACTATTTTCTTTGGAAGACATTTCTTCTGTTAAACAGTAATATAACATATCTCTCCGCGTACCTTTGTTTATAAAACTGTATGGCCAGATTGCCTTGTTTGTTGTAAATCTTTGCCCTCATAAAGGCTTCATAAAGTAGGACAAACACTCCTCGGCTATTGGCCGAGGAGGTGGAAGCCGATGGTCGGTCAACAAAGTTTTGTACAATGCGGATCCGAGCATTAATGACGTAAAGTACTTGGATACATAGAGTCATTACACATAATTTGTGATTTTACTATGGATATCGATCCTTAATTCGCCTCCGTGACCGCATTAAGGCTCGGGGCTCTGGCTTCGGGCTTATTATTTACAAATATTAAAGGGGCACATCGATCCCCTGATCTGGTGTTGCCACCCGACCAGTGTCTCAAGGGCTACTGCATTGCCTGTCCAATGCAGAAAATTTTAAGTGTAATACAGTCTCCGAGGAGATTTTGATCCTCAGGTTGGTCGGCCGCACCCAACCTGAGTCTTGAGGACTGAGCACGCCGCTTTTTGTGTCCCGAAGTATTCTACCGAGCTAGGACTTGATCCTCAGACCAATTTTGCTAATCAACCTGAGTCTCAGCGGCTACGGGGATCAACGGTCTTATATCATCCTTCATGTGCATCTCGGGTTTTAGACCGATACCCACCTTGAGGGCTACTGGCTATGTATCTCGGCAGAGAATAAATTGCACCAATCAAAAATATTGACAAAAATCGGCCCACATTCGGGGTGGTGCACCACCTCGGAAGCAGTCCGCATAAAGCTTGGGCACTAGTGGCTGGCTCCATAGAGGGCATTTATGGCATTAAGCTCGCCTAAACTCCTTCAAACTTATTTGAGCCAAGGTGATTTACGACAGCTCGGATACAGTCCGGCGTTGGAGCTCGGATACATAGTCCGGCGTTGGAGCTCGGATACAGTCTGGCGTTGGAGCTCGGATACATACTCCGACGTTGGAGCTCGGATACATTCCTGCGTTAGAGCTGGGAAGCAGTCCGCCATTGGTGCTCGGCTGCAAAAGATACCTCGAATGCAGTCTGGTGTGGGAGCTCGGACGCAAGAGGACGCTGCCGCCCGGGAACAACTTCAAACCCGAGGTGTGGCATAAAAATAACAAGGCATTGAAAAAGGCCGGAAACTTAAAGGGGCTCCTCGGATACCCGACGTGTAAACTCATCGAATGCATTTCGGCGATCCTCAAGAAAGAAGATGAGAAGATTTGTTGAACCAGTTTTCAAGACCGACGACTGAAGATGAAGAACGGTTCGGAAGAATCGAGGAGCGTCCCTAAACTTGAAGACCGGTTCAGGGGGCTACTGACGGTGTCCTGGACTAGGGGGTACTCACCACGTCATCTCCCGATCTGTTAGATTGGGCCGAGGACCCCCATGGCTGTATACTCATGGGCCAGTCCGGACAGCTTCCGCATACAAGGAAGATTCCGCAAGACTTGGCGATCAAGAAAAGGACTCCTCCCCCACAAGCGTATTCAGCTAGGACTCTTTTTATCCTAGGCCTCTGGTGCATTATATAAACCGAGGCCAGGCTAGTCGATAGAGAGATACAACAATCATACCAGAGGCTAGCTTCTAGGGTTTAGCCTCTCTGATCTCGTGGTAGATCTACTCTTCTACTACCCATATCATCAATATTAATCAAGAAGGAATAGGGTTTTACCTCCATCAAGAGGGCCCGAACCTGGGTAAAAACATCGTGTCCCTTGTCTCCTGTTACCATCCGCCTAGACGCACAGTTCGGGACCCCCTACCAGAGATCCGCCGGTTTTGACACCGACAATGCCCTTGGAAACTTTGTGAATCTTAATTACATAAACTTTTCAACAAAAATAATTATCCCCTTGTACTATTCCATTGTATTATAAAAATAATGTACCAAGATTTGCCTCTAGGATGTGTACATTGCTTGTTGGTTTGTGCGGGGCAAAACAGAAACTTTGGCTGTAGTGCGCGATTTTAGATTTTTTACTGGAACGTCAAACGGTTCTGAAACTTTTTGCACTGTATTTCTATACAATTTTTTTATTTTTTCTAATTTGTTCAGAATTTTTGGAGTACCATAGGTATGGTGAATGTTCAGATTACTATAGACTTTCCTGTTTAAGACAGATTCTGTTTTTGATGCATTGTTTTGCTTGTTTTGATGAAACTATTGATTCTGTTAGTGGATTAAGCCTTGAAAAAGTTATATTACAGTAGCTACAACGCAAAAACAAAATATGAATTGGTTTGCAACAGTACTTAAAGTAGTGATTTGCTTTATTATACTAACGGATCTTACCAAACTTTCTGTTGAGTTTTGTGTGGATGAAGTGATCAAAGATCGAGGAGGTCTTGATATGAGGAGAAGGAGGAGAGGAAAGATCTCAAGCTTGGGGATGCCCAAGGCACCCCAAGTAAATATTCAAGGATACTCAAGCATCTAAGCTTGGGGATGCCCCGGAAGGCATCCCATCTTTCTTCAACAAGTATCCGTATGTTTTCGTTCTCGTTTCGTTCGCGTGATATGTGCAAATCTTGGAGCGTCTTTTGCATTTAGTTTTTCCCTTTTTCTTTTATGCACCATGCTGGTATGAGATAGTCCATGGTTGATTTATAGAATGCTCATTGTACTTCACTTATATCTTTTGAGTATGGCCTTTATAGAATGCTTCATGTCACTCGTACGCGTCGGTCCTAAACAAACGGTTTTTTACCCCTTTCCGCGATGGCATTTGGAACCGTCGCCAAGTGAGTGTGGGCGATAGGGGGGTCCTTCCCATAAGACCTAGAATCCGTTGGGGATATGCCCTCGTGGCACACACGCTCGGCAAAATGAGGTCGTGTGCGACCGACGAGCACTCAAATACAGAAATACATACAATAGTGCTCAAAAAATACAATTATACAGGCAAAATCATTTTTGGTCATAAGTACATCCCACACAGTCAGTCACCACTAAATGTTTCCGTTCGTATATACATCCGACACAGTCAATACAAGGAAAACGTTTGCGCAAGGTGGCGTAACGCAAACAGTTTTGAAGAGAATGTCGTGTATGATTGTTCATTGATCCAACACGGTTTATTCCTAGAAACTGTGTGCGTTGCCTTAGGTCATCGCCCACTGTGTTTTCTCATTAACCGTTCACAATAAGAAAACCCAATTAGCAAGCTAATTGGCCAATTAGTGGGCTAATTGGCCTATTATTATTAATCCATTTACTAATCTAATTGACGTTCATATTAAGCACATAATATATTCCATTTCCATATTAAGGAAGCAGGATTTCATAATTGAAATACATCAGAGTACAACATGATATAGCTTCAGCACTCAGCTACCCCATTACACAACTGTACCAGCAACAAGTTTCACATGCAACATCTAAAACCTTTCGAAATTAGCATCACTAGTCATCAACCCGTGCACCAGCACGGGCTAGCGAATGTTTACTATTTATAATTTATGAAACTGAAGGGATGAAATATCAGGGCAATAATAATAATGATATAAACATGAAATTTGTTCAATGATCCCGGGAATAGAGTATTACAATTGTTTGATCACCGTGTGATTAGATGGTTTGCATGAATTTTTCCTTTTTAGTCATCCCATCTCTCATAATTTTCAAATATGATATTTATTTGACATGAATATGAAGGCGGTATTGATGGTCCACATAGTTCCAAATATGTAGTTCGTTTTATGTAAATTTTCTTCTAACGATCTAAAATTTTGAAATATAAAATTTGTGGGAATCTATGTTTACTTGTAACAGATTGTGAGGTGCGATTAATATACACAATTTACAAAAATATGCTAATCTTATATTTATTGATGCTTCTTCATGAAATGACATTCTGTTAGCCACAAATCTGTTGAATATGTTTTTTCTTGATTCCTGCAAAGGCATATTGTTGTATCAAGATGAGAGGGCTATCATCTGCTTTCACGTTTTGGTCACCGAGAACAAATGCATGCACATTGTCCTACTGGTAATACATGCAATTCCCATAACCATACAAAACACATTTGCCTACATTATCATTGGTACACGGCCAATCTATTCCATTAAAAATGAATAGTTACCCTAACATTATTTCTACCAATACTGAAGCCGAATGACACTAAATTAAATGTATGATTTTTCTCTTTGTTATATCGTCTTTTATTTAAATAAATGTTGGTGCCTTGAATTTATTATTTATGCCCTCAGTTAATCATCAGTTTATTTATAGAAATTATATATTGAACTGGGGATCTCTAAATATTTTTGTGTAAGACGTACATTTTGTCACTGAACTCCTAACTATACAAATATCTATATGTATACTCAGGTAATATGAGAACATTGTTACGCATCGTCCATACGGATAGCTGATTGATTTTTCTTCTTTATGCATTATCACGAATTTCTGGATTTAACGATGCTGTCAGTTCTGAACAATGAGTTGTTCCATGCACATACATATATGTATGAACCATTTTTCCGAAAAAACTAATTAAATAGAAACATTAGCCAAGACTACATCGTCACTGCCTTGGTTGCCTGCAGAAATTAATAATCAAATATTACTATGCGCTACTCCAGTCAGACCACATGATACCATTGTTGCTTGCATGGCTCAGGCTGCATGCTGTAACACGAATAGATGTCATCAAGGCCCTTGTACGTTGTCGTTGATCGACCACTGATTCAAATCTCTTTTGCTGAAGATAATCTCACAATGCAATCATGAGGACTATTATTAATACCCAGCCACTCATGTCAAAAGAAAGAGAGAGAACGTGATGTCTTTCCCTAGTGTAGTAGAGTAGTATTATATATATGCAGAGTAGCCTAACTGAAAATATGCGATAATTTGCTAACTACTATGATGACTTGTTTGCAGCATTGCATCTTCTCCAGAACATTGCCGCTTTCTTAATTCAGTACGCATAGAGGGCAAGAGCTTGAGAGATAAAGAAACTAACATCACGTAGTTCTCCAAACATAGTTATTACTAAGATGAGATTGATCGTTGGACTTCCAATCAAAGTAATTCATAGGATCAACACATGAAGATTTCGGTAAATGTTTTCATTGTCTTTGAATGATCACAAACATATTTCTGTCTATCTGCATGAAGCCCATTCCTATAATCCATTGGGAATTATTAGAAAAGCATGTGAGCAGATCAAGAAAACATCAAACAAAGAAAAAACATAATTATTTCATATTTTTATCCTGCCTACCAAATCTATTGTCTATTGATCTGCATCACGCCATGTATTTGTTTCCCTTGGGGAGTCAGGTGTGGAAACATCCATTAGAACCAAGACAACGAAAGCAAGAGAAAGCCAACCTGTACTACAGATGATAGCCAAGCAAGACATACAGGATCTTGACAGCAGGGATTGATGGAGGAGTTGGGTGATTCATGCCCGTGCTACCAACGGAACCCAACCAAACGTGGTCATCGTCGGAAAGATGCTCGTACAGACCACCCCTGCTGGTTCTCCTCCCCTCCCTCCAATATATAATCTGGTAAAGAGAAGTGATGCAAGATGGACATGGAAAAGGCCGATGTTTCTTGATAAGATGTTATAGATCCGCTCAAATTGGATTTGGAGTGTTATACTTGTGTGCCGCCACCACTCCAACGTAATTCCTCCACTCTCGGGTGCCTCAACTATCCATGTCGCCCTCGTTTCTTCAAATTATCGTGCATACAAATCCTCATCCCATGCATCAGCTATCTTGAATTGCAAAACTTGGAATATAGATAAGATTTAAGGTTAGACGGGAGGGGATAAATCGATTGAGACATGTTCTTCTTGATAGATGCAATACGGATGGAAGGTTGAAGTCGAAGATGACATTAAAATACGGGATGGAGAGATAGAGGATGCTCGAACTGCTCACGTGGTACCCCAGCCGCCGGCGCAGCTCCCACATGACACGCCCATCTGCAGCATCAACTGGGTCGGCCGCCGCCAATTTTCTTGGATGAGATTTGGATCGTGATTTTATTGGACGCAAGAAAATAGGAGGCGCTACTATGTACTGTGGTTGTGGAAAAAGGCATGGCAGGAGCGCACCAGATTTAATCCATATGTGGATGGATAGGAACGTGGTCATGCTAATTTTTTTTGAGGGAAACGTGGTGATGGTCTTGATTTAGGATAAAACGTGGTGATGGTCCTATTTCTTGTGAGATGTGGACTCCTATAACATTGTTGAGATCTCAACTCCCATGACGTTGTTAATTTAGGTGAATATAGACTGGTTTTTTCAGACGTTAATTGTGTGCAGGTTGGGTCAGGTTTACGTCTAGATTGAATATTTTTTCCACTATATGGTTAACGTAAATCGTAGGGTTTAGATTGATCAATTACATAGATCTAATGATTAAGAATGATTAAGATATTTCTAATGATGTGGATTAACGTGGAGCTTAGTATGATGCCTCCAATTAGTAAATATAAGATATAAGATACACGGTACATAGAGAGATGCATCTCATCTGGAAAACTGCTGAAGCGGAAGGCGAATATTAAGCCTTCATTCATGTTGAAGGTCTTTGCAACTTTAGGCCAGTGCCTGTGGATGATTGACCGTCCATCCTTCGACCTCTTCAGGAACACTTCAATATTGAACCGTGGGTGTTGTATGAAAACTTTCCTCGCATCCTGACCACAGAGGTGGTTTGAGAGGTAATCATCAGTGAACGCTGAAAACAAGGATGTGCATAAATATCTTCTCTATATTGGAAACGGGGCAAAGGAATAAAAAAAGGCAAGGTATAATAGTTAGTACCATCTTATAAACCTTAGTGCTTCCCATTGTTTCCTTGCAACACATATAAGGTAGTTATTCATCAGGTTAAGTAAGGGTTCGCATGCTACCAGTAAAATATGTTGATGAAAAATAAGCACATTGCAGATTCATCAGATTAATTCAAGCCACATGGAAAACCCATTTATCCAAACCAAGCATGATTAAGAACTAGGAAATATGGCACTTGTATATGTTTCTCATGTATTAAGTGCAGCCAAATTCGATTTATTCCTCACATGGTATACAATATGAGAATGCAGCAACAACAATTGAACATCGCATTACAGAATTGAACCAAGCAGTTAACTAAATACCACAACAAATGAACCAAACATTAACTGAGCACCACATTGCACAATATAACACATTCCTAATAGAAGATCAGACATTTAACCAAACCAAGCATGGTTAACAACTTGGAAATATAGCAATTGTATTTGTTTCTCATGTATTTAGTACAGCCAAATTCGATTTATTCCTCACATGGTATACAATAAGAGAATGCAGCCACAACAATTGAACATCGCATTGCAGAATTGAACCAAGTAGTTAACTAAACACCACAACAAATGAACCAAACGTTAACTAAGCACCACATTACACATTATAATATACTCCTAATAGAAGATCAGACAGTTAACCAAACCAAGCATGCTTAACAACTTGGAAATATAGCAATTGTATTTGTTTCTCATGTATTTAGTACAGCCAAATTTGATTTATTCCTCACATGGTATACAATAAGAGAATGCATCCACAACAATTGAACATCGCATTGCAGAATTGAACCAAGCAGTTAACTAAACACCACCACAAGTGAACCAAGCCACAACAAATTAACCAAGCAGTTAACTAAACACCAATTGAACAATATAACATACTCCTAATAGAAGATCAGACAATTAACCAAACCAAGCATGCTTAACAACTTGGAAATATTGCACCGTGAAGAATTGAACATCACATTTGCAGAATTGAACCAAGCAATTGAACATCACATTGCAAGACATATAGAACATATACACTATAGCAGAAGATGGCATGGTGAAAGTAGATAGCACAATTCACTAGAACTTGTTAAGGAAAGGCAATAGCTAGCAAACTGAGCATGGGTCCTTATAGTGAGCTAATAAGACAAGCTACTCCTCATTGTCGGAGATATCGATGACGATTGGCTCCTTGTACATGGAAGAGGGCGAGGCCTCCGCATCGTGGGTGCTCTTGTTGTAGTGGGGAGTTGCCTGAGCCGCTCCGGGCACCAACATGCTGGCTCTCGAGATGAGGTAAGCACGTGCACGCTGAGAAAACACCTCGCAGTCTTCGTCGAAGGCACCGATGGTGGCCTCGAGAAAACACCACGAACTGTCATTTAAAGCAGCCAACCGCGTTGCGTCATCGGCCCGTGAGGCGTCAACGATGGCCTCGACAGCGAGGTGCTCCTCCAAGATCTGGTGGTCGACACGAATGGCAGCCATCACGACCTCATCCGGGCTTGCGACCATGATTTGCTTCTCCACTGCCAAATTCTCCTTGAGGTCTTGGCTATACTGCGTGCACCATGGCTTAGGTCGGCGCTTATTTGGTGGAGGGGTCGGTGATTTGGGTGGAAGGTGTCGTGCTCGCGCCGGCGGTCGGGGCATGTGGGTTGTGGAAGGAGGAGGAGGATGTGGGTCGAGTGTGGAATACCTGCCTTGATAGGCGAGGCCGAGCAGCATGAAGGAGGGTTGCCGGCGAGGAGGCGGCGACGCTGCAAGCAAGGAGTGAAGGTTTCAGCTTGGAAAGGAAGGCGGAAAGGGGGGAAATGTGGCTTTTGGTAAGTGGGAGGGGGCGGGGAGGTAGATATTCCGCGGAAGCCGAAAATTTGGAATCACTTCAGCCAAAAAACTAGCGCGCAAAGTGTCATCAGACACGGTCCCTTATTCAGACACGGTCCAAAGATATTTTGTGCTGCATCTCACATGGTTGGTCATAATAAACTGTGTGGGATCTACTTGATTTTTTGTCTTGATTTGAATTACAAAATGGGGTCACAGCGGCCACGGACGGTGTTTGAACTGCTAGACCTTTTATCTGCACTGATCATAAAAGAATTGGAATTATTCAGGGTTCGTTTGGACATTTTTATGCATTAAGTGAGTTTTCAATGCATTTATATGCATAATTCAAATTTGAACTACATGCACAAGCTCCAGTGCATATAAATTGGTTGAAAAATAAAATCTTTGTCCTCGGGTGCATGCTTAGGTCCCATGCAAGAAATGGGAACGAATGTTGTTGAGGATACAACTACGGAGTGTGAACCGCCCAGGAGGGGCCGGTTTACCCTCATGCGTGATCCAGGCCCATATGGAGGCCCAGGAGCCCGAAAGGAATTAAGATCCATACATGTAAACCGCCCTAGTGCTATAACTTGTATTGTAAGACAAGAAAGGAGAGACCAAGCCGGACTCTTGTAAGAGCCGGATTGGTGATTCTATAAGCCAGCCGGTGTTAACCCGTGTATATAAGGGGCGACCAGTGGCGAAGTTAGGGACAGGAGATTCGAGGCCAAGGCAAAGCTATTGCTCCCTAGTCGCGAATCATATCAATCACACCACAACTGGGCGTGGGTTTTACCTTCATCGAAGGGCGAACCAGATAATTCCCGTGTCTTGTGTCCGCATTAACCCCTCTAGGTAACCCGCACGATGGCCCCGCGACTAAGTCCTTTCATGAGGACATCTGCCGTGACAATTCCACGACGGTTGGCGCCCACCGTGGGGCTATCGCACGATGGTTTGATGATCTTAGAGGGCAAGTTCGAGGGACTCGAAGGCTATCTGATGGGCGGATGACTAAAAGTCGTCGCGGCAAACTCTACATCGGCGATGCGGATTTGGGGCCCGAGGCCAGCTCGGTTGAGTATGGATACGGGTCCCCTTTGGCGGTATACACGTGTTCATCGGCAAGATTGGCGAGTCGAGCTGGGCGGACGTCGGCACCGACCTCGTCGAGGCGGCTCAGCGGTTGGAGAAGAGTCCCGCCTGGCTAAACCGGCGGACAGGCATGTTTTCGTGGGAGTCGTTCATGGAGGCTACGAGGACGGATCAGCGTCGGGTGTGGCTGTGGTCTACTCGGGGCGAGTCATCGGCCGGGAAACGAGTCTCTATACCAGCTACGGGAAGGCGGATCGGGGTAGTTCCGATGGGGAGAGCATTCGGACCCTTCGATCTACCCAACCGGGTTGGGATCTTCATGGCGGTACAGGCGGTGCTTCACTCTTGACCATGGCGCCTGAGTCGCCGGTTCAACAGCGTGCTTGGCAGCCGGGAAGGAGGCCTGTCGCCCGCCGCTCAAGTTTTGTCGAGCTTTTCGGCGCGTTAGCTGTGCTCTGGCGGAGGCTAATCCGCGGATCAGGACTTTCTAACGCGGAGATTGCAAAGGTGAGGAACAGATCACTAATGCTAAAGCGGACTTGGCAGCCGCGGACGAAAGGATGGCAGCGGGCAGGCGCTTTGGATCGCAGAGCTTATAGGCTCGAGCTGGACGAGCGCGTCACAGAAGTCATGAAAAGGAAGTACAGGTCCGTTTACCTTCCGTTTTGAGGAAGGAGCTTTTCAATACCCGAGGGCAGGGACCAGTAATCCGCCGCCATTGGTAAACCGGCGGAAGCACAGGACAGCCGCACGGTTCAGCCCGGATGATCGATCTACCTCGCCATCATACCGGCGCGCCCGCACCGTCTGAACACCTCCGGTCATTACTCCAACCCGATGGATAACCTCGTGGCGGCTGCGGCGCGGTTAGAGGCAATTCAATCGGCGATTCACCACAGCGGTGGAGACGCGCCGTCAAGGAGCTCCTCGGGGCGGCCTTGGCTCGGCAAGAAGCGTACTCGTACGGTCGAGATCGGATCCATTCCACCCCGCCCAAGTCGGAGCTACAGCCGACGCGTCGATGAACCGGCCGTGTCGAGCAATGCGCAACGTGGACCGCCCGCGGCAACAATCTGGCGGCGGCTTTGAAGATGCTCGGTGGTAGTGGACGCGCCAGGCACGTGGGGGCCGAGTTAGCAGCACAAGCGGAGGATCATCCGCCCGCGCGGTTCGACCAACCATCTTGAACCGGGGTCACGTCCGGCTCTTTGGGGTACCTTGCCTCGTCCTGCTTTACGCAGCGTCGTTTGCCCAAGGACTTCAAGGGGCCACGCAAGGTGCGAATTATACCGCCGACTTGGCTCCGAGGCATGGATAGAAAGCTACGAGATGGCCATGGAGATGCTGGGCGTGGATGAAGCAGCATGTGCAAAGTACTTCACAATGATCTTTGGAAGGTACTGCCGAACTTGGTTGAAAAACTTGCCGCCCGACTCTATCAACTCGTGGACACAGCTTGAGAACCCGGTTTATCAAAATTTCAAAGACACCTGTAAACAGCCCATGTCGGTGGTAGATCTGGCGGCTTGCGTCCAGCGGACGGAGAGTCTACAACCCATTGGAGTGCGCCGTGTCTCGGAAGTTTTACATTCTTGAGACGGATCAACCCTGGTTCCGCGATCATGACCACGGAAGCCAATTGCGGTTCGAGCCATTGAAACTGAAGCTGGAGTCGCATGAAGCGTTTTGTCATGACATGGGCACTCTAATGGGCATTTTGGTAAAGTACGCTGATTACGATAGTACCAAGGATCCTGAATCGGAGAATGACGAAGTGGGGAAGGGAAAAGAGCGGCAATTCCAGGAGCCAGCAGCATCGATCGGCGAGCAATGGAGGGCACAAGCGTAAGCGAACGGCAACATGGGCTTTGTGGCCAACACCAACGCAGCAGGACAAGGGTCAGCGGCGCGGGGTAGGCGATCAAACCGGGTGGTCACAATCCGGATCGTTTGAACTTCATATTAAATCAACCTTGTCCGAAGCACGGGACGAAGGAGGTACCGGCGAACCACCTTTGGAAGGATTGTTATATTATGCAGGAGTTTAAGAACTCCAACTCCTTCCGGTATGATCAAGGGTCCGGTGGCGGTTCAGGGTCCGCTCCGGGTTACGGCGGAGGGAATTCCGGCCCGGGATTCGGCGGTAATCCGGGCGGGCAAGGCAATCAGAATAATCAAGGTAACCAGAACAGTCAGAACCAAGGGGGCTACAATCAACAACAGCAGCAGTCGGGTTATCAGAGCAATCCAAAGAAATTGAATGGCGGTCAGTACCACGTCTTTACCACCAGCTTGGACCGACGAGACCGGAAACTTCAGAGGCGGGCGGTCAGTGTTGTTGAACCGGCTGCGCCGCATTACCTGCGCTGGTCCGAGCAGCCGATTGTGTGGAGCAGAGGACCATCCTCCCGGGTTTACAATCCGGTCGATTAGCCCTGGTGGTGGCACCCGTAGGCGGGTACAAGTTTACCAAGGTTCTTATGGATGGAGGAAGCAGCATCAACATCACGTACTCTGAAACTTTCCGACGGATGGGGTTAATGATAGGCATCTCGAGGCCATCCGGTACAGTGTTTCACGGAGTGGTGCACAGTAAGTCGGCATACCGGTCGGTAAAATAGCTCGAGGTAACCTTTGGAGGCGAGCATGACGCCGTAACGAAGCGTTGACATTTGAGGTGGTGAAAATTCAAAGCCCTTACCACGCCTCTTTGGGCGGCGGCTTATGCTAAATTCATGGCACGGCCTGTTATGTTTACTTACAGCTGAAAATGCGGGTCACAAAGGAACAATAACGGTTCATGGAGCCGCGGATCGCTCTGAGTGCGAGGAAGGTGATGCGGCTTCGCAGAGTCGGTTTGTGCCACGAGAGGAGTTAAGGTATTATAAGGATAATGTTGATCCGGCAGATATGACCCTTTGAAGAAGCCAACTACTGAGCATGATCCGGACTTGAAGTTCAAATCGGCGGCTGAGACGAAGCTTGTTGATTTTGTGCCCGGCGAGTCATCCAAGCAGTTCACCATCAGTGCCAACTTGGATCCTAAATAGGAAGGCGCGCTCATCGAGTTCATCCGTGAGAATCGGGACATTTTTGCATGGAAACCTTCTGACATGCCAGGTGTACCGAGGGAACTCGCTGAGCACACTCTTAATGTGGACCCGAAATACAAACCGGTAAAACAGTTTCTTCGCCGGTTTAACGAGGAAAGGCGCAAGGCCATCGGAGAAGAAGTCGCTAGACTTTTGGCAGCTGGGTTTATCGTTGAAGTCTTTCACCCAGAGTGGCTTGCTAATCCGGTGTTGGTCCTTAAGAAAAATGGCACTTGGCGCATGTGCGTGGATTACACAGATCTTAACAAAGCTTGTCCAATGGATCCTTCGCCCTCCCGCATTGACGGATCATTGATGCAACGGCGGGTTGTGAGCGTTTGAGCTTTCTGGACGCGTATTCTGGTTATCATCAGATTAAGATGGCGGTTAAAGACCAGGAGAAGACGGCGTTTATCACCCCTTTTGGAGCCTTCTGCTATGTGTCCATGCCTTTTGGGCTCAAGAGTGCCCAAGCAACTTATCAGCGTTGCGTACAGAATTGTTTGCATGAACAGATCGGCCGTAATGTGCACGCCTATGTGGATGATATCGTGGTGAAATCAAGGCAGAAGGAGACATTGATTGAGGACTTAAAGGAAACCTTTGACAACTTGCGGGTGTACAAGATGATGCTCAACCCGGCCAAGTGCGTCTTCGGTGTTCCGGCAGGCAAATTGTTGGGTTTTCTCGTGTCGAACCGGGGGATTGAGGCTAATCCGGAGAAGATTACAGCTATCACCTCCTTAGCTAAGCCAAAGTGCATCAATGATGTTCAACGTTTGGCAGGCCGGATTGCTGCGCTAAGCCGGTTTATCAGTCGCCTAGGAGAGAAGGCTATCCCTTTATACCAGATGCTGAGGAAGACGGATCAATTCATTTGGAGCTCAGCTGCTGATGAGGCTTTGGAGGATCTAAAGCGGCAGTTGGCCAACCCGCCTGTTCTTGCTGCCCCTATTGACAGGGAGCCGCTCCTGTTATATGTTGCTGCTAATGCCAGGGCGGTGAGTGTGGCCATTGTGGTGGGCGCAAGGAGGCAGGAAGGAGTATCCGGTTCAGCGGCCAGTTTACTACATCAGCGAGGTTCTCATCGAATCAAAACAAAGGTATCCACATTGGCAGAAACTGGTATATGGAGTTTTTATGGCAAGCCGGAAGCTGAAGCAATATTTCCAAGGGCACCCCATCACGGTGGTCAGCTCGGCTCCTTTAGGCGATATCATCTTGAACCGGAAGCAAGCGGCAGATTGCTAAGTGGGCTATAGAGCTTGGGCATACGGTTTAAAGTATGTGCCCGGACGGCCATAAAGTCTCGTGCACTTGTGGATTTCATTAATGATTGGACGGAGTTGCAAGCACCGAGGAGAAGCCGGATCACACCTATTGGACCATCCATTTTGATGGGTCCAGCAGTTGGAGGGCTCGGGGCTGGAGTCGATTAACTTCCCCACGAGGTGACAAGTTCTGTTATGTTCTCCGTCTAATGTTCCCTTGTACTAACAATGCAACTGAGTATGAAGCTTTGCTCCATGGTCTCCGGATGGCCAAGGAAATGAATCTTAGCCGGTTAAATGCTTTGGTGACTCGGACTTGGTGGCCCAAAGAAGTATCCGTGCTTGGGACTCAAAAGATCCACTCATGGCTGCATATCGTCGGGAAGTGGATGTTGTTGCAGGACATTTTAAAGGGTATCGTGGACCATGTGGATCGTCGGAAGAACGAGGCGGCCGATGCTTTGAGCCGGCTGGGTTCCCAGCCAGAAACCGTCCCGCCTAACGCTTTTCTTGATGTGCTGCACAAACCGTCGCTAAACTTCCCGATGAAGTTGATTTGGCTATCCCGATCCGGAGGCTCACTTGGTGGCGGCCTTGCATATCATCCCGGATTGGGCGCTCCTTATTTGGCATACATGAACCGGGCGAGTTACGGAGGATGAGACGTTGGCCCGGCAGATAGTTCGGCGGTCTAAGTCTATGACCATTGTTAATGGCGAGTTGCACCGTCGTGAGTGTGTCGAGGCGTTTCAGCGATGTGTGTCCCCTCAAGAGGGCTGTGAGATATTGCGAGAGATTCATGAAGGGATTGTGGTCACCACGCGGTTCAAAGTCCTCGTGGCCAAAGCATTTCGCCATGGTTTCTATTGGTTGACCGCCCATGCCGATGCGGAGGATTTGGTCGACGATGTGACGGTTGCCAAAAGTTTTCGAGCGTGCTCATGTGCCAGCCAAGAGTTGAGGATGATTCCAATTACTTGGCCATTTGCGACTTGGGGGCTGGATATGGTTGGACCTTTCAAAAGGTCCAAGGATAAGAAGACCCACCTGTTGGTGGCGGTGGATAAGTTTACCAAGTGGGTCGAGGCGGAGCCTGTTAGCAAGTGTGATGCAGCCACGGCGGTTCAGTTCATCAAACGGGTGATTTTCCGGTTTGGGTTTCCACACAGTATCATCACGGACAATGGCACCAATTTATCCAAGGGAGCTATGAAGGAATTTTGTGAACGAGAGCACATCCGGCTTGATGTTTCTTCTGTAGCCCACCCACAATCCAATGGTCAAGCGGAACGAGCTAATCAGGAAATTTTGAAGGGTATCAAACCCCGGCTTATGGTCCCTTTAGAGAGGACGCCGGGTTGTTGGGTGGAAGAGCTACCATCCGTGATATGGAGTATAAACACTACTCCCAACCGATCCACTGGATATACGCCGTTCTTTATGGTCTATGGAGCGGAGGCGGTTCTTCCCAGTGATATCCGTCATGACTCGCCCCGAGTAGCAGCTTATGTTGAGGCAGATAGTGAGGCGGCACGGCAAGATGATTTGGATCGACTGGATGAAGAGCGTGATATGGCAGCAGCTCGCTCGGCGGTTTACCAGCAGGATCTTCGTCGGTATCACAGCCGGCGGGTTAAAACCAGAACCTTTCAGGAAGGAGACTTGGTGTTGCGGCTCATTCAAGATCAGAAAGATATGCACAAGCTATCCCCACCTTGGGAGGGGCCTTTGTGGTCGAGAAGAATCTATACAACGGGTCCTACTATCTGATTGATGTTCGAGAGCGAAAAGACTCACGCACGTCAGAGGAGGAGACCAACAGGCCATGGAACATAGCTCATCTTCGGCCTTATTATACTTGAGCCATTGGCTCCATTTATGTACATATCAAGACTGTATATATTATGAATAAAAGCAATAAACCGGATCCTCGGCTAAAGCGGGGTATCTGTTCTGTCTAAAAGACCGGTTTGGGTACATGGAGATGCTGTTGTGAAGCGGCCTCCGGTTCAACCCTTAGCCTTATTTTCAGAAACTTTTGTCATTTGGGGGCTTGGTCGTATCCGAACCAATGCAATGCCTCTTGACAGGCGAAAAGCCACCAGATCATTTGGGGACATGGTCATGTCTGAACCAGTCACGCCTCTTGGTCGGCCTAAGGCCATAGAATCACTTGGGGGCTTTGGTCGAACCCGAACCATTGCAATGCCACTTGATCGGCATCATGCCACGAGTTCAGTTGGGGACCTGGCTGACTTGAACCATCGCTACGCCAGATAGGGGCTTGGTCCTGTCCGACCATGGTAACACCATCTGATCCGCTCAAGACAACCTTGTCTTGTAAAGCGGTTTTTCTCATTGCTTTTGTTTTCATGTGATTTTGATACCTATCATTTGGTTTTTTGTCGGCCTTCGTAAACCGGATTTACGTTGTTGATACGTTTTTAAGCTGGCGATTTTGTTCCGGTTTGATTTTACTGTTAAAACATCCCATTGTGGAGTCACAGGGGGCTTATCATGCCCGACACGGTTTGCACGATAAACCGGTCTTATACAGGGATTGCCCTCCTTTGACGATGATGGTTTATAAGACCTCCGCTTTGGGATTGGCTACAGCCCACTGTGTGCCTGATGCTGGCAGGTATGTTCGTATCACATAATTTTGATCATATACCTCGGTTCTCTCATATAAATATTGGTATCAACCTGGTTGGAGGTATACACCGCCATGGCGGTTTAAGAATTTGTGATTGCAGGCAAAATATGTGGCAGGATTCACTACAGAAGCCAACGGATCTAGCGCCGCCAGATAAAAGTTTACAGACCAAAGTTGTACCGGCATTGTTCAAAGAAATACACTTGCTATCCTATTACAAAAGCCTTTCGAGGCCCGGCGTTTTACGCAGAGTTATGCCTTGAGGCTTTGGATATGTCACCCGGCTTGACGGATTACGCTGCTTCACCGGGTTGGCGCGAGGTGGAGGGGCCGGCGCCTGGCGTCGGTTCAGCTTCTTCTTCTTCATCACCCAAAGCCCGGAAGTCATTGGTAGACCAGTCAATCCGGGTTAAGGCCTGAAAGACAGCTTCTTCACTTATCAGTTCAGCCGGATCAACGCTGTAGGCGTAAGTGTGCTTACGGATTGGGGAATCAGGCTCTGCACTTCCGGGATGACAAACTCCACCCGCTTGTTGTTGGCGCTATAAAAGATCGGTGAACCTCCAGTGTTGGCTTCAGCGGCCAGTTGACTCGCCAACGGACGCATTTCCTTGGTAATCCGTTTCAGCGCATTGTTATCAAAGGCTTCACCATTCTCTTGAGCACTGGGAAAACCTTTAGCTATGTCAGCCGGATCAAGATCCGCTATCCATGCTTTGGCACGAGTCAGAGCCAATAGCGTGCCAGCCCGGGCTGCGGATCGCTTTATCTCTTCAAGCTGCCCCGGAATCATGGACAGCCGGTCCAGCGCTTTCTCGATCAGGGACGGCGCCGTGTTGTCATATGAAGTGGCGCATATAACCCGCTGGGCGCCGGTATATAGCTGCTCAATCAGAGTGTACGAAGCCTTGAGCTTTTTCCGCACGCCAGAGCCCAGATGAGCAATACGTTTGCCTACACCAGGTTTAGACAGCTCAGTTAAACCGGCGGAAGCATTAACACAGGCATATTCAAGTATAAATTTGCTTACCAAAGATGGCGAAGTCATGGCATGCACTTGGCGTTTGAGTCCGTCAGTTCTTCATCACCGGTTTAAGGGCCGCCTCGGCTTCCTCCGCCCGCTTTACTAAACCGCCTTCTCGGTGTCCCAGCTTGACCCGCCGGTTTGTACCACTCCTTCACCTGTGCCATGGTGGTCGTGGCAGTTTTAGCTCATCCTTGGCTTTGGTGGCTTCATTATTTGGGTTTCAGATTGCTTCGGAGGTCCTTTAGTTGCACAGCTTGTTGGTGTATTTCATTCGAGGACAAAGGAAGCATGTTAGTGGGTTTATTATACAAGTCCCAAGCTTAATACAAGTATTCAACTTGGCACTTGGGGCTAATGGCTAGTTGATCTCAATTTACTATGAAGAGACACACCTTAAGTCCCGGTTTAACTTTACAAAGTTAAACCGACCCTTGGGGCTACTATGCAGTTAAAATAACGAAAGGTCAGCTCATTACCTCATAGCGGTCCTTCATGCGGTTTACTAGACCGGCTTCAAAGTCGCTGCTTGTGTAAAGCCGGTTCGAAAGCCGAATGAAGCTCTTGGGCAGAGAAATTGTCGTAAGCCGACATATCAGTCTTCCCCTTGTCCTTGCTCATAATAGTGGAACCTTCTTTGATGCTGTGCTTTGCTAAAGCGACCGGTTGACTAGGAGCAGTGTAGCCATACTGTCACAATAACATCGCTATTTTCGGCGGTCTTGTTTGGGCTTGCCGTCGTTTTGCTCGCTCGGCGGTTCATCAGATTCGACCCGCCGCCGACGGGTTTGATGGAGCAGGCTGGGAAGTTTCCATTTGGACCTCCGGTTCAACCTCTGGCGGATCAGCGATGTCGTCTTTGTACAATTCGCCGAGCTTTCCTTGGCGGCTTCGTGATTTTCGTGTGTTTGTTCTCGGGGTTTTCCGGATCAACATCCAAGGTAGGATCAAGAGTTTTCGCCTTCTTGCTCAAGCGAGCCTTGGTACTGCAATATTCAGAACCGGATCAAGACAAATTGACCAAGGTGATGGTGAGTCGAATTGACAAACAGTAGTTACATACCTGCGCGATGTTCACGGAGGCAGTTGTGTGGTGGATGAACCGCCCAGACGAGTTGGAAGAGGCCTGATAATTCGGTCGACGGATTGAGAGGACATCGGAAGAAACCTTTTAAGGGATAACGCTTTTGGGAGAGCAAGTCACCTCGCCGACGCTTCCGGATAGGCGTGTCTGTAAACCGCAGAGGTAACCTGTTGGCCATCGTGCGGGTTGTACGGGCGCTCTTCAGCCTGTTGTGTCTTCAAGTTAAGATTTGGATTCAAGTAAGCACAGGAATGGTATTTTTCACTTTCCGGACGGCGCGAATTCTTTTTTAACGGCGCAAGATCGGATTCGAAGAAAGTAAGATTACCTCAACAGGGTCGGCATGGCTGGCTTCAGCATCATCCTGGGAAGAAAATTGTCAGTAAAAAGATTGTAAAAGGGCCAAGCATATGCAGGAAGAAGCACAAAGCGGCAAGCCGGTTTACTTCAGCTTCTGATTCTTCGTCCTCCGGCGGATCAGAGGACTCGGCGGTCTTCTTCTTGCCCGTTTTCTTAGTGGCCTTGGACTTTACGAGGCGCCCAACCGGTTTGGTTCGTTTCGTATGAGCTGTCGGCCTGAGAAGGAATAAGGATTAACGTGTATCGACGGAGTATTAAGAGCTTGAAAGGCAGTGAGTAGAACTTACCGCCGGCGGTTTGTTGGTGGCACAAAATGGAGCCAACCCGGTGAGGCTGCAGACGGAGATTGGCTCATCGAGCATCTTCTTGACGATCTCGGTGACCTCCTGTTCAGTTATAGGCAGCTCGTGACGCCTTTGAGGATCTTTGAGGCTGCCGGTGTACTCGTGCATCAATCCGGGCCGGCGGCTTAGTGGCAAAATACCCCAAGAGACCCAGCAACGTACAAGATCCACGCCGGTTAAGCCATTGGCCATTAGAGCCCGGAGCTTGATTATTTGTGGTGCGAAGTTTTTCCGTTCCGTGGCGGTTAAGCGGGAAGGCAGTGGATGCAGGTTGCTGAGCCGGTGAGAACGGTAACCCGGCAAGGGGTTTTCGTTAGCAGGGGCAGTGTTCCGGCAGTAGAACCAGGTTTGGTTCCATTCCTTTGGATGGCTGTGGTGCTTGGCGTGTGGAAAATCGACTTCCTTCCTCTTCTGGATTGACACGCCGCCCAGCTCCGTGTTCGGACCGTCAGAAAACTCTGTGCAGCGGTTCAAATGGAAAAATCCGGAACAACTCCACGATGGTTCTTCTTGAAGATAGACTTCACGAAGACTTGAAAGTTGCATATATTCGACCACGAATTCGGGCCGATGTCCCGAGGATGAAGCTGCAGACCGCAAGGACATCCCGAAAATTTTGAACGGGCGGACAGAACCCCGGTCTAAGTGATGCATGAACACGATTACTTCTCCGCTTCATGATTCGGAGGAAACTTCGCCTTCGGAACACGCCAATGGAGGACATTTTTGGAGCCAAACCGCCAAGGTGACATAGCCGTTGAGCTGCGTTTGGTGACTCGACCGGACCCGCTTGCAAGCGGAAAATTGAGGAGCCATTCCGGAGGATTAAAGCTGCGAAAGAAAGGAAGAAAACGGTTCATCGTTGAACAGGACAGGCGTTATTTAATATTGTTAAACCGGCAGTTCGGCAGCCGCTTACCGTCCGGTTTAACTAAGGACTAATGGAGGGTCGGATTAGATATCGGTTAAACCGCGGAGGAGGTAGTGCTAAAAAATTGCTAAGTGTAGACGGAAACAGGTTTCCCATGCAAAAGGAAATAATCTAGATCTACCAGGTTCAAGAAAAGAAAATTTTTTGCGACCTATACGCACCTCCTACAGCGCAGAAGGTTCAGGTATGTTAAGGTGAAAGATCTGAACAAAAGGGAAGGTGCCTAGAATCGGTAAACGCGTAAAGCAGCCGCCAGCATATGAGGGGCGGTACGACCGAAGCCGTACGGCCATGGCGGAACTGGTGTGAAGGGTCGGCATGAATGTTCATGAGCTATGCGACGAACCGAGTTTCCAAATGAGATCTAGGGTTCAAAGATGACCTTACCTGACGAACGGGAACCGCGGAGGAGCGTTGAAACTCTGGTCAGATCCGGTTGATGCAGCGGCCCGGCGGGAAGCGTCGGTCGAAGGTTGAAGGCGACGGCAAGAGCTTCAGGGTCGGCGGGTCGCGAGGAAGAAGAAGAGAGGAAGAAGAAGAGAGGAAGGAGAAGAAGAGAATGGCCCGACCGGTCTATTTATAAGGGACCGGAGTAATCAATGGGCGCGAGAATTGAGGAGCCAAAAGCGGCGGAAGGTGCAGCGGCCGCCTCGATTTCCGGGATAGCCTTAATGAAGGGAATCTTACTGTTTAGATTTTTGTTCAAAATGACGTCAGGAGGCCCTGACACGAAGATCAGAGGATGATGTCACGGCGGTTCAAGCAGATGGCGGTTTACAAGGAAGATCAAGGGTTGCCTGAAGACATAGAAGATTAACCTGAACCGGTTCAAGTCAATCTGGGGCCTAATGTTGAGGATACAACTACGGAGTGTGAAACGCCCAGGAGGGGCCGGTTTACCCTCATGCGTGATCCAGGCCCATATGGAGGCCTGGAGCCCAGAAGGGAATTAAGATCCATACATGTAAACCGCCCTAGTGCTATAACTTGTATTGTAAGACAAGAAAGGAGAGACCAAGCCGGACTCTTGTAAGAGCCGGATTGGTATTCTGTAAGCCAGCCGGGCGTTAACCCGTGTATATAAGGGGACGACCCGGCAAGAAGTTAGGGACAGAGATTCGAGGCCAAGGCAAAGCTATTGCTCCCTAGTCGCGAATCATATCAATCACACCACAACCGGACGTGAGTTTTACCTTCATCGAAGGGGCCGAACCAGTATAATTCCCGTGTCTTGTGTCCGCATTAACCCCTCTAGGTAACCCGTACGATGGCCCTGCGACTAAGTCCTTTCATGAGGACATCTGCCGTGACAATTCCACGACAAATGTCAAGCACCGTGCCACCGTCACTCGGCTGCAAACATTGAGATACCTGGTTTTTAAATTCTAGTAAATCCAAAACTCATCTGAAATTCATGAAACTTGGCATGCTATCATGGAGCGGCATCAACATGCCGTGGTAAAGTTTTTGTCCCATTTGGGGCAGGTTTGGGTATATGCTTCTCACAAACCAGAACTTATCACAACAAGCATGATGGTTTCGGTAGGGAACGCCCCAACTTTGGGGGCGAAACGATATCCATTGCCTCTAATTGCTTTCAAATTTTTCTCGTGTCAACATAGAACAAAAGGAGTGTTGTGTTAGTTTTTGCGATTTTTCGGGGTTCGTTTGGATATTTTTATGCATTAAGTGAGTTTTCAATGCATTTATCTGCATAATTCAAATTTGAACTACATGCACATGCTCCGGTGCATATAAATTGGTTGAAAAGTCAAATCTTAGGTCCTTGGGTGCATGCTTAGGTCCCATGCAAGAAATGGGAATGAATGTCAAGCACCGTGCCACCGTCACTTGGCCACAAACATTGAGATACCTGGTTTTTAAATTCTAGCAAATCCAAAACTCACTGAAATTCATGAAACTTGGCAGGCTATCATGGAGTGGCATAAACATGCCTTGGTAAAGTTTTTTCCAATTTTTGGCAGGTTTGGGTATATGCTTCTCACAAACCAGAGCTTCTCACAACAAGCATGATGGTTTCGGTAGGGAACGCGCCAACTTTGGGGGCGAAATGATATCCATTGCCTCTAATTGCTTTCAAAAAATTTCTCATGTCAACATAGAACAACAGGAATGTTGTGTTCTTGTTTGTGATTTTTCGGGGTTCGTTTGGACATTTTTATGCATTACGTGAGTTTTCAATGCATTTATGTGCATAATTCAAATTTGAACTAGAAGCACATGCTCCGGTGCATATAAATTGGTTGAAAAATCAAATCTTTGGTCCTTGGGTGCATGCTTAGTTCCCATGCAAGAAATAGGAATGAATGTCAAGCACCGTGCCACCGGCACTCGGCTGCATACATTGAGATACCTTGTTTTTAAATTCTAGTAAATCCAAAACTTGTCTGAAATTCTTGAAACTTGGCATGCTATCATTGAGTGGCATCAACATGCCGTGGCAAAGTTTTTGTTCCATTTGGGACAGGTTTGGATATATGCTTCTCACAAACCAGAGCTTCTCACAACAAGCATGATGGTTTCGGTAGGGAACGCCCCAACTTTGGGGGCGAAACGATATCCATTGCCTCTAATTGCTTTCAAATTTTTTCTCGTGTCAACATAGAAGAACAGGAGTGTTGTGTAATTTTTTGTGATTTTTCGGGGTTTGTTTGGATATTTTTATGCTTTAGGTGAGTTTTCAATGCATGTATGTGCATAATTCAAATTTGAACTACATGCACATGCTCCGGTGCATATAAATTGGTTGAAAAATCAAATCTTTGGTCCTTCGGTGCATGCTTAGGTCCCATGCAAGAAATAGGAATGAATGTCAAGCACTGTGCCACCGTCACTCGGCCGCAAACATTGAGATACCTGGTTTTTATATTCTAGTAAATCCAAAAATCGTCTGAAATTCATGAAACTTGGCATGCTATCATGAAGCGGCATCAACATGCCATGGTAAAGTTTTTGTCCCATTTGGGGCAGGTTTAGGTATATGCTTCTCACAAACCAGAGCTTCTCACAACAAGCATGATGGTTTTGGTAGGTAACGCCCCAACTTTGGGAGCGAAACGATATCCATTGCCTCGTATTGCTTTCAAATTTTATCTCGTGTCAACATAGAACAACAGGAGTGTTGTGTTACTTTTTGTGATTTTTCGTGGTTCATTTGGACATTTTTATGCATTAATTGAGTTTTCAATGCATTTATGTGCATAATTCAAATTTGAACTACATGCACATGCTCCGGTGCATATAAATTGGTTGAAAAATCAAATCTTTGGTCCTTGGATGCCTCCTTAGGTCCCATGCAAGAAATGGCAATGAATGTCAAGAACCATGCCACCGTCACTCGGCCGCAAACATTGAGATACCTAGTTTTTAAATTCTAGTAAATCCAAAACTCGTCTGAAATTCATTAAACTTGGCATGCTATCATGGAGCGGCATCAACATGCCGTGGTAAAGTTTTTGTCCCATTTGTGGCAGGTTTGGGTATATGCTTCTCACAAACTAGTGCTTCTCACAACAAGCATGATGGTTTTAGATAGAACACCCGTATGCAAAGTGAGAGCAGGATTTGTGCATCTCTTGAACACAAACGGTTCTTTTGGATGATTTGTGTGAATCACTAGCGGGGCGGTGCAGTACTATTCGATTTGACAGCGGGTGGCGCAATTACCGATACGGCTTTAATGTAGACGAGGGAGAGGATAGCGGTTCCCGAAATGTTGAACGACCAATGATGCATCTTCCTTCAATTAGCATCGTGTGAATGCATGAGGGAAGTAATGGGAGGACCGGGAAAAGAGGCAGCACGATGTGAATGCAACGCAGTTTGCACTCATATAAAGGCGCCCCTCCATTCCAATACATCTACCACATCATACACACCTAAGCATTTGCCTAAGCACCTACACTAATAAGCGCAAAAGTGCCCACTCCAGACCATGGCGGCGATGCGCACGAGCAGCCAGCGGCTGTGCCAGATGGTCCACGACGCCGGCCTGTGGCATGGCACCGTGGATCCTCTCCATATGGTGTTGGCGACCGGCTAGTGGATGGCCGCCATCGATGCCAGCTACGACTCTTAGTTGGACGAGATGATCGTTCACAGCACCAACAGGTTCACCATCGTCAAGAAGCTCGCGGACGATATCACCGTACTCCTCCAGCCCACGCGCCCGGGCTCCTTATTGCCTGCCACCCTAATCGGCCTCCATGGTTGGAACCTCTTTGAAGCACTGGTGGCCCTGCGGCTGCCCGCCGACGCCACAAAGAATGTCCACCTAGAGGTCGCGCTCGGCGCAAGGCGCCTCGCCCTGCAAGAAACTGTCGACCTACACATCCATGTGTATGAATGAATCGTGTACATAGGTATCTACAAGGCCAGTGAGGACGCTACGACGTTGGCCTTCTTCAAACGGCTAGAAGCCTTGGATGCCTTAGTTGAGAAGCACCTGGACCTCGCCACACAAGCCGACGCTCCTTAGCCACCGGTTGGTAGCCCGGCCGGCACACTGAGTTGAGGTGGAGGAGGTCGTACGTTGATGGATGCATCTTTCTTCTTGCCTCCTATAACCACCACTGTGATTGCATCATCGTGGCCTTAATTCTTATTTTGCTATTGCATTCTCATTCCAGTCAATACAGACATGTGCGATCCCTTTGCTCAATGACATGTCCGTTCCAGTCTTATTTTGATTAGGTTGAATGAAGGTATATCCCACCGTTAATCGCAGCTGTTTGCTTTCGTTGTTAGCCGCAGCGCCGCTCTCTGCTCTCGTCCGTCGGCCTAAACTGTGGACAACTTTTTTCGCTATGTGTTCAACTGCTATATGCATATATATATATATATATATATATATATATATATATATATATATATATATATATATATATATATATATATATATATATATATATATATATATATACTCTGAGCACTCTGCTCACGTCCCTCCGTGCGCGCTCTGCCAACGGTTGGGCATGCACACGATCACGTTGGGGGCCCCGTATGCATGTGGTTGCGCCGCGCACGTTGCCACGCGATGCAGTTACGTGCGGCATGCTGGAATTACGCGCTGCAAATTAGAACTACCATCAGGGCCTCCCGATATTCCAGGCCGTCCAGCTTCCCCTTTAATTCCCGCGGCCATTATAACCTTAGTCTCTTCAACCTTTCGATCGTGCCCCAAACACACCAAGCACACCCACGACGACACATATAGAGGGGATGTCCGACGGCGCTCCAATGGAGTTCGGGGAGGATAAAGTGGAGACCCACGCGAGGGAGACGGATCTCTCGGTGGTGTACACCATCGACCCGGCCATGGTGGACGACTACATCAACAGCGTTGAGCAGTTGCTTGCTGGAGACAAGTACAAGGTGGTCGGCATCGCCCTCCAGTACACCGCCGGTCGTCCCGGCATAGATTAGAAGGTTGTCATCGGGCAGTTGTGCGTGTGCCATCATGTCCTCATCTACCACTACTGCATGGCCACAGAGCCTTGCGACCGTTTAAACAGGTTTGTCAACAGCACTGACTACAAGTTCGCCATGGTGGATACCACCAAAGATGTAAAAGCGCTCAGTGTTACGAGCTTGGCCTGCAAGAACCTTGTCGAAGTCTGTGACCACTACACGGTCTGGGGTAGCACGAAGATGGACTCCCTGGTCGAACTCGCCTCGGCCATCATCGACCCCTACTACGAAAAGATGAAGCGGGATGCCCAGAGAACAAGTCCCGTATCCTGGCACGGGGCCTGGATGCGGCAACTGGATGAACCTCACCTCGGGTTTGTGGCCAAGAGCGTGTACACATGCTACGCGATGCACAGGAGGATCGTTGACATGAGGAAGTGCCTCGTTACCCAAATCGACAAGCCCGGATCGAGCCACGAGCAGAGCAAGCAGCGTCACAAGAAGTAGATGATGATCAGATGATCGTTTATGCTAGTTAATCATGCATGTAATATATAATTTACTTTATTGGTGTGTGTAAATTTCATGTGTGTAGTAGCCGTAGCCACCTATGTAATTATGCATGTAATAGTTCACTTTGGTGTGTGCAAATGCCATGGTTGTAGTAGCCACCTATGTAAGTGGATGTTTAATTTGGCTATGCAAGCATGTCCTTATAAGTGTGTGTGTGTGTCTATATATATATATATATATATATATATATATATATATATATATATATATATATATATATATATATATATATATATATATATATATATATATATATATATATATATATATATATATATTTTGTTTTGTATGAAATCCCATCGCACAACACACACGTCTTATTAGCAGCAACTGTCTGTGTTCTTATCGGTCTACAGACACATTTCTGATTACAAACCTATTTTCCGCATATCACACATATCTTATTAAGTTGAACCATTTATGTTCTCATGTCCCAACGCAAACAGTTCATCCGAGTGAACCGCATGCCATATATCGCACACACCTTTGAGCTGGCTGACCGTTTCTTTTGTGTTGCCTAATTACAAACAGTTCATCCGAGTGAACCGTATGCTGTGTATCGCACACGCCTCCATCTGGCTGCGCGTTTCTTTTGTTCCTCCTGATCACAAACAGTTCATTGAACTAAACCGTATGCCCTTCATCGCACACGCAACTAAAACCTGAACCGTGTTTGATGCATCCTTCATCGCAAACATTTTACACATTTCTGACGGTTTTCATACAACACTATTTGCGATTGTGGCATCGCAAATAGTTTCTCGAAGGGTCTCTGATCGTAGTGTCACTTTAGCAGCATCCTGCAGTAGTGTGTGCTTCACTTATATCATTTGTAGTTTGGATTGCCTGTTTCTCTTCACATAGAAAACCGTTGTTTGAAGAATGCTCTTTTGCTTCACTTATATTTATTAGAGCATGGTATTTTGTAGAAAGAATTAAACTCTCATGCTTCACTTATATCTATTTAGAGAGTCAAAATGATTTGGTCAATTGCATGGTTAGTCATAAAATCCTACATAAAACTTATGGATCACTGAATATGATATGTTTGATTCCTTGCAATAGTTTTGCGATGTAGAGATGGAATATGTGGGAGGTACTAGTAAATGGTTGTGTTTAGTAGGAATATTGGTGTTAAGGTTTGTGATTCCCGAAGCATGCACGTATAGTCTCTCGTTATTCTATGAAGTTGGAGCATGAATTATTATTGATTGTCTTCCTTATGAGTGGCGGTCGGGGACGAGCGACGATCTTTTCCTACCAATCTATCCCCCTAGGAGCATGTGTAGTAGTACTTTGCTTTGAGGGCTAATAAACTTTTGCAATAAGTATATGAGTTCTTTATGACTAATGTGAGTCCATGGATGTCGGTGGGAAACGACACCTATGGGATCACTGGAATCCCTTCTACGGTTGCGGGGCGAGGGGATCGTGAGAAGAGCGGGACTAGCAGACGACACAAAGCGATTTGCCCAGGTTCGGGCTACAAAGATGCGTAAAACCCTACGATCCTGCTTTGGTGGATGTATTTAGTGTTCTTGAGATCTTGAACTAGCTCTAGGCGTTGCGAGGTTCGAAAGAGCCGAATCCTTCTCCCGTGTGCCATGGGCCTCCATTTATAGGCGAAAGGGGCTGCCACAGTGGCACACAGGAGGTGGAAAGTGCTACAGCGTCACGAGCTTATCGCTGGTATTACAGGACAAAGCGCATTTAATGCGAGGCTTAGGTGTTCCTTCACTTTATCAGGGACGGAGGCGAGGCCCGTCCCGTCCGTCGCCGCTCTTCCAAGCTTCGACACGCGCCCTGGCCAGCGATGCAAGCAGTGCCATGTAGGTAGGCAGGCAGCTGAGGTTGCGCGGTGGTGGAGCCTCCACGAAGGGCTGCATGTTGCCACGGAGGTGCCTGCCCAGCTGGTTGGGCCGGCAGCTACATGCGAACGGTGGCGGAGAGTTGGCTGGTGCGGGCCTGACGGTGGCCCTGCTGGTGCGCTTGGCGAGGGCCTTGCCGGGTGGCCCGGCAATGGTCTTGCCGTGGCGCGCAGGCGTCCCCGGCAAGGGTCTTGCTGGGGGTCTTGTGGGTTTCTTCGGTGAGGATGGATGCCTTCCTATCCTCATTTGATCTTGACTATTCTTTGTCTTCACAAAGATCTGCATGCCACCACAGAAGTGCCACCCGAGCCCTGTCCCAATGCATTTGTCGAGTGTTGGTGGGCTCGAGGGTGGCTCGCTCGGCTGGCGTGGGCGAGCTGACCGGCAAGGTACTTGCCGGGGCCGCTGAGGCTGCCCTGGCAAGGGTCCTTGCCGGGGAAACCTGCTTCGTCCATCTGATCCTTGTGGCCTTGGTCCTTGTTGTTGCTTTGTTCGTCTTGTGCCTTCGGCTTCTCTCCGGCTTCCCTTTCCCTGCCCTGTTATGTGCGGCCGTGGCAGGAGGCTCTGACTGCCCGTGCACAAGTAAAGGGGTCAAAAGGAGAGCCCCTGCTTTTGTACACCGATAGGAGCCCCCGGGCCTGGGCCACACATAAGCGCAGCACGTTGTCGGGCCAGGCCCAGAATGGTGCGCGGGCAGTTGGGGCGGATTTTTACCGCGGTAACTGCTCCGTTCGCCGCGCTTCTCCACGACCCGCGTTTAAACGCACAACGTGGGGGTCGTGTGCGTGCATGACGTGGGACAGCGTTCGCACGCATGCACCGTATCGCAGTTAATGGGAAAGGAGGCGGCCCGCGCCTTCCCCGTAAAAAGGAATAACCGCGGGCACGCTGCTCACTTTACTCCTCCCTTGCGCCTTCCTCCAATCTCAGAACCGCTGGCCCCTTCTTCTCGAGCCTCTCTACTTTCGTCCATCGCCGCCGTGCTTTCGCCATCCTCTGCTTTTTCGCTCCCCGCATCCGCCATGGCGCCCAAGTCCGCCAAGAGCAAGGGAGCGGCGAAGGATGCCGATGCGTCGGAGCAGCCGGAGAGCAAGCTGGTGGCGCGGCGGGCACAGTCCGCCTACTTCCCCTCGACGGTTGGCGTGCCCGAGCTTTAGGAGATGTTCAAGGATCTATGGGGGGTGAAGACCGGGAGAGATAAAACAGGGCATCCAGCCACGCACGTCGTCCCTGCCAGCGCCGGGCCCTCCCCACATCGATACCCCTTCTTCGTCGATTATTTCTCTTGCGGGCTTTGTCCCCCCTTCTCTGATTTCTTCAAGGACATCATGCACACCTACGGCTTCCGCCTCTTGGATTTCACCCCAAATGCCGTGGCGTGCATGGCTCTCTTCGCACACCTCTGCGAGGGCTTCGTCGGGGTGCACCCCAGCACAGCGCTCTTTCGCCATTACTTCTCCCCTCGGATCCAAAAAGGGGGCTCCATTGCTGGCTGTGTCGCCTGGATCCCGAGGGCCAAGGGGGCGTACCCGGACGGCGCCACGAAGGAGAGGTGGGAAGAATGGCCGGGCCGGTGGTGCTGGATTGGGGAGGAGGACCCGCCAGCATTCTGCGCGGTTCGCGAGAAACCGCCCGTCCGTGCGGGTGACGTCGATGCCGATGACGCGAAGCTTACGATCGCCACCACCAGGATTCTTCGGCTCACCCGGGCTGGGCTCACCCTCGAGATGATCGGGGCGGACTTCATCCGCCGATGAATCGCCCCTCTGCACGACAAGGGGAGGCTGGCCTGGCTCTTCGTGAACATCGCCGACATCATGAGGCTCCGCCCCGGCCTCGACAACAACCTGACGGTGTTAAGGCACGCCCATCTGTGCCAACGGATCTTCCAGCTCGAGGTCGACGACGTGGGCGAGGTCGAGCGGTCCGGCAAGCTTGCCAGGGCCGCCACGAAGGCCGGCAAAGTCGACAAGGAGCCTGTCTTCAAGCTACTGGCAGGAGTGGTCCCGCTGAGCAACAACTATCGCCAGAACGAGATCATTGCCATGATGCCGCTCTTCAACGTGCATGGCCTTGACCCGAACTGGGTTGAGCCGGACGAGCTCGCGGTGTAGGAGTTCTTCGACACCCTGCACGAGGTATATGTCACTGCCGAGCCGTGGCTTATCCAGGACATCTCTCCGGCGGAGCTGGACTATATCGCCGCCAGGGTGGAGGAGGTGAGGCATGCCGAGGAGGAGGCAAAGCTCATCAAGGAGGCTGGCAGCGCCGGCGGCGTGGTGGACAAGGCCGCGGCGGAGGCGGAGGAGGGGGAGCTCGCCCGGTGGGCAGCTGCCGCTGGGGAGGCCAACGGCGTCGACACCGGGGCTCCCCTCGTTGAAGACGCTGGCGAAGGGTCGTCGGAGGAGGAGGGCGAGGAGGAGAGGACCGCGACTGTCGATCCTCCGGCCGTCGGAAAGAGGCGGGTCCTGCGGCAGGCCACCTCCGGTGAGCCGGTCCGCCTCGACCGGGCCGTGCAGCTGCGGCAAGCCCAGGAGGCGCCCGTGCGCCAGACAAGGGCGGTGGTGATGAAGAAAACGCCGAAAGCCGTTGCATCGAAGAAGAAGACATCTGCTTCTTCGTCGTCCAAACGCGCCTAGACGCCATCGTCGCCCCCCTCGCCGGCAAACATCGGCACGGGGATTGCGTTTGACTTCGGGCCCCTGAGCCCTGAGAGAGACCCCGGGCCTCTCAGCCCGGAGAGAAAGAGGGAAGCAACAGAGGAGGAGGATGAAGAGAACGAAGAGTAAGCTTTCGCTTTCCTCCCTTATTCCTCGCCCTCCCCTGACGGCACTGCTTACTTGTCTTAATCTTGCAAGGATGTGGAGATGCTGGTCCAGAGGATAAAGAGGGCCAGGACTTCGGCGAGTGGCCAGCTCCCGGCAGGCACCCCCAGTACGCCACCGGTGGTGCCGAGCAGCCCGGACAGCAGGCCCCAGCCCAGCCCCCAGCGTAAGTCCATCACCCATCCCTTGTCAACGTGCGCAATGCGCGATGCTTTGGCACTAACCCTGCCGCGGATGTAGGAGGGGAGCAACAACAAGGGGAGCCGCAGAGGGCTTCTCCTATCGTGCCACCCCCATCGACCACGCCGCCCCGAGGGGCGTCCCCGGCAAGGGCACCAAGCGCCGAGGCCATGCACACGGAGGAGGAGGGGGAGAACACAGGCGCCGGTGGCTTCTCCTCGACGCCAGACCTTGGCGGAGAAGGGACTCCCGCCTCACGGCCCGGCACGGGTAAGCCACTCACTATCCACTTCTGCTTGCATTCCTTTTTTTATTTTTTTCCTTTTTGACTTTCGATCTTGGCTCCGCCCTGTCTCTTCCTTGGCGTCCAGACCCCTCCTCAGAGGATGTCGACACCACCATCAAGGAGGTCGCCGCGGATGCCGCGGCGGAGGCGGAGAGGATTGCTGCCGAGGAGAGCGTCAGGGGCGCCGCCGAGGATGCCGCCATGGGGCCCGCCGAAGAGCCCGGCAAGGGGCCTGCCGGGGAAGCCGGCAAGGCCACTGCCGAGAGGTAGCGTTTGACGATCTGCCCTCCTCCTCCGCTACCTTTGGCTCCGGCAGGTACCTGAGGGTAAGCGACGACCTCTTCGTCCATCTCCTTGGTGCGTCGAGCACCAGGGCTCCTTTTGAGGGAGAGGTGTTCGACGAGGAGGCGCTTGCCGCCGCCGGGCTCGGGGTCGTCGACGAGCCAGGCATCGCTGGCGCCGGCTCCCAGGAGGAGCGGCTGCTCCAGGACATGGGTGCCAGCTTCCGGAAGCTTCAGGCGCTCCACCGCGCCCGTTTGGACAAGGCCAAGTCCAGGGCGGCGTTGCTGGAGAAGGCGGAGGCGGACTTCCGAGGGCGCGTCACCGAGGCGCAAGACTGGTTCCGCCAGGCCCAGGACGAACTGAAGGCCGCCCAGGCGAGCTGGCCAACCGTGAGGTGGAGCTCGCCCTGAAGCTGGCCGACGTTGAGAAGGCCCAGGAGACGGCGAAGAAGTTGGCCGACGAAGCCGAAGCCGCCCGGACCCAGCACGAGGCCGCACTGGAGACCTAGGAAGAGGACCTTGCCGAGCGCGAGGAGAAGCTTGCCGCCACGCTCCGCGGCAAGGATGAAGAGGTGGACAAGCTCGTCCTGCAGCGGACCCAAGAGCTGGAGCGGAGGCATCAGGAAGCACTCAACGCCTAGGCTCAGGCCCACACCGGCAGAGTAAAGGAAATGGAGGGGCAAGCTCTAAAGCTGGCCCAGGAGAAGGACACGCTCAACGGCGCCCTGATGGTGGCGCAAGGCGAGGTCATCAGCAAGTCTGGGGATCTCTCCGAAGCCAACATCTCCATCAAAGACCTCAAGCTGAAGCTGGGAGAGCTCGAGGAGACATTGTCGGAGGCCAGAACTCGTGAGGGGATCCTGACCAAGGAGCTGGAGATGGAGAATCAGCTGCTGATGAACGAGACCGCCAACCTCAAGGACCACAAGGCGGGTGAGAAACGCTGGCTCAAGCGCCCTGCCGTCGTTGCAAACTCGGCCGCCGATCAGCTGGCCATTATGGGGATGCCAGAGATGAGGTACGCCCCGAAAGCGAGCCTGAGCCCCAATGCAAACCTGACCGTATATTTTGAGAAGGCCGTCGGCGCCCTGGGGTGGCTCCACTCCAACCGGGCGGCCTCCCTGGTCGAGGAATCCCGGATACTCTGCCGGGGGACCATGACCAGGGTGCTCACCAAGATTGTGCACTAGCACCCAGACCTTGATTTTGGAGCTGTGCTGAAGAGCTTGCCGGAGGATGCCGACATCGCAGCGCTCAACGAGCGTATCCAGCCCATCCTCAGCCGCATCGACAATATCAAGAGGGTGGAGGGCCAGCGTCGGGACTAGGCACCCCGTTCTCCGTCGCCGCTGCAGGTTCATGACCAAGACAATGCTATCTTTAGTTAGAACAGCGGCGGCAATTTGTGTAATATAACTCTGCAGTGCCCCTGAAACTATGCATGTTATTTTCCTGTTCAATTTTCCTTTGTATGTTCGCCCCACGTCGATGGGGTAAGCTTGCCGGCACATAAACCCAGGGCGGCGCCTTGAGGACGGATCCCCATTAGCCTGTCGGGTGTGCTTCTATGCCGGGCAAAGCACCTTACCGCCCTTGGCGCGGCCGCTCAATCTATCGAGCTTGACTCGAGTCAGAACCAGCGTTGCCGATGGCGAAAGGCTACCCTGCCGTTCTCGACGCGGCCGCTTGAACTGTTGAGCGGGCTCGAAACAGAACAAAGGCGTTGTCGATCGCAGGAGGGCCCCTCTGCGTACAGGCTCTCCATACATAGGCCGAACCGTCCAGGATAATAACCTTATTTTTAAAGAGAAAATCTTAAAGTTCAGCATGACTTAGCTCTCTCGTCACCGCCTCGGCATCCTTCGCGTCAACGGGCGGTGCCACCTTCTTGGCCGCCTCCTTCGCAGGAGACGTGGCGATGAAGAACAGCTAGGCCGACTACTAGACCTGATTCTCACAATTGCGCCCCCTACCTGGCGCGCCAAAGATGTCGGTGGGAAACGACACCTATGGGATCACTGGAATCCTTTGCAGTTGCTTGCGGGCGCGGATCGTGAGAAGAGCGGGACTAGCAGACAACACAAAGGGATTTACCCAGGTTCAGGCCGCAAAGATGCGTAAAACCCTATGATCATGCTTTGGTGGATGTATTTATTGTTCTTGAGCTCTTGAACTAGCTCTAGGTGCTGCGAGGTTCGAAAGAGCCGAATCCTTCTCCCGTGTGCCATGGGCCTCCTTTTATAGGCGAAAGGGCTGCCACAAAGGCACACAGGAGGTGGAAAGTGCTACTGACATCACGAGCTTATCGCTGGTATTACAGGACAAAGCGCATTTAATGCGAGGCTTAGGTGTCCCTTCACTTTATCGGGGACGGGGGCGAGGCCCGTCCTGTCCGTCGCCGCTCTTCCAAGCTTCGACACGCGCCCTGGCCAGCGATGCATGCAGTGCCATGTAGGTAGGTAGGCAGCTGAGGTGTCACGGTGGTGGAGCCTCAACGAAGGGCTGCATGTTGCCACGCAGGTGCCTGCCCAGCTGGTTGGGTCGGCAACTGCATGTGAACGACGGCGGAGACTTGGCTGGTGCGGGCCTGACGGTGGCCCTGTTGGTGCGCTTGGCGAGGGCCTTGCCGGGTGGCCCGACAAGGGTCTTGCCGTGGCGCGCATGCATCCCCGGCAAGGATCTTGCCGAGGGTCTTGTGGGTTTCTTCGGTGAGGATGGATGCCTTCCTATCCTCATTTGATCTTGACTATTCTTTGTCTTCACAAAGATCTGCATGCCACCACGGAGGTTCCTCCCGAGCCCTGTCCCAATGCATTTGTCGAGTATTGGTGGGCTCGAGGGTGGCTCGCTCGGCTGGCGTGGGCGAGCTGCCCAGGCAAGGGTCTTGCCGGGGCCGCTGAGGCTGCCCCGACAAGGGTCTTTGCCAGGGAAACCTGCTTCGTCCATCTGATCTTTGTGGCCTTGTCCTTGTCGTTGCTTTGTTCATCTTGTGCCTTCGGCTTCTCTCCGGCTTCCCTTTCCCTGCCCTGTTATGTGTGGCCGTGGCGGGAGGCTCTGACTGCCCATGCACAAGTAAAGGGGTCAAAAGGAGAGCCCCTACTTTTGTACACCGACAATGGATTTTACGCACTGTTACCTTTTCACAATTTGCTAGCCTCTATGGTACCATGCATTGCCCTTTCTCACCTCGAGACGTGGTGCAAACTTCACAGGCGCATCCAAACCCCGTGATATGATACGCTCTATCACACATAAGCTTATTATATCTTCCTCAAAACAGCCACCATACCTACCTATTATGGCTTTTCCATGGCCATTCCGAGATATATTGCCATGCCACTTCCACCGCTTTCGTTTGATGACTTGAGCATTCATTGTCATATTGCTCTGCATGATCATATAGCTGACATAGTAGTTATGGCTCAGCCACCGTTCATCATTTTTCATACATGTTACACTGGATCATTGCACATCCTGGTACATGCTAGAGGCATTCATATAGAGTCATATTTTGTCATAGGTATCGAATTGTAATGTTTAATTCTTTTGAGGTATAAGTAAATAGAAGTGTGATGGTCATCATTATTCATTTTTAGAGCAGTGCCCCAGTGAGGAAAGGATGATGGAGATTATTATTCCCCCACAAGTCGGGATGAGACTCCGGACAATGGGAGAGAAAAAAGAAAAAGAAAAAAATAAAAAAAATAAAAATAAAAATAAATAAAAGAAAAAGAAAAAGAAAAAATAAATAAAAAGAAAAATAAAAAATAAACAAAGAGAGAAGGGGCATTGTTAGTATCCTTTACCACACTTGTGCTTCAAAGTAGCACCATGTTTTTCATATGGAGAGTCTCCTATGTTGTCACTTTCATATACTAGTGGGAATTTTTCATTATAGGATTAGATGCACACCCACTTAGTTTTCATATTGAGCTTTCATACACTTATAGATTTTAGTGCATTCGTTGCATGGCAATCCCTACTCCTCAGGTTGATATCGGTTGATGGGCATCTCCATAGCCCGTTGGTTAGCCGCGTCGATGTGAGGCTTTCTTACTTCTTTTGTCTTCTCTATATTTACCCCTATCATCATACTCTATTCCACATATCCATGGCTTGCGCTCATGTATTGCGTGAGGGTTGAAAAAGCTGAAGCGCGTTAAAAAGTATGGACCAATTGCTCGGCTTGTCATCGGGGTTGTGCATGATAAATACATTGTGTTAAGAAGACAGAGCATGACAAGACTATATGATTTTGTAGGGATAACTTTCTTTAGAGTTGATATTTTGAAAGACATGATTGTTTGTTGGGATGCCTGAGTATTGATGTCTTCATGTCAAATTATAGACTATTGCTTTGAATCACTTATGTCTTAATATTCATGCCATGACTAGATATATGATCAAGTTTATGCTAGGTAGCATTCCACATCAAAAATTATCTTTTTTATCATTTACCTGGTCGAGGACGAGCAGGAATTAAGCTTGGGGATGCTGATACGCCTCCGTCGTATCTATAATTTTTTATTGTTTCATGCCAATATTATATCACTTTCACATACTTTTGGCAACTTTTTATATAATTTATTGGACTAACCTATTGATCCAGTGCCCAGTGCTAGTTCTTATTTTCTGCATGTTTTTTGTATCACAGAGTATCCATATCAAACAAAGTCCAAATGCAATAAAATTTCACGAAGAATTATTTTGGAATATATGTGATTTTTCAGAGTTGGAATCACCGCAAACGGAGGCCCACACAACCCACAATACACCAGGGCGTGCCAGAGGCCCCTGGCACACGGTGGTGGGTTGTGCCCTCCTCGAACGTTGGTTGGAGCTCTAGTCAGGCGCAATGAAGCTTATATCCGGAAATAGTGTAAAAATCTTAACGCAATCAGAGTTACGGATCTCCGGGAATATAAGAAATGGTTTTCGGCCAGATCTGGGAAACGCGAAACAGAAGAGGACAGAGAGGAAGATCCAGTCTCGGAGGGGCTCCCGCCCCTCCGGCACCATGGAGACCAAGGACCATAGGGGGGAACTCTCCTCCCATCTAGGGGGGAGGCCAAGGAAGAAGAAGAAGGAGGGGGGCTCTCTCCCCCTCGCTTTCGGTGGCGCCGGTGTGCCGTTGCGGCAAGGATCATGACAGTGATCTACATCAACAATCTTGCTACCGTCAACACCAACTTTCTCCCCCTCTATGCAGCGGTGTAATAGCTCTTCCCCCGCTGTAATCTCTACTTAAACATGGTGCTCAACTTCATATATTATTTCCCAATGATCTATGGTTATCCTATGATGTTTGAGTAGATCCGTTTTGTCCTATGGGTTAATCGTGATCTTGGTTGGTATGATTGTATATTTTATTTATGGTGACGTCCTACGGTGCCCTCTGTTCTCGCGCAAACGCGTGGGGCCCTCACTGTGGGGTGTTGCAATATGTTCATGGTTCACTTATGGTGGGTTGCGAGAGTTACAGAAACTTAAACCCGAGTAACTAGGGTATGACGTATGGGAGTAAAGAGGACTTGATACTTACTGCTATGGTTGGGTTTCATGACCTTAATGATCTTTAGTAGTTGCAGATGCTTGCTAGAGTTCCAATAATAAGTGCATATGATCCAAGTAGAGAAAGTATGTTAGCTCATGCCTCTCCCTTGTATAAAATTACAAGAATGATTACCGGTACTTGTTATCGATTGCCTAGGGACAAATAATTTTCTTGTTGACAAAAGCTCTCTGCTAAAACTAACTTAGTCATGTCTTTATCTAAACAGCCCCTAGATTTTATTTACGTGCTCTTTATTATCTTGAAAACCTATCCTATCACACCTACAAAGTACTTCTAGTATCATACTTGTTCTAAGTAAAGCGAACGTCAAGCGTGCGTAGAGTTGTATCGGTGGTCGATAGAACATGAGGCTATATTTGTTCTACCTTTAGCTCCTCGTTGGGTTCAACACTCTTACTTATCGAAAGAGGCTACAATTGATCCCCTATACTTGTGGGTTATCAATGAGCTTTAGAAAAATTGTTCCCTTTAATAGAGGTGTATATTTGGCCACACATATGCGTATATCAACATACTTGGCTACATACATGTATTGATCAGTTCATATCCTGACACATCTTAATCGACGACACTATGTTCTAGCTAGCTAAGGTATGTAGTTTGCTTCTCTCTCTTTTTTCAGAACGCAACTATTGTTCTAGGAAGATATGTCAAGAGGGGTCAAAGGCGACGACTGCGGCTATCAGGCGTTGATCCTTAGGGTCACCCGCACGAAGACTTCCCGATTATCATAGATAAGGTGAAGCCGGCTTCAATGCTGGAGCGGCGACAACGGTGCGTCAGTGGCTCATACTGGCGGAGGTAGTGGTCATTTGGTGATGTAGGGTTCTCAATGAAATTTTGATTATGTTTAGGGTGCTTTGTATTTCTTATGAACTTTTATAATAGATCTGGGTCCTTTTGCGCAAAAATGTAATCAGTTTCCATGTCTGGTCGGCCACATTCATATTTGAAATGTATCCTTCTCAGTATAAATTGTGAACACTGATATATGGACACGGTTAGTTGACTACTAATCTTGTGTTAAAATCTAACCACAAATTTTGAATCCAATGATTAGATTATTTGGATGATGTAGCTTAATGTGGTACTTCTTTGGTACCCATATTCGCTCTTTGTATATTCTAGATCCAGCAATTAAGATAATTTGAATGTTGTGGCGTAAGTGGTACCTCTATTAGTAGAGAAAGGGTCAAATGTTCAGCTCATTAGTCCCGGTTTGTATTTGAGCCGGCACTAATGTGACCATTAGTGCCGGTTCCAACAGCTAGGCGGGCCGCTCTCATTAGTACCGGTTCGTGGTGAACTTTTAGCACCGGTTCGTGCCACGAACCGGTACTAAAGAGAGTGGTGGCAATATGTTGTCAGTCTGGGGCCCCTCCAGCACCTTTAGTACCGATTCGTGGCCGGTACTAAAGGTCGTCCTATATAGACCCTTCGTCCACCCGCGATCGAGCTCGCTCTGTTTTCTCCCCTTTCCCCTCTCCTCTCTGTTCTTGCCCTCTACCTCAAGCTAATCACACATTTTGCCCAAATTGTTTCAAGATTTGAAGGCCCCCATCCATTCAAGTGATCACAAAGGTAAGCAACTTTGTCCTTTCATCTCTCATTGCTAGATTAGCTCTTGCAATGCTTTATATAGTCATTAATTTGTGGGTTTTAGTAATTTGGGAGGAATTATATATGTGGTAGTTTATTTGATTTATATGCAATTTGATCTCAAAATAACTCTTAGTTTGCATATGTAGGTGTGGTTTACTTAGTGCCTTCCCGTCTCCGTCCTAACCACCGTCGATCGTCCGCACCATCCTATCGCCGACACCACCTTGTGGGGTGAGCCTCTTGTTCTTATCTTTTATATATATAAAAAAATCATGTTTTGTGTGATTTAGATATATAGTTACTTGTATAATTATCTTACTCGTATGTTGTTTGTTATTCATAGTGCCATGGTTTTGATATCTGTCCCCATCGGCCCTCGTCTGGGTTATGATTCGGATGTGGTATATTTTCTTTTATAAATATTTTGTTGCATTTCGTGTTTATTACAAATTATGCCCATCAAGTTGACATAGATATTTTTATCTAGGAGGTATGTGAACTAGAAATTCCAACCGACCCTATAATCGAGAGGTTAAATTTAGTTGAAAGAGAAAACGATTATTTGAACGAAAAATTGAAAATAATTGAGGGGGAGAAGATGGAATTGGAGTTGCATGTTGCCGATGTTGTCGATGATCACAAGATCAAGATGGATAAAATGCACTTGAAGATTAGAAAGATTAGAAAATATGCCATTGATAGTGAGGCTTGGTATCAGTATGCTCTTGGATCAATTGTTACCTTAGTTGTGATCTTGATCGCATTTGTTGTTGCATTTAAATGCTTTAGCTAGAGAGTTATTTATATGTTTGCTTTATGAGAATAAGTGTTGTATGAACTTTATGTATGAACTTGTATTAATTTGATTTATTCGGTGCTATGTAATGAAGATGAGCCGGCAATGGATGTACAATGACCGATGCTCTCCCCAGTTCATTGAAGGCGTGCATACTTTTCTGATTGCGGCTCAGGCAAACAAGCGGGCGGATGATTCTATGCCTTGTCCATGTGCTGGTTGTAAGAACGATCACAATTACTATAACTCAAGAACCATCCACGTCCACCTGTTTGAGTCCGGTTTCATGCCCCACTATAATGTTTGGACCAAGCACGGAGAAAGGGGGGTTATGATGGAAGACAATGAAGAAGAAGAGGACGACGATAGCTATCCTGGCCATGGGTTCTCTAAATACGATGATACAACAATGGGGGAAGCAGCTGAGCCGGCAATGCGGGAAGAAGCTGAGCTGACAATGCGGGAAGAAGCTGAAGAAGAGGCATCAGATGAGCCAACTGATGATCTAGGTTGGGCCATTGCCGATGCAGAGAGAAACTGCACAAGTGAAAAGGAGAAGAAGAAGTTGCAGCGCATGTTAGAGGATCACAAGAAATTGTTGAACCCGAATTGAGAAGCTGACAAGAAAAAGCTTGGCACCACACTGGAATTACTGCAATGGAAGGCAGAGAATGGCGTATCTAACAAGGCTTTTGGAAAGTTGCTGGTAAAGTTAAAGAAGATGCTTCCAAAGGCAACGAATTGCCCGAGAGTACGTACGAAGGAAACAAGGCTGTCTGGCCTCTAGGGTTAGAGGTGCAGAAGATACATGCATGCCCTAATGACTGCATCCTCTACTGCGGTGAGTACGCGGATTTGAACGTGTGCCCGGTATGCGGTGCATTGTGCTATAAGATCAGCCGCGATGACCCTTGTGATGTTGAGGGTAAGTGCCCCAGGAAGAAGCAGATTCCTGCCAAAGTGATGTGGTATGCTCTTATAATACCACGGTTGAAACATTTGTTCCTAAGCAAAGAGCATGCCAAGGCGATGTGATGGCATAGAGAAGACCGTAAGAAAGACGGGAAGTTGGGAGTACCCGCTGACGGGTCGCAGTGGATAAAAATCGAGAGAAAGTACATGAAGGAGTTTGCAGGTGATGCAAGGAACATATGGTTTGGTCTAAGCGTAGATGGCATTAATCATTTTGAGGAGCAAAGCAGCAACCATAGCACGTGGCATGTGACTCTATGTATCTATAACCTTCCTCCTTGGTTGTGCATGAAGCGGAAGTTCATTATGATGCCAGTGCTCATACAAGGCCCTAAGCAACTCAGCAACTACATTTATGTGTACCTAAGGCCGTTAGTTGAAGAACTCTTACAGCTGTGGAATGGAACAGGTGTACGTGCATGGGATGAGCACAGACAAGAAGAATTTGACCTAAAGGCGTTGCTGTCCATGACCATCAATGATTGGCCTGCGCTTAGTAACCTTTCAGGACAAACAAACAAGGGATACTGCGCATGCACGCACTGTTTGGAAGATACCGACAGTATATAATTGAATAATTGTAAGAAGAATGTGTACCTGGGACATCGTCGATTTGTTCCGAGCAGACATCTCATAAGAAAGAAAGCAAGCATTTCAAAGGTGAGGCAGTTCACCGGACAAAGCCTCGCCACCGCACTAGTGCTGATGTACATGATATGGTCAAGGATTTGAAGGTAATCTTTGTAAAGGGTCCTGGCGGATAACCTGTTCCGAATGACGCCGACGGACGCTCACCCATGTGGAATAAGAAATCTATATTTTGGGACATGCCCTATTGGAAAGACCTAGAGGTCTGCTCTGCAATCGATGTGATGCACATGACGAAGAATCTTTGCGTGACCCTGCTTGGCTTCCTGGGTGTGTATGGGAAAACAAAAGATACACCGGAGGCACGGGAGGACCAGCAACGTATGCACGGAAAATACGGCATGCATCAGGGTCATGCCAGCTACGCTCGTACCAAAGAAGAGAAGGAAATCTTCTTTGAATGCCTGCTCAGTATGAAGGTATCGTCTGGCTTCTCGTCGAATATAAAGGGAATAATAAATATGGCAGAGAAAAAGTTCCAGAACCTAAAGTCTCATGACTGCCACGTGATTATAACACAATTGCTTCCGGTTGCATTGAGGGGGCTTCTACCGGAAAACGTTCGATTCGCCATTGTGAAGCTATGTGCATTCCTCAATGCAATCTCACAGAAGGTAATCGATCCAGAAATCATACCAAGGTTAGAGAATGATTTGGTGCAATGTCTTGTCAGTTTCTAGTTGGTGTTCCCACCATCCTTCTTCAACATCATGATGCACGTCCTAGTTCACCTATGCGAAGAGATTAACGTTCTTGGTCCTGCATTTCTACACAATATGTTCCCCTTTGAGAGGTTCATGGGAGTCTTAAAGAAATATGTTCATAACCGTGCTAGGCCAGAAGGAAGCATCTCCAAGGGCCATGAAAATGAGGAGGTCATTGAGTTTTGTATTGACTTTATTCCTGACCTTAAGCCGATTGGTCTTCCTGAATCGCGGCATAAGGGCAGACTGGGTGGAAAAGGCACGCTAGGAGGGAATCAAATAATATGTATGGACGGGCATTCTCTCACTCAAGCACACTACACATTTCTACAGAATTCCGCCGTGGTGGCTCCGTATATGGAGGAACACAAGAATTTTCTACGCTCCAAACACCCGGAGCAGTCTGACGACTGGATTACACGTGAACAAACGGGGACTTTCGCCGGTTGGTTGCAGACACGTCCATGCATGACGCCGCTATTGAAGATGACCTGTACTTGCTGTCCAAGTTACCATCTTCGAATATAATGACTTTCAAAGGGTACGAGATAAATGGGAATACATTTTACACGATCTCCCAAGATAAGAAGAGCACCAACCAAAACAATGGTGTCCGCTTTGATGTAGCAACCAAGACGGGAAAGGACACATATTATGGTTACATAGAAGACATATGGGAACTTGACTATGGACGTGATTTGAACGTCCCTTTTTTCGGTGCAAATGGGTCAATATGACACGAGGCGGGGTAACGGAAGACCCGCAGTACGGAAAGACAATAGTGGATCTCAACAATCTTGCATACGCAGACGAACCATTCGTCCTAGCCAATAATGTGGCGCAGGTTTTCTATGTGAAGGACATGTCTACTAAGACGAGAAAAAGAAAAGATAAGGAAGTGAATACATCATACGATGAGCCAAAGTGCCACATAGTTCTTTCAGGGAAAAGAAACATCATGGGAGTGGATGACAAGACAGACATATCAGAAGATTATGAAAAGTTTGATGAAAATGCTCCATTCATAGTGAATATTGACCAGAGCATCCAGTTAAATGATGAATATTGTCCATGGTTACGGTGCAAAGGTTCACACGCGAAGAAAAAGTTTCACACGGCACAAAGATCCCACTCTGGGATGTGATCGGCTTCACTGTCATCACTTTCTTCTCTAGTGAGTTTCCGGACTTGTATATGTTTGTAATAGTTAGGGTGCTTATATGTTTTGGCACTTGAAACATTTACTTTTGTGCTTTGGACAAACGTGTAACTTTCTGACATCATTTGCTATTTTTCATGCATTTACTGAATTTTTTGAGCTAAATGACCCTGAAATTGAAAAGCACTATAAATGAACTCTGAAAAGGTTGAAAGTTGGCATGGTATCATCATTTCACCCACATAGCATGTACAAAAAAGTAGAGAGGGTTACAGCAAAAATTGGATGCACTTCGCGCACAAAATGGACAATCTCTTTCGAAGTATCAGGGTTTCGGATTAAAACTCATCTGTTACAAAGGCATCTCATTTTGTAAATAACCTAAGTATTACCAAATTGAATATAATGATAAAACACACTAATATTAAACATAAGAAAAAAGAATCACTGGAAAAACTATTTTTAAAGTTAAGTTATTCACAAAAGTTTCAAATAATTCAAATTGAAAACTACTGGCACTAACGGAAAGTTTGTAACTTTTTGTACCTAAAGAAAAAAATTTCACAAAGAAACTCTAAATATAGCAAAAAACAACTCAGAAATAAATAAAAGAATTCAAATAAAGTAGAAAATAGAAAAATAAAATAAAAAGCCAACCTACCTGGCCAGAGCGGCCTGCATATGAGTAAAAACCCAACCTGTAGTTGGGCCAGGACGCAGGCCCACAACCCCAGTAGGCCCCACAGGGCAGAGTAGAACAGTTAGGCCCCGAAGGCCTGCATTAGAGGGGAGCTCAATGTAGTGCCCACGCAGGGGCTTATAAATAGGTCCTTGGGGCTCCTCGACTAGCGAGGTGGCACTAAACTTGCCGCACCGCACCTGTGCGAGCTCACCCCCTTTAGTACCGGGTCGTGGCTCCAACCGGTATTAAAGGGGGGGGGGTTCTTTAGTACCGGTTGGAGCCACCACCCGGTACTAAAGGGGTGTCATTCCCGCCGCTTGGCCTGGCAAAATTTGAGCTTTAGTCCCTGTTGGAGCCACCAACCGGGACTAAAGTCCCTCCTATATAAACAACACTTGAAAAAATTTCATTCTCCCTCTGTTTCTCAATCGACGATGCACCGCCTGCCCCGCTCGATCAACGCCGTCGCCGCTGCCGTCCCGCGTCGTCCCCGTTGCCCCCCCCCCCCCCTGTCGGGCGTCGTTGCCGTCGCCGCCTCGTCCCGGTCCCCGTCACCGCCCTCGTCTCCGTCGCCGCCCCCGGCCCGTCCCCATCGCGGCATCCCCGCGTTGCCGCCCTGGCACGCTGCCGCCCGTCTCCGCCCCCATCACCGTCGCCCCGTTGTGAGCTCTCGCCCCTCTCCCTCGCCCCGGCCACCATGGTCGCCCCTCCCCGGGCCAACACACACACACACACATGCATGATGAACACAAACACACATTTTCTTAAGTTAATTAGTATATATGTATTTTTGTATGTTTAATTAGTTTAGATGTTTTACATTATTATTTTTTCAATTGTATATATGTATGAATGCATGTTAGATGGATATAATTAGTGTTTCATTAGTATGGAATTTTTGTATATAATGTTGTTTTTCTGTTTTTTAATGGATGCATAGAAGTTGCTTTTTCTGTTTTTAGTGTTGGATGCTTAATTAGTGTTTCTTTTTCTGTTTTTAATTTTATACAATGTTGTATATCCTCGTATAGAAAAAATTTGCATATAAAAAAGTTGCATAGGAAAAAGTTGACCATATATATATATATATATATTTGTTAGACGAAGGACTAAGAGAAGTTGCATAGGAAAAAGTTGCTCAAAATTTCCTAATAAAATGACATTGCATATATATGAATTTTTTCCATAAGAATTTTTTATCGACGACAACGGTGCCCGGCCCGCGTCCTCGCCGTCGACCCATTCGCTACGACGTCCAGCTTCAGAGGACCCATGTTTGGGAATGGGCTCCGCCAGGCTGGCACTGGGAGGTGCTACTTTCAGGGGCGCGCCGCTTGGTGAGGAACCCGGCCCCAGGTCCCGTCGTCGACCCTAATTTCCTTTGGTGGCGTTCGTGTGGGCCACTTTCGGTGCGGAGGGAGCCAGCCCCGCCGGAGGTGGTATGTCGCCGTGTCAGTGAGGAGGACGAGCACGTCAGTCGCTACATGGATGCTATGGACGTCAGGTTCTCTAATACCTGGCAGGTTCTTCGGGGATCTCACCCGAGCTATGATCCTGTGATGGTTCCTTCTCTTTCACTACTACAGAAAACCCTAGTAGTAGCACTTGAAATATGCATAGCAGTAGCGCTAGGTCCAGCACTACTGCTAGCGCGCTACAGCTAAGTTGTAGCAGTAGCGATGGTATAGGCAGCGCTACTACTAAGTATTGTTAGCAGTAGCGCTTCCTGGACCAGCGCAACTGATAGTTATCAGTAGCGCTTTTTCATATGAAGCGTTGCTGCTAAGCCGACACTACTGCTAGGTACTGTCCATCGCTACTGCTAATGTTCCTGCTTTCGCCGACCCGCACCCCTTACGTATTTGTGGTGTAGTTATACATGCTCTATACAAAGTTTCATCAGATCATACTAAACATACACTATTATCATCATATCATAGACATATAGTAGTCTCATCATACCATCATCATCATTCAACACAAATAGCATCAAATCTCGAAAATAGCGATACACAAGTGCGATCACGTCATGTCTCGAATAAGTGCAACTGCATGGTCATGGCACACACACAAGTTTCATCATGTATATCTAAATCATGATGTAGAAGAGAAGAGCGATTAGCATGAGCAAGAGCGCGACTATGTAGTACCGGCGGTCCCGTCCCTACTCATGCTGGAGTGTCCACCTCAAGTAACTACTTTCCGCTTCGGCTCTGCTGTCGAACCCTCAGGCTAGCACCGGGTACTGTGCACCGGGCTCTGGCTGGTTGGCCGCTGGTCGAGACTCTGGAACCCTCCCAACGTACACGACATAGTAGCCCTTCGCCATCTCTGATCTTTGTACCTGCATCATGAGTTGATGAATTGAACGATAATGTGCAACATAATGTACTTAAGAAAACAAGGAGGTATAATTAGTAAAATACAATCAAACAATAGTAAACATAAATGAAGAAGTTCCTCATACCCAAACTAATTAACTAGAGCGATCTACGCTAGTTCAGGACCACGGTTTAGTTACATCACATAGTTTCGCCGTGCATAAATTCAAAGTTTTGCCATAGAAAGACAGTAGTGACACATTGTCATCAACAATAAGTCCTCCATGTCGGCGGTCCAATCTTCATAGTCAGGGAGGAAGCACCCGGGCTTCTTGAAAGGCTTCAGGTCAAGACGTTGAGCGAGTAGCAGAGCTCAGATATCTTCCCGCGTGATTGGCCCATGGAAGAACATTCCTGTTGGTTCGAGGACCTGCTTCATGATCACTTGGGCAAGTTCACACTATACGTGATAAAACTCAGCTCTGATTCGATGATCTAGTGTCCTTCCTATGCTTGTGGCCCAGCTGACAATCTCGGCATCGTTGGTAGTAGGTGACATGCGAAGGCATTGATTATCCCTTCTTTACTCTAGCAAGTGATGCATGAGGTAGAATCCATCAGCCATACTAGTGTGCGGTTCCTAGATGCAGCAGAAGTCGGTCTTATGGCCGAAAGCCAGCCCATGATTCCTGTACTTTTTCACCTTGATATATGTTGACACCCGATTTTGGCACAGTCAAGAACTTATTTAAGATGGCCTCAAATGGAGAAGTGATATACATGAAGGATTTCGTATTGTTAATATGAACATCTTTGAAGTTTGGGCCATCTCCGTCCGATTTCATCTCAAAGGCTGAAACTATGCTCAAAGTACCAAGATCTTATATTCAGAGTACAATTTGGCCTATTAAACCCCCAAGATGACCTCATATGAAAAAATGATCTGCAGGAATTGTCTTCGCCTCGTCGAACCGATCAATTTTCATATAAAAATTGTCCCATCTGAGTTCGTATGCAAAAGTTAGAGGCAACACTTCACGGACCGGTCTTGAGTGAAAAAAGTGACGCGAGGGACCAGGCACCCACCTAGGTGGTGTCTGATGGGTCGCGTGAGTTATTCGGCCTTTGTCGGCTGAATGAAGCTTGCCGGGATGAAGACCTTGCCGACGTGGAAAGCTTTCTGGGTGGAGACCTTGCCGGCGTGGAAGCTTGCCGGTGTGAAAGATTGCCGGGGTAGAAAGCTTGCCGGGGTGGAAACCTTGCTGGGGTGAAAGCTTGCCGGGGTAGAAACCTTGTGAAGGAAATATGCCCTAGAGGCAATAATAAGGTTGTTATTTATATTTCCTTACATCATGATAAATGTTTATTATTCATGCTAGAATTGTATTAACCGGAAACTTAGTACATTTGTGAATATATAGACATACTCCCTCGGTCCTTTTTAGTGTGCATATAAGTTTTGTCTGAAGTGAAAGCATCTCTACTTTGACCAAACTTATAAAAAAGTATCAAGATTTACAATGTCAAATCAATATCCTTAGATTCATTACAAAATGTAGTTTCATGGAATATATATTTGGCATGATAAATGTTGATGTTTTTAATATATATTTGGTCAAACTTTGCAAAGTTTGACTTGACCCAAACCTAATACGCGGAGTAAAAAGGTCCGGAGGGAGTACTAAGTGTCACTAGTATGCCTCTACTTGACTAGCTCGTTGAATCAAAGATGGTTAAGTTTCCTAGCCATAGACATGAGTTGTCATTTAATTAACAGGATCACATCATTAGAGAATGATGTGATTGACTTGACCCATTCCGCTAGCTTAGCATTCGATCGTTTAGTATATTGCTATTGCTTTCTTCATGACTTATACATGTTCCTATGACTATGAGATTATGCAACTCCCGAATACCGGACGAACACTTTGTGTGCTACCAAACGTCACAACGTAACTGGGTGATTATAAAGGTGCTCTACAGGTGTCTCCGATGGTACATGTTGAGTTGGCATAGATCGAGATTAGGATTTGTCACTCCGATTATCGGAGAGGCATCTCTGGGCGCTCTCGGTAATGCACATCACTATAAGCCTTGCAAGCACTGCAACTAATGAGTTAGTTGCGGGATGATGTATAACGGAACAAGTAAAGAGACTTGCCGGTAACAAGATTGAACTAGGTATTGAGATACCGACGATCGAATCTCGGGCAAGTAACATACCGATGACAAAGGGAACAATGTATGTTGTTATGCAGTTTGACCGATAAAGATCTTCGTAGAATATGTAGGGGCCAATATGAGCATCCAGGTTCCGCTATTGGTTATTGACCGGAGACGAGTCTCGGTCATGTCTACATAGTTCTCGAACCCGTAGGGTCCGCACGCTTAATGTTCTGTGACGATTTGTATTATGTAATTTTGTTGACTGAAGTTTGTTCGGAGTCCCGGATGAGATCGGGGACATGACGAGGAGTCTCAAAATGGACAAAGGGAAGGAGGCGCGCGCCCCCCCTTTGGGTCCGAATTGGAATAGGGGAAAGGGGGAGGCGCCCCCCTTGCCCTTTCCTACTCCCTCTCTCTTTCCTTCTTTCTTCTCTCCTACTCCGGAAAGGAAAAGGGGAATCCTACTAGGACTTGGGAGTCCTAGTAGGACTCCCCACACTTGGCGCGCCCCCTCTAGGGCCGGGCTCCTCCTCCTCCTCCTCCCTCCTTTATATACGGGGGCAGGGGCACCCCATGGACACACAAGTTGATCATTTGATCTTTTAGCCATGTGCGGTGCCCCCTCCACCATAATCCACCTCGGTCATATCGTAGCGGTGCTTAGGCGAAGCCCCGCTTCGGTAGCATCATCATCACCGCATCACACCGTCGTGCTGAAGGAACTCTCCCTCGAAGCTCTGCTGGATCGGAGTTCGTGGGACGTCACCGAGCTGAACGTGTGCTGAACTCGGAGGTGCAGTACGTTCGGTACTTGGATCAGTCCGATCATGAAGACGTACGAATACATCAACTGCGTTCTCATAACGCTTTCGCTTACAGTCTATGAGGGTACGTGGATGAAACTCTCCCCTCTCGTTGCTATGCATCACCATGATCTCGCGTGTGTGTAGGATTTTTTTTTGAAATTACTACGTTCCCCATCAGTGGCATCCGAGCCAGGTTTATGCGTAGATGTTATATGCACGAGTAGAACACAAAGGAGTTGTGGGTGTGGGTATATACATATTGCTTGCCATCACTAGTTGATTCTTGAATCAGCGGCATTGTTGGATGAAGCGGCCCAGACCAACATTACGTGTACGCTTACGCGAGACGGGTTCTACCGACGTGCTTCCCACACAGGTGGCTAGTGGGTGTCTGTTTCTCCAGCTTTAGTTGAATCCGATTCAATGAACAGGGTTCTTTCTGAAGATCAAAAAACAATCACTATACCTTGTTGTGGTTTTTGATGCGTAGGTAAGAACGGGGCTTGCTCATCCCGTAGCAGCCACGTAAAAATTGCAACAACAAAGTAGAGGATGTTTAACTTGTTTTTGCAGGGCATGTTGTGATGTGATATGGTAAGAAGCGATGAGATATAAATTGTTGTATTAGATGATCATGTTTTGTTAAAGTTATCAGCAACTGGCAGGAGCCTTATGGTTGCCTCTTTATTGCATAAGATGCAAGCGCCGTACAATTGCTTTACTTTATCGCTGTGCAATAGCAATAGTTGCAAAAGCAATAGTTTGTTAGATGACCATGTGACGACACGTTGATAGAGATCAAGATAATGGAGATCATGCTGTTATGCCGGTGACGATAGATATCATGACGGTGTTTTGGAGATGGAGATCAAAGGCACAAGATGATGATGGCCATATCATGTCACATATTTTGATTGCATGTGATGTTTATCCTTTATCTATATTATTTTGCTTAGTTCGGCGCTAGCATTATAAGATGATCTCTCACTAAATTTAAAGGTATAAGTGTTCTCCCTGAGTATGCACTGTTGCGACAGTTCGTCGTGCCGAGACACCACGTGATGATCGGGTGTGATAAGCTCTACGTTCACATACAACGGGTGCAAGCCAGTTTTGCACATGCGGAATATTCGGGTTAAACTTGACGAGCCTAGCATATGCAGATATGGCCTCGGAACACTGGAGACCGAAAGGTCGAGCGTGAATCATATAGTAGATATGATCAACATAGTGATGTTCACCATTGAAAACTACTCCATCTCACGTGATGATCGGACATGGTTTAGTTGATTTGGATCACGTGATCATTTAGATGACTAGAGGGATGTCTATCTAAGTGGGAGTTCTTAAGTAATATGATTAATTGAACTTTAATTAATCATGAACTTAGTCCTGATAGTATTTGCATAACTATGTTGTAGATCAATAGCTCGCGCTATAGCTCCCCGATTATTTCTGATATGTTCCTAGAGAAAAACTATGTTGAAAGATGTTAGTAGCAATAATGCGGATTGGATCCGTGATCTGAGGATTATCCTCATTGCTGCACAGAAGCATTATGTCCTTGATGCACCGCTAGGTGACGGACCTATTGCAGGAGCATATGCAGACATTATGAATGTTTGGCAAAGCTCGGTATGATGACTACTTGATAGTTTAGTGCACCATGCTTTACGGCTTAGAACTGGGACTTCAAAAAAGTTTTGAATGCCATGAAACATATACAATGTTCTAAGAGTTGAAATTGGTATTTCATACTCATGCCCATGTCAAGATGTATGAGATCTCTAACAATACTTTGCCTTCAAGATGGAGGAGAATAGCTCAACCAGTGATCATGTGCTCAGAATGTCTGAGTACTACAATAACTTGAATCAAGTGGGAGTTAATATTCCCGATAAGATAGTGATTGACACAGTTCTCTAGTCACTATGATCAAGTTACTAGAACTCGGTGATGAACTATAATATCCAAGGGATAACGGAAACGATTCCCAAAGCTCTTCGCGATGCTGAAATCGGCGAAGGTAGAAATCAAGAAAAAGCATCAAGTGTTGATGGTTGACAAGACCACTTGTTTCAAGTAAAAGGGCAAGGGAAAGAAAGGGAGTTTCAAGAAGAATGGCAAGCAAGTTGCCACTCCCGTGAAGAAGTCCAAAATTAGACCCAAGCCTGAAACTGAGTGCTTCTATTTCAAAGGAAATGGTCACTGGAAGTGGAACTACCCTAGATACTTGGCAGATAAGAAGGATGGCAAAGTGAACAAAAGGTATATTTGATATACATGTTATTGATGTGTACTTTATTAGTGTTTATAGAAAACCCCTCGGTATTTGATACTACTTCAGTTGCTAAGAGTAGTAACTCGAAACAGGAGTTGCAAAATAAACAAAGACTAGTTGAGGACGAGGTGACGATATGTGTTGGAAATGATTCCAAGGTTGATAAGATCACCACACTACAAAAATATACACTTCCGTGATGATACATGTTTGTCATAGTAGGTCACGTTTTCTGTCATGCATGTACATCCATGACGATTTTATGACAGAATCAAGATAGTCATGCCTGTGCTGTCGTAGAAGTGTTCCATGACATTACCAAAATTATCATCACGGAAGTGTCCACTTCCGTGATGATAAATCGCGCGTCACAGAAGTGCTTTCGTCAACGGTGACCGACACGTGGCATCCACCGTAACGGAACATCGTTAAGCTATCGGGTCCGGTTTTGGATCCGATAACCCGTTAATAGCCCCGACCAATGGGGATTTTCCACGTGTAAAATCATCATCACCATTGGGTCATCCACTCATTGGACCCAAAGCGCCTATGATACGTCGACACATGGCACGGCGCAACAGAGGCCCATTCCTGTGAAAAGTACGGCCCGTTTGACTTGGTCAAAAGGTGGCGGGCCAGCCCATGGCAAGCCTGTTAACGACATGTTCGCATATAGCCCATTTACAACCCGCTAACCCAGGGCCCGTTTACGGCCTATCCGAATTAGGCCCAGTAGCGTCATCTGGGCCGTCCAATATAATTCCAGCCCGTTTTAACTTCCGGCCCATGTATGGCCCATTTACAGCCCACGGCAAGCCTCTTATCGGCATGTTCGCATATAGCCTATTTACAGCCCGCTAACCCAGGGCCCGTTTACGTCCTATCCGTATTAGGCCCAATAGCGCCATCTGGGCCGTCCAATATAACTCCAGCCCATTTTAACTTCCGGCCCAAGTATGGCCCATGACCTCTTTCGGCCCATATGAGGCCCTTATTACTCCCGGCCCATTAACGGCCCGTGGTAAAACTGGCCCATAATTAACAGTGTATTACTTTATACCCATTAACGGCACGTGGTGAAACTGGCCCGTAATGAAAAGTGTATCACTTTATACCCATTAACGGCCCATTATTCCGTTGGGCCGTTTCCGGCCCATGTTATCTTTCGGCCTTCTCAGGGCCCATTTATTCTTGGGCTCATTTCCAGCATTCGTTTACTTACGGCCCGTTACTGTCATTTTTAGCTTGTGGGCCAAATTCAGCCCGTGGTTACAGTTGGCCCATTTGTGGCCCGTTAATATGTTGGGCCGTTTTCATAGCGTCATCAAATATGACCGATTGACGACGGCCCGTTATGGTCGGCCCATGAACGGACGATTTCAACTCTAGCCCATTTACGGCCATAATGTGGTCTGTTATTGGCCCATGTTTGGACAACCGATCATAGGGCCCGTAGAAGGCCCATTGATGATACGGCCCGTAGAAGGCCCATTGTGTCTACGGCCCATATAAGGCCCATTGTTTCTACGCCACGTAGAAGGCCCATTGTTTCTACGGCCATTAGAAGGCCCATTGTTTCTACAGCCCATAGGAGGCCCATGTTAACTACAGCCGGTGGGCATCAAAGTTCACCACCAGTGCAAATATAGGGAACACCCTACACTATACAAAAAGGGCTTGCTGTTTTCTTCAACCGGTGGCTTCACGTTAAGAAAAAATTTTGTATCGCACCAAAATGAATTACAACTATAAAACAAAAGTTAATAGTCTAGCAGAAGGTGGCGGTTCCACCAATTTTTCCATAGCTTGCTGAAAAGTTGATGTCGGTGGGAAACGACACCTATGGTATCACTGGAATCCCTACTGCGGTTGCGGGGCGCGGGGATCGTGAGAAGAGCAGGACTAGCAGACAGCACAAAGGGGATTTACCCAGGTTCGGGCCGCAAAGATGCGTAAAACCCTACGATCCTGCTTTGGTGGATGTATTTAGTGTTCTTGAGCTCTCGAACTAGCTCTGGGTGTTGCCAGGTTCGAAAGAGCCGAATCCTTCTCCCGTGCGCCATGGGCCTCCTTTTATAGGCGAAAGGGGCTGACATAGTGGCACACAGGAGGTGGAAAGTGCTACAACGCTGTGAGCTTATCGCTGGTATTACAGGATAAAGCGCATTTAATGCGAGGCTTAGGTTTCCCTTCACTTTATCGGGGACGGGGGCGAGGCCCATCCCGTCTGTCGCCACTCCTCTTTGTGTCGACACGCACCCTGGCCAGCGATGCGTGCGGCGCCATGTAGGCAGGCAGGCAGCTGAGGTGGCGCGGTGGTGGAGTCTTCACGAAGGGCTGCGTGTTGCCACGCAGGTGCCTGCCCAGCTGGTTGGGTCGGCAGCTGCATGCGAACAGCGGCGGAAGATTGGTTGGAGTGGACATGGCGGTGGCCCTGCTGGTGTTCTTGGTGAGGGCCTTGCCGGGTGGCCCGTCAAGGATCTTGCCGTGTGGCCCGGCAAGGGTCTTGCCGTGGCGCACTGTCGTCCCTAGCAAGAACCTTGCCGGGGGTCTGGTGGCCTTCCTCGGAAAGGATCTTGCCGAGGACCATCGTCTTCTAATCCTCATCTGATCTTGAATATGTCTTCACAAAGATCTGCATGCCACCACAGGGGTGCCTTCCCGAGCCCTGGCCCCACGTGGATGATGGCGTTGGGGACCGTTGGCTCAAGGGTGGCTCAAGAGTTGCCCCGGCAAGGGTCTTGCCGGGGCTGCTGAGGACGCCCCGGCAAGGGTCCTTGCCGGGGAAACCTGCTTCGTCCATCCGATCTATGTGGCCTTCGTCCTTGTCGTTGCTTTGCTTGTTTTGTGCCTTCGGCTTCTCTCCGGCTTCCCTTTCTTGCCCCGTTATGCGTGGCCGTGGCGGGCGGCTCTGACTGCCCGTGCACAAGTAAAGGGGTCAAAAGCAGAGCCCTTACTTTTGTACACCGACAGGAGCCCCCGAGCCTGGGCCACACATAAGCGCAGCACGTTGTTGGGCCAGGCCCAGAATGGTGTGCGGGCAGTCAGGGCAGATTTTACCGCGGTAACTGCTCCGTCTACTGTGCTTCTCCACGACCCGCGTCGAACGCGCGACATGGGGGTCGTGTGCATGCATGACGGAAGCATGCTGGCGTCATCCCGTGGTGGACACTAAAGAGGCGGCTTGCGTGTCTCTTTGAACTGTCACTCCATGCGTCCCACTGCGCCTATCCCTCGTGCCACGTTCGCTGCATGCTTGAAGCAGGGCAAATGACAGGTGCGCGGGATGTGGGAAGTCGCGCGCGTGCGTGGGTCGATTCCCATGCGCCTTCAATGGAGCGGGAAGGGCGGTCGACGGCCCCGCTTGCTGTCACTCCAACGGGCCGGATTGGCCGAGAGGGGGCGGCCGAGCCTCGCCCCCGCCCCTTTATAAAGAGGGGAGCGGGAGGAATGGTGCCTCTCAACTCTTCGCCATCTACCTTTCCCCATTCCTGCTTCCTTCTTTCTACTGCCATGGCGAGGGGGCGTGGCGACGCTTCATCGGTGGCGGCGAGGGTCTCGGCTCGACAGTGCATCGCCCCTCCCCAAGTGCTCGTAGTGGCGGAACAGGCCGCGAGAGGGAGGGGGAGGGGGCGAGGTCGAGGCCGTCGTGCGCTCGAGGGAGAGGAGGATGGGGCGGAAGATCGGCTTCGGCTCCGCCAGCGGCCCCTCCTCCGATGGAGGGCCATGTCGGGGACAACCCTTGCGAGTTCTTCGTCAGGCTGCGCCAGCCACCACGTCGTCGCCTTCGCCTCCTGACTCCATTTGCAAGGGTGATGGAGCTGGATCCGCCGCAGGATCTGCGGCTGCATATGAGGGGTTGTGGGAACAGTGGCACATGGGCCGACATGGAGTTCCCTGCCCCTCACGTCATGTGTCTCCACCGAGGGTGGAAGACCTTCGCTCGCCTCCACATCTTGACGGAGGGGCTCACTCTCCATTTTAAACTAATGGAGAATGGCCTCCTCTTTGTCAAGATCTTCGGGCACTTTAGGACTCGCGTAAGGTGCTGCGTGGAGAGCTCTTCTGATGATGAAGATTCCTCCTCGAGCGAGAGTGGCGAGGAAGACAACGACAGCGACGACGAGGCTAGCGAGCGGCAATATGACGGGTCCGACTAGGCGTCGAGCACCGCTCCGAGCAGCACCGGCGACCCCATCATCCGTGTTGCCGGCTCCTTGAACTTCTCGGGGTCGTCTCCTTGGGCGGCTGGCGTTGGAAGAGGAAGAGGGCGGGCGGCAAGGCCGTCAAGTCGGAGTACGCGGGCACCGACGCCTTCTTCGCGTATGGACATCCTGCCGCCTCGTCTTCGAGCTCTGCCTCCGGCGCCGCCATCACCATCCAGCCCTTGGACGGCCACCGAGATGTTCCCTTGGTGTCTTCTACCACTCGTAGCTCGCCTAGGCGCCCCTTTTGCCCTTCTGCTTTCTTGCTCCATTTCCTGAGGAGAGGGACAAGAAAGGGATTACGGGCACCTTATCTCTTTTTAGTCTTGTAAGCCTTTGGGCCTTTGCTAGATTTAGAACTTGTAATCCCCCTGTTCATGTTTTTCATTCCGTATGAACTGTACCTATACAAGATGTTTTTTAACGAAAAAGGGATGTTTGCCGGGTTTTCCGTTCGCAGGTGGAACCCACGACAATGAGTGAATCCTTGTTACCTTTAAGATAAACGTTTTCTTGCCCGGCAACAGGCCTTGCCGTCCCCCACTTCGCTCGACTTTTATCACGCCCTTGGCAGAGGCAGGGATGAAGTGGGCTTAGGCTCCTCGTTTTATCTCCTTGCTGCCACGACTACGACTAAACTCAGTCCTAGGAGATGAGTCCTAGGGTCCGGAATGAGGGGAGCATGGGAGCCTAAGGATAAAACGAGGTTTCACATACCTCAGTCCATAATGAAACGCATGATAGAGGATAGAAGACTTATCTGGAT
>CM038678.1:716972040-717086826 GCA_021605205.1 Aegilops longissima | reverse complement strand
TGTATGCACCGTGTGTGTGTGGTGTGTGTTCATGTGTGTGTGTGTGGCCGCCAGGCCACTACCACCTGGTCGGCCCCCTGCTGAGATTAGAAACTAATCTTCGTTAGTGCTAATAATCCCCCTATGTTGACTAAATTGATTGACTTGGTCTAGATGTGGTCTATGTCATGTGGGCCTATCTTATTTCTTAAAAAAAGAGCCTAATTAAAAGTCTGTTTCAATGTCAAGTAGGTCCCGCTTGTACTATTCATTGGTTAACCTACCAATTGTTGATCGAGTCAACCCAGCCCCGGCCCCACTGGTCATACATTGTGGGTAGGTGTTGTTGTGTACAAAAGGTATTCATTGTTTTTATTTCAATTAGAAAGAATCCAAGAAATCATTTAAACTTGAAAAATTCATAAGAAATAAATCTGAGTCCGGATGGAAAAACTTTGTACATGAAAGTTGCTCGTAACGACGAGACTAATCCGGATACGCAGCCTGTTTATCCGCCCGCCCCTAGCATAGTGAACCTGCAACACTTCACCTCTGGTTCATCTGTGAAAACACGAAACACCGGGATATTTTCCGGATGTTTCTTCACCCAGTATCACCCCATACCGCTGCTAGAACACGCCTAACTCTGCTCATATCCTGTTATGCACTTGCTTGCTATGTATTTACTGTTTCTCCCCCCTCTTCTCTTCGGTAGACCCCGTGACGATGCTGATGCCCAGTTCGACTACGGAGTTGACGACCCCTCTCTCTTGCCAGAGCAACCAGGCAAGCCCCCCCTTTGATCACCAGATATCGCCTACTCTTCTCTATACTGCTTGCATTAGAGTAGTGTAGCATGTTACTGCTTTCGCTAATCCTATATCGCTGCATAGCCTGTCCTTGCTACTATCTGTTGTTACCTTTACCTGCTATCCTCTTGCTTAGTATAGGATGCTAGTGTTCCATCAAGTGACCCTACACTCTTGTCCGCCTCGCCATGCTATACTATCGGGCTGTGATCACTTCGGAGGTGATCACGGCATATACTATATACTTTACATCGTTACATTACCTGTGATACTGTTCGGAGATGGGGCTGAAAGGACGGGTGGCTCCATCCCGGTAGAGGTGGGCCTGGGTTCCCGACGGCCCCGGCCGATACTTTGTGGCGGAGCGGCAGGCAGGTTGAGACTACCTGGGTGAGAGGTGGGCCTGGCCTGTTCGGGCGTCGCGGATACTTAACACGCTTAACGAGGTCTTGGTATTTGATCTGAGTTGGCTACGAGCTTATACGCACTAACCATCTACGCGGAGTAGTTATGGGTATCCCGCGCCGTGGTATCAGCCAAGCACTTCAGACGTCACGACGAGTGGCGCGCGCCGGATTGGACTGGAACGCCTCTGGGCTAGGTCTGCTTCGCGTCACAGCGAACGTGTGTGTGCTTTCAGGCGATGGGCCTGCACCCTGCGCTTAGGTTTAGACCGCGTGTTGGCCTCTCTGTTGTGCCTAGGTGGGGCTGCGACGTGTTGATCTTCCGCGGCGGGCATGACCCAGAAAGTGTGTCCGCCAAATGGGATCAAGCGTCTTGGTAAGATGGTGCACCCTGCAGGGAAGTTAATCTATTCGGATAGCCGTGATCTTCGTAACAGGACGACTTGGAGTTGTACCTTGAGCTTATGACAACTAGAACCGGATACTTGATAAAACACACCCTTCCAAGCGCCAGATACAACCGTGGTCGCCTCGCCGTGGATATGAGCAGGGGATCGCTGGTAGGATTCTGCTATGTGATGTTACTTGGAGGATTTCAGTTTGTCCCCTCCTACCTGTTGCAAGACAGGTGTCCAGAAGCGTAGTCTTCGTTAAGACTAGCTATCCCCCTCTTATTCCGCATTCTGCAGTTCAGTCCATCGATATGGCCCTTCACATATATCCATGCATATGTAGTGTAGCTCCTTGCTTGCAGTACTTTGGATGAGTACTCACGGTTGCCTTGTTCCCCTTTTCCCTATCTCTACTCGGTTGCTGCGACTGCACGATGGAGCCCAGGAGCCAGACGCCACCGTCGATGACGACTACTACTCTGGAGGTGCCTACTACTACGTGTAGCCCGCTGACGACGACCAGGAGTAGCTAGGAGAATCCCAGGCAGGAGGCCTGCTCCTCTTTCGATCTGTATCCCAGTTTGTGCTAGCCTTCTTAAGGCAGACTTGTCTAACTTATGTCTGTACTCAGATATTGTTGCTTCCGCTGACTCGTCTATGATCGAGCACTTGTATTCGAGCCCTCGAGGCCCCTGGCTTGTATTATGATGCTTGTATGACTTATTTTATTTGTAGAGTTGTGTTGTGATATCTTCCCGTGAGTCCTTGATCTTGATCGTACACATTTGCGTGCATGATTAGTGTACGATTAAATCGGGGGCGTCACAACTTGGCACTATGTCAATAGGTTAGTACCAAAAAATGATATAAAATGACTATAAAATGATTATAAAACATCTAAGATTGATAATAAAACAGCATGGAGCAATCAAAATTATAGATACATTGAGACGATCAGCATCCCCAATCTTAACTCCTGCTCGTCCTCGAGTAGGTAAGTGATACAAACAGAATTTTTGATGTCGAGTGTTGTTTATCATGTCATATCATATTCTTTTCTTTATAGCATGGACATTTGTACTTTTATGTGATTAAAAGCAATAGTCTAGTTTTGACATAATAATTTAGATACTCAAGCATATCAACAAGCAACTATGTCTTTCAAAATATCAATGCTAAAACAAGTGATCCCTAGCCCATCATGCTCAAACATTGATCCATTCATCAAACACACTCGAATATTAGCTACACCCAATACTTAAGTACGATCATATTGCCTCCTAGTTGGTGCTTTTATAAGAGAAGATGGAGACTCAAATTCAAAAATAAAAATTGCATAAAGTAAAAGAAAGGCCTTCGCAGAGGGAAGTAGGGATTTGTAGAGGTGCAAGAGCTCAAAGCGAAAAATTTAGAGATAAAAACATTTTGGGAGGTGTATCCATCCCACCAACGAAAACGACGCAGATTTCCGAACACTTTCCATGCTAGATATGCCATAGGCGGTTCCCAAACAGAAAATAAAGTTTATTCCTTTTTCAACCATACTTTCACTTCCATGGCTAGCCGTATCCACGGTTGCCCTCCATACCAACACTTTCCAAGGAATTTATTATTTGACAACATAAAGTAAATTCATTTTTGCATTTCGGGACTGAGCATCCCTAAAACCTTTGCCTTACTCTCGTGCAATGACAAGTGAATAAACACATATCGTGAGAATAACACATCCAACATGGAAAATATTAGCCACCCGCTACCATTCATGAAATGTAAACAAACACACAAAAGAGAAGTTCATTTTGAAAATTAGAGATGGCACATGAAAATTTGCTTAGAACGGCAAAAGAATACCGCATATAGGTAGATATAGTGGACTCATGTGGCAAAACTGGTTTAAAGGATTTTGATGCACAAGTAGAGATCATACTTGGTGCAAAATGAAGGCTAGCAAAAGATTGAGAAGCGACCAACCAAGAAACGAATAATCTCATAAGCAAGCATTAAGCATAATTAACACCTAATAATGCACCACAAGTAGGATATAATTTTCATTGCATGATTATTGACTTTCGTGCATGCATAGGGAATCACAAACCTTAACACCAATATTCTTACTAGAGCACAATTACTCATCAACATAACTCAGATATCACATCATCATATCTCAAAACTATTACTAAGAATCAAGTTTACTTTGTCCAATGATCTTCATGACATATATTTTTTTCTTTACTTTATTCTTCTTGGATATCTATCACTTCGGGACTAATTTTCATGTGTTGCTTTTCATAATCTCAAACAAATATAAGTGAAGATCTTGAGCATAAAAAATTTTCTTTCTCTCAAAATAATTTAAGTGAAGCAAGAGAGAATTTCTTCACAATTTTACTAACTCTCAAATAAATCTAAGTGAATCAAGAGAGCATTTCTTCAAAAATACTAAGCACACCGTGCTCAAAAAGATATAAGTGAAGCACTAGAGCAAGCCCATTGCTCATAAAAGATTTAAGTGAAGCACTGAGAGCAATTCTAACAAGTCATGATATAATTTTGGCTCTCTCAAATAGGTGTGTCCAGCAAGTATTGATGACTTAAAACACAAAATAAAACAAGCAAAGACATATATTATACAAGACGCCCAAGCAAAACACATATCATGTGACTAATAAAATATAGTCTTGAGTAAAATACTGATGGTCGTTAGAAGAAAGAGGTGATGCCACTCGGGGGCATCCCCAAGCTTAGTTGGTTTCTCATTCTTGGATAATATCTTGGGATGTTGGGGCATCCCCAAGCTTAGGCTCTTCTATCCTTCTTTCATCCATCGTAAGATAACCCAAAACTTGAAAACTTCAATCACACAAAACTCAACAAAACCTTTGTGAGATCCGTTAGTATAAGAAAGCAAACCACTACTATAAGTGTTATATCAAAACAATTCATTTTTTTGGTATTATACCTACTGTATTCCAACTTTTCTATGGCAAAAACTCATCAAAGAAAACCATAGAGCCATCAAAATAAGCACACAACACAAAGAAAACAGAATCTGTCAAAAGAGAACAGTCTGTAGTAATATGGAACTTTAAAATATTTTTGGAACTCCAAAAATTCTACAAAATTATGAAGACCATTGTAATTTGTATATAATCTTCTGCAAAAAGAATCAGGGCAAAATCTTTTTTCTGTGATTTATGAAAATTATTTTCGTGAACATAAAGTTCTGTCGTTTTCAGCAAGATCAAACAACTATCACCCCAGAAGTGTTGGGGAACGTTGCAGAAAATAAAAAACTTCTACGCTTCACCAAGATCAATCTATGGAGTTCATCTAGCAACAAGAGAGAGGAGTGCATCTACATACCCTTATAGATTGCGAGTGGAAGCGTTCAAGAGAACGGGGTTGAGGGAGTCGTACTCGTCGTGATCCAAATCACGGATGATCCTAGTGCTGAACGGACAGCACCTCCGTGTTCAACACACGTACGGTTGGGGAAGATGTCTCCTCCTTCTTGATCCAGCAAGGGGGAGGAAAGGTGGATGGAGATCCTGCAGCACGACAGCGTGGTGGTGGAAGCAACGGCGATCTCGTCAGGGCTTCGCCAAGCTCAGCGAGAGGGAGAGGTGGTACGGGGGGAGAGGGAGGCGCCAGGGACTAGGGTGTGGCTGCCCTCCCTCCCCCCTCTTTATATAGGGGGGCTAGGGGGTGCGCCGGCCCTGGAGATCCAATCTCCAAGGGGGGCGGTGGCCTAGGGGGGGACTTGCCCCCCAAGTCAAGTGGGCGCCCCCACCACTAGGGTTTCCAACCCTAGGCGCAGGGAGGCCCAAGGGGCGCACCAGCCCACCAGGCTGGTTCCTTCCCTTTCAGCCCACGTGGCCCTCCGGGATAGGTGGCCCCACCCGTGGACCCGGGACCCTTCCGTAGTCTCGGACAATATCGGTGACCCCGAGACTTTCCCTGGTACAAACTGGACTTCCTATATAGAATTCTTTACCTCCGACCATTCTGAACTCCTCGTGACGTCCGGGATCTCATCCGGACTCAAAACTTTTGGGTTTCTCATACTAATATCTCTACAACCCTAGCGCCACCGAACCTTAAGTGTAGACCCTATGGGTTCGGAGACATGCGACATGACCGAGACGACTCTCGGTCAATAACCAACAGCGGGATCTGGATACCCATGTTGGCTCTACATGCTCCTCGATGATCTCATTGGATGAACCACGATGTCGAGGATTCAAGTAATCCCGTATACAATTCCCTTTGTCAATCGGTACGTTACTTGCCCGAGATTCGATCGTCGGTATCCCAATACCTCGCTCAATCTCAAGCATCGAAATTCACTTTACTCGCATCGTAATGCATGATCCCGTGACCAAACACTTGGTCACTTTGAGCTCATAATGATGATGCATTACCGAGTGGGCCCAGAGATACCTCTCCGTCATACACGGCGACAAATCACAGTCTCGATCCGTGTCAACCCAACAGATACTTTCGGGATACCTGTAGTATACCTTTATAGTCACCCGATTACGCCAGGACGCTTGTTACACCCAAAGAACTCCTACGGTATCCGGAGTTACACGATCTCATGGTCTAAGGAAATGATACTTGACATTGGAAAAGCTCTAGCAAACGAACTACACGGTCTTGTGCTATGCTTAGGATTGTCTTGTCCATCACATCATTCTCCTAATGATGTGATCCCGTTATCAACGACATCCAATGTCCATAGTCAGAAACCATGACTATCGGTTGATCAACGAGCTAGTCAACTAGAGGCTTACTAGGGACATGTTGTGGTCTATGTATTCACACATGTATTACGATATCCGGATAACACAATTATAGCATGAATAATAGACAATTATCATGAACAAGGAAATATAATAATAATCATTTTATTATTACCTCTAGGGCATATTTCCAAAAGTCTCCCACTTGCACTAGAGTCAATAAACTAGTTACATTGTGATGAATCGAACACCCATAGAGTTCTGGTGTTGATCATGTTTTGCTCGCGGAAGAGGTTTAGTCAATGGATCTGCGGCATTCAGATCCGTATGCACTTTGCAAATATCTATGTCTCCATCTTGAACATTTTCACGAATGGAGTTGAAGCGACGCTTGATGTGCCCGGTATTCTTGTGAAACCTGGGCTCCTTGGCAAGGGCAATAGCTCCAGTGTTGTCACAGAAGAGGGTGATTGGCCCCGACGCATTGGGTATGACTCATAGGTCGGTGATGAACTCCTTCATCCAGATTGCTTCATGCGCTGCCGCCGAGGCTGCCATGTACTCCGCTTCACATGTAGATCCCGCCAGATGCTCGCTTGCAATCGCACCAGCCATCGCCCTCCATTCAAAATATACACGATCCGGTTTGTGAATTAGAGTCATCCAGATCTGTGTCGAAGCTAGCGACGACGTAACCCTTTATGACGAGCTCTTTGTCACCTCCATAAAGCGAAACATATCCTTAGTCCTCTTCGGTACTTCAGGATATTCTTGACCGTTGTCCGGTGTTCCTTGCTGGGATTACTTTGGTACCTTCCTACCAAACTTACGGCAAGGTTTACATCAGGTCTGTTACACAGCATGGCATACATAATAGACCCTATGGCTGAGGCATAGGGATGACACTCATCTCTTCTATATCTTCTGCAGTGGTCGGGCATTGAGCCGAGCTCAATCTCACACCTTGCAATATAGGCAAGAACCCTTTCTTGGACTGATCCATATTGAACTTCTTCAATATCTTATCAAGGTATGTGCTTTGTGAAAGACCTATGAGGCGCCTCGATCTATCCCTATAGATCTTGATGCCTAATATGTAAGCAGCTTCTCCAAGGTCCTTCATTGAAAACACTTATTCAAGTAGGCCTTAATGCTTTCCAAAGTTCTATATCATTTCCCATCAAAAGTATGTCATCCACATATAATATGAGAAATGCTACAGAGCTCCCACTCACTTTCTTGTAAACACAGCTTCTCCATAAGTCTCAGATAAACCCAAACGCTTTGATCATCTCATCAAAGCGAATGTTCCAACTCGAGATGCTTGCACCAGCCCATAAATGGATCGCTGGAGCTTGCATGCCTTGTTAGCATTCTCGGGATCGACAAAACCCTCCGCTGCATCATATACAGTTCTTCCTTAAGATAGCCGTTAAGGAATGCCGTTTTGACGCCCATTTGCCATATCTCGTAATCATAGTATGTGGCAATTGCTAACATGATTCGGACGGACTTCAGCTTCGCTACAGGAGAGAAAGTCTCATCGTAGTCAACCCTTGAATTTTCCGATAACCCTTAGCGACAAGTCGAGCTTTATAGATGGTAACATTACCATCCACGTCCGTCTTCTTCTTAAAGATCCATTTATTTTCTATCGCTCGCCGATCATCAGGCAAGTCTGTCAAAGTCCACACTTTGTTTTCATACATGGATCCTATCTCGGATTGCATGGCTTCAAGCCATTTGTTGGAATATGGGCCCGCCATCGCTTCTTCATAGTTAGAAGGTTCGCCGTTGTCTAACAACATGATTTCCGTGACAGGGTTGCCATACCACTCTGTGTGGAACGTGTCCTCGTGGACCTACAAAGTTCAGTAGCAACTTGATCCAAGTACCTTGATCATCATCATTAATTTCCTCTCCGATCGGTGTAGGCACCACAGAACATTTTCTGAGCTGCACTACTTTCGGTTCAAGAGGTAGTACTTCATCGAGTTCTACTTTCCTCCCACTTACTTCTTTCGAGAGAAACTCTTTCTCCGAAAGGACCCGTTCTTGGCAACAAAGATCTTGCCTTCGGATCTGAGGTAGAAGGTATACCCAATGGTTTCCTTAGGGTAGCCTATGAAGACGATTTTTCGACTTGGATTCGAGCTTTTCACGTTGAAGTTTCTTGACATAAGCATCGCATCTCCAAACTTTTAGAAACGATAGCTTAGGTTTCTTCCCAAACCATAATTCATAAGGTGTCGTCTCAACGGATTTAGACGGTGCCCTATTTAAAGTGAATGTAGCTGTCTCTAGAGCGTATCCCCAAAATGATAGCGGTAAATCGGTGAGTGACATCATAGATCGCACCATATCCAATAGAGTGCGATTACGACGCTCGGACACACCGTTACGCTGAGGTGTTCCAGGCGGCGTGAGTTGTGAAACGATTCCACATTTCCTTAAGTGCGTACCAAATTCGTGACTTAAATATTCTCCTCCACGATCTGATCGTAAGAACTTTATTTTTCGGTCACGTTGATTCTCTACCTCATTCTGAAATTCCTTGAACTTTTCAAAGGTCTCAGACTTGTGTTTCATCAAGTAGACATACCCATATCTACTTAAGTCATCAGTGAGAGTGAGAACATAACGATAGCCTCCGCGAGCCTCAACGCTCATTGGACCGCACACATTAGTATGTATGATTTCCAATAAGTTGGTTGCTCGCTCCATTGTTCCGGAGAATGGAGTCTTGGTCATTTTGCCCATGAGGCATGGTTCGCATGTGTCAAATGATTCATAATTGATAGACTCCAAAAGTCCATCAGCATGGAGCTTCTTCATGCGCTTGACACCAATGTGACCAAGGCGGCAGTGCCACAAGTGTGTGGGACTATTGTTATCAACCTTACGTCTTTTGGTATTCATACTATGAATATGTGTAACATCACGTTCGAGATTCATTAAGAATAAACCATTGACCAGCGGGGCATGACCATAAAACATATCCCTCATATAAATAGAACAACCATTATTCTCGGATTTAAATGAGTAGCCATCTCGTACTAAACGAGATCCTGATACAATATTCATGCTCAAAGCTGGCACTAAATAACAATTATTGAGGATTAAAACTAATCCCGTAGGTAAATGTAGAGGTAGCGTGCCGACGGTGATCACATCGACCTTGGAACCATTCCCGACGCGCATCGTCGCCTCGTCCTTTGCCAGTCTCCGCTTATTCCGCAGCTCCTGCTTTGAGTTACAAATATGAGCAACCGCACCGGTATAAAATACCGAGGAGCTACTACGAGTACTGGTAAGGTACACATCAATTACATGTATATCACATATACCTTTAGTGTTGCCGGCCTTCTTGTGCGCTAAGTATGTGGGGCAGGTCCGCTTCGATGACCCTTCCGTTGCAATAAAAGCACTCAGTCTCGTGCTTGGGTCCATTCTTTGGCTTCTTCCGGCAACTGGTTTATCGGGCATGGCAACTCCTTGCCATCCTGCTTGAAGTTCTTCTTACCCTTGCCTTTCTTGAAACTAGTGGTTTTATTGACCATCAACACTTGATGTTCCTTTTTGATTTCCACCTCCGCTGATTTCAGCATTGAAAATACTTCAGAATAGTTTTCACCATCCCTTGCATATTGTAGTTCATCACAAAGCTCTTGTAGCTAGGTGGGAGCGATCAAGGATTCTGTCAATGACCGCCTCGTCCGGAGGTTAATGTCCAGCTAGGACAAGCGGTTGTGCAACCTGACATTTTGAGTATGTGCTCACTTGTGAACTATTTTCCTCCATTTTACAACTGTAGAACTTGTCGGAGACTTCATATCTCTCGACCCGGGCATGAGCTTGGAAAACCATTTTCAGCTCCTCGAACATCTCATATGCTCCGTGTTGCTCAAAACACTTTTGGATCCCCGGTTCTAAGCTGTAAAGCATGCCGCACTGAACGAGGGAGTAATCATCAGCACGTGACTGCCAAGCGTTCATAACGCCTTGGTTCTGCAGGATGGGTGCTTCACCTAGCGGTCCTTCTAGGACATATGCTTTCTTGGCAGCTATGAGGATGATCCTCGGGTTCCGCACTCCAGTCCGAATAGTTGCTGCCATCATCTTTCAGCTTGGTTTTCTCTAGGAAAGCGTTGAAGTTGAGGTTGACATGAGCGTTGGCCATTTGATCTACAAGACATGTTTGCAAAGGTTTCATGATAATTAAGTTCATCTAATCAAATTATTTAATGAACTCCCACTCAGATTAGACATCCCTCTAGTCATCTAAGTGATACATGATCCGAGTCAACTAGGCCGTGTTCGATCATCACGTGAGACGGACTAGTCCTCATCGGTGAACATCTCCATGTTGATCGTATCTTCCATACGACTCATGTTCGACCTTTCGGTCTCTTGTGTTCCGAGGCCATGTCTGTACATGCTAGGCTCGTCAAGTTAACCTAAGTGTTTTTGCATGTGTAAATCTGTCTTACACCCGTTGTATGTGGACGTTGGAATCTATCACACCCGATCATCACGTGGTGCTTCAAAACAACGAACTTTCATGAACGGTGCATAGTTAGGGGAACACTTTCTTGAAATTATTATGAGGATCATCTTATGTACTACCGTCGTTCTAAGCAAATAAGATGTAAAAACATGATAAACATCACATGCAATCAAATAGTGACATGATATGGCCAATATCATATAGCTCCTTTGATCTCCATCTTCGGGATCCATGATCATCTTCGTCACCGCATGACACCATGATCTCCATCATCGTGTCTCCATGAAGTTGCTCGCCAACTATTACTTCTACTACTATGGCTAACGGTTTAACAATAAAGTAAAGTAATTACATGGCGTTTAATCAGCGACACGCAGGTCATACAATAATTAAGACAACTCCTATGGCTCCTGCCGTTGTCATACTCATCGACATGCAAGTCGTGATTCCTATTACAAGAACATGATCTCATACATCACATATATATCATTCATCACAACTTTTGGCCATGTCACATCACAAGGCATATGCTGCAAAAACAAGTTAGACGTCCTCTAATTGTTGTTGCATGTTTTTACGTGGCTGCAATAGGGTTCTAGCAAGAACGTTTCTTACCTACGTAAAAGCCACAACGTGATATGCCAATTTCTATTTACCCTTCATAAGGACCCTTTTCATCGAATCCGCTTCGACTAAAGTGGGACAGACAGACACCCGCTAGCCACCTTATGCAACTAGTGCATGTCAGTCGGTGGAACCTGTCTCACGTAAGCGTACGTGTAAGGTCGGTCCGGGCCGCTTCATCCCACGATGCCGCCGAAGCAAAGTAAGACTAGTAGTGGCAAGAAAATTGACAACATCTACCCACAACAAATTTGTGTTCTACTCGTGCAAAGAAACTACGCATAGACCTAGCTCATGATGCCACTGTTGGGGAACGTTGCAGAAAATAAAAAAATTCTACGCTTCACCAAGATCAATCTATGGAGTTCATCTAGCAACGAGAGAGAGGAGTGCATCTACATACCCTTGTAGATCGCGACCGGAAGCGTTCAGGAGAACGGGGTTGAGGGAGTCGTACTCATCGTGATCCAAATCACCGATGATCCTAGTGCTGAACGGACAGCACCTCCGCGTTCAACACACGTACGGTTGGGGAAGACGTCTCCTCCTTCTTGATCCAGCAAGGGGGAAGGAGAGGTTGATGGAGATCCAGCAGCACGACGGCGTGGTGGTGGAAGCAGCGGCGATCTCGGCAGGGCTTCGCCAAGCTCAGCGAGAGGGAGAGGTGGTAAGGGGGCAGAGGGAGGCGCCAGGGACTAGGGTACGGCTGCCTTCCCTCCCCCCCTCTTTATATAGGGGGGCTAGGGGGTGCGCCGGCCCTGGAGATCCAATCTCCAAGGGGGGGCGGCGGCCTAGGGGGGACTTGCCCCCCAAGTCAAGTGGGGCGCCCTCCCACCCATAGGGTTTCCAACCCTAGGCGCAGGGGAAGCCCAAGTGTTGGGGAACGTTGCAGAAAATTAAAATTTTTCCTACGGTTTCACCAAGATCCATCTATGAGTTCTACTAAGCAACGAGTTACTAGAGAGAGTTTGCATCTACATACCACTTGTAGATCGAGTACGGAAGCGTTCGAGGGAGTGGTGATGATGAAGACGTTCCCAACGTGATTCCGATCACCGATGACCAAAGTGTTGAAAGGACAGCACCTCCGTGTTCAACACACGTACGGGACGATGGCGTCTCCTCCGTCTTGATCCAGCAAGAATGAAGGAGAGGTTGAGGAAGACAACTCCAATGGCAGCACGACGGCGTGGTGCAATTTGTGCAGAGGTTCTCTGGCAGGGCTTCGCCAAGCTCACACGGAGAAAGAGAGGAGTTGGGGAGGGGAGGGGCTGCGCCTTCAATTGTCTATGGCACCCCTCCCCTCACCCCTCTATATATAGGAGAGAGGGGGCAAGGGGGGCCGGCCATCTAGGGGAAACCCTAGATGGGGGCGGCGGCCAAAGGGGAGGAGGGGAGGGTGGCTTGCCCCCCAAGCTAGGGGGGCGCCCCCTTTAGGGTTTCCCCTCCCCATGCCCTAGCCGCATGGGCCTAGGTGGGGAGGTGCGCCCAGCCCACCAGGGGCTGGCTCCCTCTCCCACTTAGCCCATGTGGCCCCCCGGGAGGGGTGGCCCCTCCCGTGGACCTCCGAACTCTCCGGTGGCCCGGTACATTACCAGTATACCCCAAACTTTCCGAGTCCGCTTAACCACTTTCCATATATAAATCTTTACCTCCGGACCATTCCGAACTCCTCGTGACGTCCGGGATCTCATCCGGACTCAACAACATTCGGTAATCACATACTTGTCTTCCTATTAACCCTAGCGCCACCGAACCTTATGTGTAGACCCTACGGGTTCGGGAGACATGAACATGACCGAGACTACCTCAAGTCAATAACCAACAGCGGATCTGGATACCCATGTTGGCTCCCACATGCTCCTCGATGTTGTCATCGGATGAACCACGATGTCAAGGGTTCAAGCAACCCCGTATTCTATTCCCTTTGTCAGACGGTATGTTACTTGCCCGAGACTCGATCGTCGGTATCCCAATACCTCGTTTAGTCTCGTTATCGCAAGTCACTTTACTCGCATCCGCAATGCATGATCCCGTGACCAGACACTTGATCACTTTGAGCTCATTATGATGATGCATTACCGAGTGGGCCCAGTGATACCTCTCCGTAATACGGAGTGACAAATCCCAGTCTCGATCCGTGTCAACCCAATGGTCACTTTCGGAGATACCTGTAGTGCACCTTTATAGTCACCCGATTCGTTGTGACGCTTGATACACCCAAAGCACTCCTACAAGATCCGGAATTGCACGATCTCATGGTCTAAGGAAGAGATACTTGACATTGGAAAAGCTCTAGCAAAACGAACTACACGATCTTGTGCTATGCTTAGGATTGGGTCTTGTCCATCACGTCATTCTCCTAATGACGTGATCCCGTTGTCAATGACATCCGATGTCCATAGTCAGGAAACCATGACTATCTGTTGACCAACGAGCTAGTCAACTAGAGGCTTACTAGGGACGTATTGTAGTCTATGTATTCACACGTGTATTACGATTTCCGGATAATACAGTTATAGCATGAACAAAAAAACAATTATCATGAACAAGGAAATATAATAATAATGCTTTTATTATTGCCTCTAGGGCATATTTCCAACAGTCTCCCACTTGCACTAGAGTCAATAATCTAGTTACATTGTGATGAATCGAACACCCATAGAGTTCTGGTGTTGATCATGTTTTGCCCGCGGGAGAGGTTTAGTCAACGGATCTGCGACATTCTGATCCGTATGCACTTTACAAATTTCTATGTCTCCATCTTGAACATTTTCACGGATGGAGTTGAAGCGACGCTTGATGTGCCTGGTCTTCTTGTGAAACCTGGGCTCCTTGGCAAGGGCAATAGCTCCAGTATTGTCACAGAAGAGTTTGATCGGCCCCGACGCATTGGGTATGACTCCTAGGTCGGTGATGAACTCCTTCACCCAAATTGCTTCATGTGCTGCCTCCGAGGCTGCCATGTACTCCGCTTCACATGTAGATCCCGCCACGACGCGCTCGCTTGCAGCTGCACCAGCTTCTCGCTCCACCATTCAACATATACACGTATCCGGTTTGTGACTTAGAGTCATCAGATCTGTGTCGAAGCTAAGCGCCGACGTAACCCTTCTGACGAGCTCTTCGTCACCTCCATAAACGAGAAACATGTCCTTTGTCCTTTTCGGTACTTTAGGATATTCTTGACCGCTGTCCGGTGTTCCTTGCGGGATTACTTTGGTACCTTCCTACCAAACTTACGGCAAGGTTTACATCAGGTCTGGTACACAGCATGGCATACATAATAGATCCTATGGCTGAGGCATAGGGATGACACTCATCTCTTCTTTATCTTTTGCCGTGGTCGGGCATTGAGCTGAGCTCAATCTCACACCTTGCAATACAGGCAAGAACCCTTCTTGGACTGGTCCATTTTGAACTTCTTCAAAATCTTATCAAGGTATGTGCTTTGTGAAAGACCTATGAGGCGCCTCGATCTATCTCTATAGATCTTGATGCCTAATATATAAGCAGCTTCTCCAAGGTCCTTCATTGAAAACACTTATTCAAGTAGGCCTTAATGCTGTCCAAGAATTCTATATCATTTCCCATCAAAAGTATGTCATCTACATATAATATGAGAAATGCTACAGAGCTCCCACTCACTTTCTTGTAAACGCAGCTTCTCCATAAGTCTGCATAAACCCAAACGCTTTGATCATCTCATCAAAGCGAATGTCTAACTCGAGATGCTTGCACCAGCCCATAAATGGATCGCTGGAGCTTGCATACTTTGTCGACATTCTTAGGATCGACAAAACCTTTCGGTTGTATCATATACAGCTCTTCCTTAAGATAACCGTTAAGGAACGCTGTTTTGACGTCCATCTGCCATATCTCATAATCATAGTATGCGGCAATTGCTAACATGATTCGGACGGACTTAAGCTTCGCTACGGGAGAGAAAGTCTCATCGTAGTCAATCCCTTGAACTTGCCGATAACCCTTAGCGACAAGTCGAGCTTTATAAATGGTGACATTACCATCCGCGTCCGCCTTCCTCTTAAAGATCCATTTGTTTTCTATCGCTCGCCGATCATCGGGCAAGTCAGTCAAAGTCCACACTTTGTTTTCATACATGGATTCTATCTCGGACTTCATGGCTTCTAGCCATTTGTTGGAATCCGGGCCCGCCATCGCTTCTTCATAGTTCGAAGGTTCATTGTTGTCTAACAACATGATTTCCAAGACAGGGTTGCCGTACCACTCAGTGCGGAACGTGTCCTAGTGGACCCACGAGTTCAGTAGCAACTTGATCCAAGTACCTTGATCATCATCATGAATTTCCTCTTGGTTGGTGTAGGCATCACAGAACATTTTCTGAGCTGCATCACTATCCTGTTCAAGAGGTAGTACTTCATCGAGTTCTACTTTCCTCCCACTTACTCCTTTCGAGAGAAACTCTTTTCGAGAAAGGTTCCGTTCTGGCAACAAAGATCTTGCCTTCGGATCTAAGGTAGAAGGTATACCCAAAGGTTTCCTTAGGGTATCCTATGAAGACGCATTTTTCCGACTTGGGTTCGAGCTTTTCAGGTTGAAGTTTCTTGACATAAGCATCGCATCCCCAAACTTTTAGAAACGACAGCTTAGGTTTCTTCCCAAACCATAATTCATACGGTGTCGTCTCAACGGATTTAGACGATGCCCTATTTAAAGTGAATGTAGCTGTCTCTAGAGCGTATCCCCAAAATGATAGCGGTAAAACGGTAAGAGACATCATAAACCGCACCATATCCAATAGAGTGCGACACGACGTTCGGACACACCGTTCGCTGAGGTGTTCCAGGCGGCGTTAGTTGTGAAACGATTCCACATTTTCTTAAGTGTGTACCAAATTCGTGACTTAAATATTCTCCTCCACGATCCGATCGTAAGAATTTTATCTTTCGGTCACGTTGATTCTCTACTTCATTCTGAAATTCCTTGAACTTTTCAAAGGTCTCAGACTTGTGTTTCATCAAGTAGACATACCCATATCTACTCAAGTCATCTGTGAGAGTGAGAACATAACGATATCCTCTGCGAGCCTCAACGCCATTGGACCGCTTTTACATCGGTATGTATGATTTCCAACAAGTTGGTTGCTCGCCCATTGTTCCGAGAATGGAGTCTTGGTCATCTTGCCCATGAGGCATGGTTCGCATGTGTCAAATGATTCATAATCAAGAGACTCCAAAAGTCCATCAGCATGGAGCTTCTTCATGCGCTTGACACCAATGTGACCAAGGCGGCAGTGCCACAAGTATGTGGGACTATCGTTATCAACTTTACATCTTTTGGTATTCACACTATGAACATGTGTAACATTACGTTCGAGATTCATTAAGAATAAACCATTGACCATCGGAGCATGACCATAAAACATATCTCTCATATAAATAGAACAACCATTATTCTCGGATTTAAATGAGTAGCCATCTCGCATTAAACGAGATCCAGATACAATATTCATGCTCAAACTTGGCACCAAATAACAATTATTAAGGTTCATAACTAATCCCGTGGGTAAATGAAGAGATAGCGTGTCGACGGCGATCACATCGACTCTGGAACCATTCCGCGCGCGCATCGTCACCTCGCCCTTCGCCAGATCTCCGCTTATTCCGCAGCTCCTGCTGTGAGTTACAAATATGAGCAACGGCACGGTATCAAATACCGGGAGTTACTACGATTCTGGTAAGGTACACATCAATTACATGTATATCAAATATACCTTTGGTGTTGCCGGCCTTCTTATCCGCTAAGTACTTGGGGCAGTTCCGCTCCAAAGGACCCCTCCTTGCAATAAAAGCACTCGGTCTCGGGTTTGGGTCCATTCTTTGACTTCTTCCCGCAACTTGCTTACGGGCGCGGCAATCTCCTTGCCGTCCTTCTTGAAGTTCTTCTTACCCTTGCCCTTCTTGAACTTAGTGGTCTTATTGACCATCAACACTTGATGTTCTTTCTTGATTTCAACCTCGGCTGACTTCAGATAGAGAACACTTCAGAATGGTCTTTACCATCCCCGCATGTTGTAGTTCATCACAAAGCTCTTGTAGCTTGGTGGGAGCGATCGAGGATTCTGTCAATGACCGCCTCATCGGGAGGTTAATATTTAGCTGGGTCATACGGTTGTGCAACCTAGACATCTTCGAATGTGCTCACCGATGTAACTGTTTTCCTCCATCTTACAACTATAGAACTTGTCGGAGATGTCATATCTCTCGACCCGGCGTGAGCTTGAAAACCAGTTTCAGCTCTTGAACATCTCATATGCTCCGTGATGCTCAAAACGCTTTTGGAGCCCGGTTCTAAGCTGTAAAGCATGCCGCACCGAACGAGGGAGTAATCATCAGACGAGACTGCCAAGCATTCATAATGTCTTGGTTCTCTGGGACGGAGCGTCACCTAGCGGTCCTTCTAGGACGTATTGTTTCTGGCAGCTATGAGGATGATCTCGGGTTCCGGACCCAGTCCGTATAGTTCTGCCGTCATCTTTCAGCTTGGTTTTCTAGGAGCGTTGAAGTTCAAGTTGACATGAGCGTTGGCCATTTGATCTACAAGACATATCATATAAAAGATTTTAGACTATTGTTCATGATAATAAAGTTCATCTAATCAAATTATTAATGAACTCCCACTTAGATTAGACATCCCTCTAGTCATCTAAGTGTTACACGATCCGAGTCGACTAGGCCGTGTCCGATCAACACGTGAGACGGACTAGTCTGCATCGGTGAACATTCTCATGTTGATCGTATCTTCCATACGACTCGTGTTCGACCTTTCGGTCTCCGTGTTCCGAGGCCATGTCTGTACATGCTAGGCTCGTCAAGTTAACCTTAAGTGTTTATGCGTGCGTAAATCTGTCTTACACCCGTTGTATGTGAACGTAAGAATCCATCACACCCGATTAACACGTGGTGCTTAGAAGCGATGAACTGTAGCAACGGTGCACAGTTAGGGGAGAACACTTCTTGAAATTGTTCTAAGGGATCATCTTATTTACTACCGTCGTTCTAAGTAAACAAGATGTATAATCATAATAAACATCACATGCAATTATAAAGTAGTGACATGATATGGCCAATATCATATAGCTCCTTGATCTTCATCTTCGGGGCTCCATGATCATCCTGTCACCGGCATGACACCATGATCTCCATCATCATGATCTCCATCATCGTGTCTTCATGAAGTTGTCACGCCAACGACTACTTCTACTTCTATGGCTAACGCGTTTAGCAATAAAGTAAAGTAAGTTACATGGCGTTCTTCAATGACACGCAGGTCATAAAAATAAAGACAACTCCTATGGCTCCTGCCGGTTGTCATACTCATCGACATGCAAGTCGTGATTCCTATTACAAGAACATGATCTCATACATCACAATATATCATCATTCATCACAACTTGGCCATATCCGTCACATGACAATTGCTGCAAAAACAAGTTAGGCGTCCTCTAATTGTTGTTGCATCTTTTACGTGGCTGCAATTGGGTTCTAGCAAGAACGTTTTCTTACCTACGAATAACCACAACGTGATCTTGTCAACTTCTATTTACCCTTCATAAGGACCATGTTCATCGAATCCGCTCCAACTAAAGTAGGAGAGACAGACACCCGCCAGCCACCTTATGCAACTAGTGCATGTTAGTCGGTGGAACCGGTCTCACGAAGAGCACGTAAGGTTGGTCCGGGCCGCTTCATCCCACAATACCGCGGAAGCAAGAAACGACTAGTAACGGCAAGTAAGTTGACAAGATCCACGCCCACAACAAAATTGTGTTCTACTCGTGCAAAGAGAACTACGCATAGACCTAGCTCATCATGCCACTGTTGGGGAACGTTGCAGAAAATTAAAATTTTTCCTACGGTTTCACCAAGATCCATCTATGAGTTCTACTAAGCAACGAGTTACTAGAGAGAGTTTGCATCTACATACCACTTGTAGATCGAGTACGGAAGCGTTCGAGGGAGTGGTGATGATGAAGACGTTCCCAACGTGATTCCGATCACCGATGACCAAAGTGTTGAAAGGACAGCACCTCCGTGTTCAACACACGTACGGGACGATGGCGTCTCCTCCGTCTTGATCCAGCAAGAATGAAGGAGAGGTTGAGGAAGACAACTCCAATGGCAGCACGACGGCGTGGTGCAATTTGTGCAGAGGTTCTCTGGCAGGGCTTCGCCAAGCTCACACGGAGAAAGAGAGGAGTTGGGAGGGAGGGCTGCGCCTTCAATTGTCTATGGCACCCTCCCTCACCCCTCTATATATAGGAGAGAGGGGCAGGGGGCGGCCATCTAGGGAAACCCTAGATGGGGCGGCGGCCAAGGGGAGGAGGGAGGGTGGCTTGCCCCCAAGCTGGGGCGCCCCTTTAGGGTTCCCCTCCCATGCCCTAGCCGCATGGGCCTAGGTGGGAGGTGCGCCCAGCCCACCAGGGGCTGGCTCCTCTCCCACTTAGCCCATGTGGCCCCCGGAGGGGTGGCCCCTCCCGTGGACCTCCGAACTCTCCCGTGGCCCCGTACATTACCGTATACCCCAAACTTTCCGAGTCCGCTTAACCACTTTCCATATATAAATCTTTACCTCCGGACCATTCCGGAACTCCTCGTGACGTCCGGGATCTCATCCGGACTCGAACAACATTCGTAATCACATACTTGTCTTCCTATTAACCCTAGCGCCACCGAACCTTAAGTGTGTAGACCCTACGGGTTCGGAGACATGCGAACATGACCGAGACTACCTCAAGTCAATAACCAACAGCGGGATCTGGATACCCATGTTGGCTCCCACATGCTCCTCGATGTTGTCATCGGATGAACCACGATGTCAAGGGTTCAAGCAACCCGTATTCTATTCCCTTTGTCGACGGTATGTTACTTGCCCGAGACTCGATCGTCGGTATCCCAATACCTCGCTTAGTCTCGTTACGGCAAGTCACTTTACTCGTACCGCAATGCATGATCCGTGACCAGACACTTGATCACTTTGAGCTCATTATGATGATGCATTACCGAGTGGGCCCAGTGATACCTCTCCGTAATACGGAGTGACAAATCCCAGTCTCGATCCGTGTCAACCCAATGGTCACTTTCGGAGATACCGTAGTGCACCTTTATAGTCACCCAGTTACGTTGTGACGTTTGATACACCCAAAGCACTCCTACGGTATCCGGGAATTGCACGATCTCATGGTCTAAGGAAGAGATACTTGACATTGGAAAAGCTCTAGCAAAACGAACTACACGATCTTGTGCTATGCTTAGGATTGGGTCTTGTCCATCACGTCATTCTCCTAATGACGTGATCCCGTTGTCAATGACATCCGATGTCCATAGTCAGGAAACCATGACTATCTGTTGACCAACGAGCTAGTCAACTAGAGGCTTACTAGGGACGTATTGTAGTCTATGTATTCACACGTGTATTACGATTTCCGGATAATACAGTTATAGCATGAACAAAAAAACAATTATCATGAACAAGGAAATATAATAATAATGCTTTTATTATTGCCTCTAGGGCATATTTCCAACACCAAGGGGGGCGCACCAGCCCACCAGGGGCTGGTTCCCTTCCCCTTTCAGCCCACGTGGCCCTCCGGGATAGGTGGCCCCACCCGGTGGACCCCCGGGACCCTTCCGGTGGTCCCGGTACAATACCGGTGACCCCCGAAACTTTCCCGGTGGCCGAAACTGGACTTCCTATATAGAATTCTTTACCTCCGGACCATTCGGGAACTCCTCGTGACGTCCGGGATATCATCTGGGACTCCGAAAAACTTTTGGGTTTCCGCATACTAATATCTCTACAACCCTAGCGTCACCGAACCTTAAGTGTGTAGACCCTACGGGTTCGGGAGACATGCAGACATGACCGAGACGACTCTCCGGTCAATAACCAACAGCGGGATCTGGATACCCATGTTGGCTCCCACATGCTCCTCGATGATCTCATTGGATGAACCACGATGTCGAGGATTCAAGTAATCACGTATACAATTCCCTTTGTCAATCGGTACGTTACTTTCTCGAGATTCGATCATCGGTATCCCAATACCTCGTTCAATCTCGTTACCGGCAAGTCACTTTACTCGTACCGTAATGCATGATCCTGTGACCAAACACTTGGTCACTTTGAGCTCATAATGATGATGCATTACCGAGTGGGCCCAGAGATACCTCTCCGTCATACGGAGCGACAAATCCCAGTCTCGATCCGTGTCAACCCAACAGATACTTTTGGGGATACCTGTAGTATACCTTTATAGTCACCCAGTTACGTTGTGATGTTTGGTACACCCAAAGCACTCCTAAGGTATCCGGGAGTTACACGATCTCATGGTCTAAGGAAATGATACTTGACATTGGAAAAGCTCTAGCAAACGAACTACACGATCTTGTGCTATGCTTAGGATTGGGTCTTGTCAATCACATCATTCTCCTAATGATGTGATCCCGTTATCAACGACATCCAATGTCCATAGTCAGGAAACCATGACTATCAGTTGATCAACGAGCTAGTCAACTAGAGGCTTACTAGGGACATGTTGTGGTCTATGTATTCACACATGTATTACTATTTCCGGATAACACAATTATAGCATGAATAATAGACAATTATCATGAACAAGGAAATATAATAATAATCATTTTATTATTGCCTCTAGGGCATATTTCCAACAAGAAGATCCTAAAGGCTTTACTTGGCACAAATACTAATTAAAACACAAAAAACACAATCATAACATTTGCATAATTGTGCAAACACTCAAGAACAGAAAGCAAAAAAATGTATTCATTGGGTTGCCTCCCAACAAGCGCTATAGTTTTACGCCCTTAGCTAGGTATAATAATTTCAATGATGCTCACACAAAAGATAAGAATTGAAACACAAAGAGAGCATAATGGAACATATGATAAACACATTCAAGTCTAACATACTTCCTATGCATAGGAATTTTATAAGCAAACAAATTATCAAGACAAGAAACTTCTAGCATATGCAAGGTAGAAGAATAAAACGTTGACGATCTCAACATAACGAGAGGTAATTTAGTAATATAAAAATTTCCACCACAATATTTTCCTCTCTCATAATAAGTAATGTGGGATAAAATTCAACAATATAACCATCACATAAAATATTCTCTTCATGATCCACATGCATACAAAGCTGAAAATCTTCCAAAATAGCGGGATTAACATCAACTAAAGTCATGACCTCTCCAAACCCACTTTTATCAAAATTTTCATAAGATTGATCATGCTCCAAAGTGATGGGATCATTTTTACATAGAGTTGACACTCTTCCAAACCCACTTTCAATATTATCGTAAACATATTCATCATGAGGCTTTTATAAATTTTCATGATCATAAAAAGAATCACCCCAATCATGATCATTGCAATAAGTAGAGGACATGTCAAAGTTAGCATCCCCAAGCTTGGGTTTTAGCATATTATTAGCACTATTGACATTAATAGAATTTATTGTAAAATCATTGCAATCATGCTTTTCATTCAAGGAGCTATCATGAATCACTTCATAAATTTCTTCATCACAATTTTCAGATTCACGAATCTCAAGCAAAACTTCATAAAGATAATCAAGTGCACTCAAATCACTAGCAATTGGTTCAACATAATAAGATCTCTTAAAAAGGTTAGCTAGTGGATGAGGATCCATATCAATAGATTTTTAGCAAGAGAAGATGCATGCAAATAGAAGGCGCATGGCACACAAGCAAACATGAGATCTGGCAAGAAAACCGTGAACGAAAAAGAGAGGCGAATAAAATGGCAAATTTTTGTGAAGTGGGGGAGAGGAAAATGGCAAATAATGTAAATTGCGAGGAGATGAGATTTGTGATTAGGAACCTGGTTATGTTGAAGATCCTCCCCGGCAACGGCGCTAGAAATTCCTTTTGATGTCGCTTGAAGCTACGTCGTTATTTCCCCCAAAGAGGAAGGGATGATGCAGCACAGCGGCGGTAGGCATTTCCCTCAGATACGAAACCAAGGTTATCGAACCAGTAGGAGAACCAAGCAACACAACGTAAACAGCCCCTGCACACAAATAATAACACCTCGCAACCCGACGTGTTAAAGGGGTTGTCAATCACTTTCGGGGTACGGCGCCTCAAGATAGGCAAAGAACGTGAGGTAAATTGTAGTAGATTGATAGATCGAACGCCAAATAAAACAAATAAGAATAAATTGTAGCAAGGTATTTTTGTATTTTTGGTTGAATAGATCTGAAAATAAACGCAAGGAAAAAGATCGCAAAGGCAAATATATGACAAAGAAGACCCGGGGGTCGTAGGTTTCACTAGTGGCTTCTCTCGAGAAAGATAGCAAACGGTGGGTGAACAAACTATTGTTGGGAATTGATAGAACTTCAAATAATTATGATGATATCCAGGCAATGATCATTACATAGGCATCACGTCCAAGATTAGTAGACCGACTCCTGCCTGCATCTACTACTGTTACTCCACACATCGACCGCTATCCAGCATGCATCTAGTGTATTAATTTCATGGAAAAACGGAGTAATGCAATAAGAACGATGATATGATGTAGACAATATCCGTTTATCTATTGCGTTAGGTATAGATCCCATCTTTTTATTCTTAGTAGCAGTGACACATATGTGTCGGTTCCCTTTCTGTCACTGGGATCAAGCACCGTAAGATCGAACCCACTACTGGGCACCTCTTCCCATTGCAAGATAAATAGATCAAGTTGGCCAAACAAAACCCAAATATCGGAGAAGAAATATGAGGCTATAAGAGATCGTGCATATAATAGATCAAAGAAACTCAAATAACTTTCATGGATATAAAAAGATATAACTGATCATAAACTTGAAGTTCATCGGATCACAACAAACACACCGCAAAAAGAGTTGCATCATATGGATCTCCAACAGACCATTGTATTGAGAATTCAGCGAGCGAGAGAAAGCCATGTAGCTACTAACTACGGACCCGGAGGTCTACAAAGAACTACTCACGCATCATCGGAGAGGCACCAATGGAGGTGGTGAACCCCTCTGTGATGGTGTCTAGATTGGATCTGGTGGTTCTGGACTCTGCGGTGGTTGGATGAATATTTCGTCAACTCCCCTAGGGTTTCTGGAATATTGGGGTATTTATAGAGCAAAGAGGCGGTCTGGGGGGCACCCGAGGTGGGCACAACCCACCAGGGCGCGCCTGGGCCTCCTGGCGCGCCCTGGTGGGTTGTCCCCTCCTCGGGACTCCCCCAGGTGCAACCGGGGCCCAACTTCTTCTGGTCCATAAAAAATCTCCATAAAGTTTCGTGGCATTTGGACTCCGTATGATATTGATTTCATGCGATGTAAAAAACATGGAAAAAACAGGAACTGGCACTTGGCACTATGTCAATAGGTTAGTACCAGAAAATGATATAAAATGACTATAAAATAATTATAAAACATCCAAGATTGATAATAAAACAGCATGGAGCAATCAAAAATTATAGATACGTTGGAGACGTATCATGCCGCCATCAACAACGGTCTTGTCGGCAAGACTAAGATCATGAAACAAAGAGGGTCCTCTTTCCTTTCCATTGACCTTCTTGTAGACTTGTTTTTCTTGTGTCGTGAATCCATCCTCATCCAATTCTTCTGGTGGACCCTCATCATCTGACTCATACCTACACATACGGCTATAAGGGAGGTTACAGTCCATGTCTTTTTGATGCACAATGACATCCAAGACACCAGTGGGAATGTAATGAATCTCTTCTTATTCTGCATACATATCAACTTGAGCAATAGCATCTCCATCAACATGAGCAATGGCATCTTCATCAACATGAACATTTGCATGCTCGTCGACATGAGCAACGGCCTCATCTCCAACATGATCATCACCTAGAAGAACTATGGCTCTAGCATTGATGTCCTCTTCATTTGGTTGGCTACTTGGTGGTTGGCTACCCGCATTGTGGTCATACACCACGACACCATCATGTATTTGGGAGTTCCTGTTCAAGTCGAGTAGTGGCCGAGGAACTTCAACCTTTGTGGCAAATAACTCAAGTGACTTGTCTTGTGATCCCTCAACTTTCTCCTTATACACATCGCAATGCAATTGAGAGGTGATGGGCATACTCTTTAATCGGGATTTTACTCCCACTCCCACATCATACCGCCCAATAAGCTTCACACCTTCACTTGGATTAATCCAATTGAGGACGCTTCTCACTTTCACGACAATATCATCATACCTCGGGCTTGTGTCAAAAACCATGGCCTCCTCCCCTTCGTCGGTATTTCCATCCATGAAAGCCGCCTTGTCCAAATAATGCACATTCACTAGTTTATCCATCTGAAAACAATGGAACAAAATTGAGTCATCCATGGACCGGCCATTTCAAATGGATGAACTATCTAAAATATATAATTTGAATCAAACAACTAGTATACCTTAATCATAGCACTAACCCTAACCCTAACCTAACTAAACCCCTAACCCTAAAAATTAAGCTAGCTTGCCAGAACAAGGATTGACACAAAGTACTTAGGCCAACCATAAATGCACCATAAATGCACAACAAATGCACAATAAATGCAAAACTAGAGGAAGAACTAGGGCTTGCAAAACTAGTTGATTCCAACAAAAGTAGATGATTTGAACCAACCAAATGAAGGGGGGATGGGAGAGGTACCTTGGGTGATGCAAATGCCCACGATCCACGAGACAAATCCCAAGCAATGGAGGGGGGTCTAGTGGGTGCTTGGGTGGGGGAGAAAGAGGGGGAGAGAGTTAGAGCTCGGGGAAGAAGATGAGTGGAGTGGGTGGGTGGTTAGTGGGCCCCACAAACCTTATCCTCCAGGACCCTACCTCCATAGACCTCGGTGGTAGGGTGTTGGGGCTTACCGCCAGGGTCAGCGGCGGTAGGGCCCTTTGCCACGTCAGCGCCCGTTAACGGCCAGATGACCGTCAACGGAACCTACCGCCAGGCGTGGCGGCGGTAGCCTGTGTTAAGCTACCGCCAGGGCCTCCGGCGGTAGCCAAAAGGGTCAATTCTCGATTTTTTTTTCATACCGGGGTCAGATCTTGCTAAACTACGTGAAAAGGGTCAAAACACGAAATTTTGCCTCCCATCGGTTTGTGGAGTTCGTGCCTGCCAATCAGGACGCGCCCAGCGACATGGAGCCCGACGACGCTTTGTTCTGGGGCTTTTTGGTTCTAGGCCTTGCATTGCCACACATTTTTGCTAAGCTTGCCTAAAGTTAATTCATCAAAATGAGAGCCACAAGTTGGCAAGCCTAAGGGAATCTTGTCACACTTTTTGTGTGTATGTCATATGGGGCCCTAGTGTGGCTTTGCCTAAGGTGTGGCTTGAACCAAACACTCACCTAAGTTGATCAAACTTGCCTAACCTTATGTGTGGCAACCTTTGGCAAAGTTAGTCACAGACCAAACAGCCCCTCTGTGTCACCAGGAGAACCTTCCCATGAACAGTGGAGGCCTCTGATTCGCTGCATAGCGATTCTACTGATGTTATTTCTGCTACATCAAATCGACTTCAGCAGCAACTCGCACGACCAACTCTCACCCCCAACGTGTTCCCTTACCCGGTCACAAAGTGGTATAATTAAACCTAAAGAATATAAAGATGGTTGTATTTGTTGGGTGGTTTTTGTGCTACAGGTGAACCAAAGAATCTCAAAGAAGCGATTGCTTATTCAAGGTGGAAGAAGGCCATGGATGAAGAATATGTATCTCTCATGGAGAATAAAACATGTGGTCTTGTTCCACCAATGAAGGGCATAAACATAACTGACTGTAAGTGGGTGTATAAGGTAAAAAGAAAATCTGATGGCACTATTAATAGGTATAAGGCACGTCTAGTAGCTAAAGGTTTCAAACAGAGATATGGTATTGATTATGAGGACACACTTAGTCTAGTAGTCAAAGCTACTACTATCAGATTAATCCTTTTAGTTTCAATCTCCAGAAATTGGTGTATGCAACACCTAGATGTGAAGAACACGTTTCTGCATTGTGTTCTGGAAGAGGAAGTCTTCATGAGACAACCTCCTAGGTATGAGAGCACACAGTCACCACTTCATGGACTGAAACAATCACCAAGGGCTTGGTATTCTCGGTTGTCCTTCAAGTTAAAATCTCTTGTGTTTTTCCTTCAAAAGCAGATACCTCTTTGTTCTTTTATCATAGGCATGGGATAACTATTTTTATGCTTATCTATGTTGATGACATAATTGTTACAAGCTCGTCTTCCAAGGTAGTTGATGCTCTGCTAAAAGATTTACGCATGGACTTTGCACTCAAGGACTTGGGAGATCTTCATTTTTTTCCTTGGGATTGAGGTAAAACATATGGGCAGTGGTATTGTTTTGTCTCGGGCAAGATATGTGGAAGATGTGTGCTTCGTGTGGGCATGAAGGGTGCAAGCCAGCCCCTATCTATTTTGGAAAAGTTATCTCTTCATGATGGGGAGATTCTTGGTGCGAAGACTCTACCGGTACAAGAGCATAGTAGGGGCTTTACAATACTTAACATGGACTAGACCATATATTTCATTCTCGAGGCAATAAAAAGTCATCGGTTTTACATGCCCCACTAGTGTACATTGGACAGACGTGAAAAGAATACTTAGGTATCTACAAGGAACAAAACTCATGGCCTTAAACTTGGAAAGTCGACTCAATGTTGGTAAGTGCTTTTTCAGATGCAGATTGGGCAGGTTGTCCCGATGATGAAGATCAACAGGAGGCTTTGCAGTTTTTCTTGGGAGCAATCTTATCTCTTGGTGTGCTTCAAGCAAGCTACCGTGTCTTGTTCAAGCACAGAAGCTGAATATAAAGCTTTAGCCAATGCTATTGCTGAGATTATTTGGGTCCAAAATATTTTAGGAGAATTGGGTGTACATCATCCAAAGTCGGCCTCTCTTTGGTGTGACAATCTTGGTGCAACATACCTATCAGCTAATCTTGTTTTTCATGCGGACCAAGCATATTGGAATTTGCCGGAATCCGTCCGAAACTCGCCGGAATTCTTCACCGCACACCTGCAAAGGCCGCTGGGCACTGGAATCGATCACCGTCGGTTTGAATTGGACGAGCTCGACCTCACCGTGGCCTCCCGTGACCTCAGCCTAGCTGCCGGAATCCTCCCGACCCGGCCGGCAAAGGGCACGGCTCGGTCGGCGCGGCCGGCAACGGAGCAGGGCACAGCCAGCGGGCGACGGACGCGACCGCCGGATGGGCGCGCTGGTAAACGACGGGCGCGGCCGGGCGGGCGACGAGTGTGGCTGGCGCGGGGCGAGAGGCGGCTGGCCGACGGCGACGGGCATGGCCGACAGACACGACCGGCTGGGATGGGCGCGTTGGCGAGGCAACGGTGCGGCGGGGGGCGACGAGTGTGGTGGCGGGGGCAATGGCGGCGGCCGACGGCGACGGGCACGGCCGACAGGACTAGGTGCGACCGGCGCGGCCGGCTGGGGGAAGGGGCGACTCCGGCTGGGCTGGAGGAAGGAGCTCTTATCCCAGTTTTACAGTTTGTTTTAGGGTATCTATTCGGCCATAGCTAAAATGGACCCTTAAAATGCCTTCTTTTCTGACCCTTATCCGAGTTTTACAGTTTGTAATTTTAAGGGGTCTGCTAGAGATGCTCTAAAATTTGCTACTGGGGAAAGTTTGGGAACAGCTGGATCATACAGGGACAGAGTGGCTCCAAATTCGACCGGACCAAAAAAAATCAGAGATAAGAAGAAGAATAGTTTTGCTGCTGTGGAGACCCTGGTTCCTCGGGGGCCGTAGGTTTCACTAGTGGCTTCTCTCGAGAAAGATAGCAAATGGTGGGTGAACTAACTATTGTTGGGCAATTGATAGAACTTCAAATAATTATGATGATATCCAAGCAATGATCATTACATAGGCATCACGTCCAAGATTAGTAGACCGACTCCTGCCTGCATCTACTACTGTTACTCCACACATCGACCGCTATCCAGCATGCATCTAGTGTATTAAGTTCATGGAAAAATGGAGTAATGCAATAAGAATGATGATATGATGTATACAAGATCCGTTTATCTATTGCGTTAGATATAGATCCCATCTTTTTATTCTTAGTAGCAGTGGCACATACGTGTCGGTTCCCTTTCTGTCACTGGGATCAAGCACCGTAAGATCGAACCCACTACTGGGCACCTCTTCCCATTGCAAGATAAATAGATCAAGTTGGCCAAACAAAACTCAAATATCGGAGAAGAAATATGAGGCTATAAGAGATCATGCATATAAGAGATCAAAGAAACTCAAATAACTTTCATGGATATAAAAAGATATAACTGATCATAAACTCGAAGTTCATCGGATCCCAACAAACACACCGCAAAAAGAGTTGCATCATATGGATCTCCAAGAGACCATTGTATTGAGAATTTAGCGAGAGAGAGAAAGCCATGTAGCTACTAACTACGGACCCGGAGGTCTACAAAGAACTACTCACGCATCATCGGAGAGGCACCAATGGAGGCGGTGAACCCCTCTGTGATGGTGTCTAGATTGGATCTGGTGGTTCTGGACTCTGCGGTGGTTGGATGAATATTTCGTCGAATCCCCTAGGGTTTCTGGAATATTGGGGTATTTATAGAGCAAAGAGGCGGTCTGGGGGGCACCCGAGGTGGGCACAACCCACCAGGTCGCGCCTGGGCCTCCTGGCGCGCCCTGGTGGGTTGTCCCCTCCTCGGGACTCCCCCAGGTGCAACCGGGGCCCAACTTCTTCTGGTCCATAAAAAATCTCCGTAAAGTTTCGTGGCATTTGGACTCCATCTGATATTGATTTCCTGCGATGTAAAAAACATGGAAAAAACAGGAACTGGCACTTGGCACTATGTCAATAGGTTAGTACCAGAAAATGATATAAAATGATTATAAAACATCCAAGATTGATAATAAAACAGCATGGAGCAATCAAAAATTATAGATACGTTGGAGACGTATCATGCCGCCATCAACAACAGTCTTGTCGGCAAGACCAAGATCATGAAACAAAGAGGGTCCTCTTTCCTTGCCATTGACCTTCTTGTAGACTTGATTTTCTTGTGCCGTGAATCCATCCTCATCCAATTCTTCTGGTGGACCCTCATCATCTGACTCATACCTACACATACGGCTATAAGGGAGGTTACAGTCCATGTCTTGTTGATGCACAATGGCATCCAAGTCACCAGTGGGAATGTAATGAATCTCTTCTTATTCCGCATACATATCAACTTGAGCAATAGCATCTCCATCAACATGAGCAATGGCATCTTCATCAACATGAACATTTTGCATGTTCGTCGACATGAGCAACGGCCTCATCTCCAACATGATCATCACCTAGAAGAACTATGGCTCTAGCATTGATGTCCTCTTCATTTGGTTGGCTACTTGATGGTTGGCTACCCGCATTGTGGTCATACACCACGACACCATCATGTATTTGGGAGTTCCTGTTCAAGTCGAGTAGTGGTCGAGGAACTTCAACCTTTGTGGCAAATAACTCAAGTGACTTGTCTTGTGATCCCTCAACTTTCTCCTTATACACATCGCAATGCAATTGAGAGGTGATGGGCATACTCTTTAATCAGGATTTTACTCCCACTCCCACATCATACCGCCCAATAAGCTTCACACCATCACTTGGATTAATCCAATTGAGGACGCTTCTCACTTTCACGACAATATCATCATACCTCGGGCTTGTGTCAAAAACCATGGCCTCCTCCCCTTCGTCGGTATTTCCATCCATGAAAGCCGCCTTGTCCAAATAATGCACATTCACTAGTTTATCCATCTGAAAACAATGGAACAAAATTGAGTCATCCATGGACCGGCCATTTCATATGGATGAACTATCTAAAATATATAATATGAATCAAACAACTAGTATACCCTAATCATAGCACTAACCCTAACTAAACCCCTAACCCTAACAATTAAGCTAGCTTGCCATAACAAGGATTGACACAAATTACTTAGGCCAACCATAAATGCACAATAAATGCAAAACTAGAGGAAGAACTAGGGCTTGCAAAACTAGTTGGTTCCAAAAAAAAGTAGATGATTTGAACCAACCAAATGAAGGGGGGATGGGAGAGGTACCTTGGGTGATGCAAATGCCATGATCCACGAGACAAATCCCAAGCAATGGATGGGGGTCTAGTGGGTGCTTGGGTGGGGGAGAAGAGGGGGAGAGAGTTAGAGCTCGGGGAAGAAGATGAGTGGAGTGGGTGGGTGGTTAGTGGGCCCCACAAACCTTATCCTCCAGGACCCTACCGCCAGAGACCTCGGCGGTAGGGTGTTGGCGCTTACCGCCAGGGTCAGCGGCGGTAGGGCCCTTTGCCACGTCAGCGCCCGTTAACGGCCAGATGACCGTCAACGGAACCTACCGCCAGGCGTGGCGGCGGTAGCCTGTGTTAAGCTACCGCCAGGGCCTCCGGCGGTAGCCAAAAGGGTCAATTATCGATTTTTTTTCATACCGGGGTCAGATCTTGCTAAACTACGTGAAAAGGGTCAAAACACGAAATTTTGCCTCCCATCGGTTTGAGGAGTTCGTGCCTGCCAATCAGGACGCGCCCAGCGACATGGAGCCCGACGACGCTGGTTCTGGGGCTTTTTGGTTCTAGGCCTTGCATTGCCACACATTTTTGCTAAGCTTGCCTAAGGTTAATTCATCAAAATGAGAGCCACAAGTTGGCAAGCCTAAGGGAATCTTGTCACACTTTTTGTGTGTATGTCATATGGGGCCCTAGTGTGGCTTTGCCTAAGGTGTGGCTTGAACCAAACACTCACCTAAGTTGATCAAACTTGCCTATCCTTATGTGTGGCAACCTTTGGCAAAGTTAGTCACAAACCAAACAGCCCCTCTGTGTCACCAGGAGAACCTTCCCATGAACAGTGGCGGCCTCTGATTCGCTGCATAGCGATTCTACGGATGTTATTTCTGCTACATCAAATCGACTTCAGCAGCAACTCGCACGACTAGCTCTCACCCCCAACGTGTTCCCTTACCCGGTCACAAAGTGGTATAATTAAACCTAAAGAATATAAAGATGGTTGTATTCGTTGGGTGGTTTTTGTGCTACAGGTGAACCAAAGAATCTGAAAGAAGCGATTGCTGATTCGAGGTGGAAGAAGGCCATGGATGAAGAATATGTAGCTCTCATGGAGAATAAAACATGTGGTCTTGTTCCACCAATGAAGGGCATAAACATAACTGACTGTAAGTGGGTGTATAAGGTAAAAAGAAAATCTGATGGCACTATTAATAGGTATAAGGCACGTCTAGTAGCTAAAGGTTTCAAACAGAGATATGGTATTGATTATGAGGACACATTTAGTCCAGTAGTCAAAGCTACTACTATCAGATTAATCCTTTTAGTTTCAATCTCCAGAAATTGGTGTATGCAACACCTAGATGTGAAGAACATGTTTCTGCATTGTGTTCTTGAAGAGGAAGTCTTCATGAGACAACCTCCTGGGTATGAGAGCACACAGTCACCACTTCATGGACTGAAACAATCACCAAGGGCTTGGTATTCTCGGTTGTCCTTCAAGTTACAATCTATTGTGTTTTTTCCTTCAAAAGCAGATACCTCTTTGTTCTTTTATCATAGGCATGGGATAACTATTTTTATGCTTATCTATGTTGATGACATAATTGTTACAAGCTCGTCTTCCAAGGTAGTTGATGCTCTGCTAAAAGATTTGCGCATGGACTTTGCACTCAAGGACTTGGGAGATCTTCATTTTTTTCCTTGGGATTGAGGTAAAACATATGGGCAATGGTATTGTTTTGTCTCGGGCAAGATATGTGGAAGATGTGTGCTTCAGCGTGTGGGCATGAAGGGGTGCAAGCCAGCCCCTATCTATTTTGGAAAAGTTATCTCTTCATGATGGGGAGATTCTTGGTGCAGAAGACTCTACCAGGTACAAGAGCATAGTAGGGGCTTTACAATACTTAACATGGACTAGACCATATATTTCATTCTCAGTCAATAAAAAGTCTGTCAGTTTTTACATGCCCCACTAGTGTACATTGGACAGACGTGAAAAGAATACTTAGATATCTACAAGGAACAAAGACTCGTGGCCTTAAACTTGGAAAGTCAGACTCAATGTTGGTAAGTGCTTTTTCAGATGCAGATTGGTCAGGTTGTCCTGATGACAGAAGATCAACAGGAGGCTTTGCAGTTTTTTCTTGGGAGCAATCTTATCTCTTGTGTGCTCGCAAGCAAGCTACCGTGTCTCGTTCAAGCACAGAAGCTGAATATAAAGCTTTAGCCAATGCTATTGCTGAGATTATTTGGTCCAAAATATTTTAAGAGAATTGGGTGTACATCATCCAAAGTCGGCCTCTCTTTGGTGTGACAATCTTGGTGCAACATATCTATCAGCTAATCTTGTTTTTCATGCGGACCAAGCATATTGGAATTTGCCGGAATCCGTCCGAAACTCGTCGGAATTCTTCACCGCACAACTGCAAAGGCCGCTGGACACTGGAATCGATCACCGTCGGTTTGAATTGGACGAGCTCGACCTCACCGTGGCCTCCCGTGACCTCAGCCTGGCCGCCAGAATCCTCCCGACCCGGCCGGCAAAGGGCACGGCTCGGTCGGCACAGACGGCAATGGAGCAGGGCACAGCCAGCGAGCGACGGGACGCGACCGGCGGGGATGGGCGCGGCTGGCAAACGACGAAGCGCGGCCGGGCGGGCGGCGAGTGTGGCTGGCGGGAACGAGGCGCGGCGGCGCCCGGCAGGCGACGGCACGGCCGACAGGACGCGACGCGCGGGATGGGCGCGGCTGGCAGACGACGGGTTGCGGACGGCGGGCGACGAGGTGTGGCTGGCGGGGACGAGGCGCGGCGGCGGCCGACGGCGACGGCACGGCCGACAGGGCTAGGCGCGACCGGCGCGGCCGGCTGGGGGAAGGGGTGACTCCGGCTAGGCTGGAGGAAGGAGCTCTTATCCCAGTTTTACAGTTTGTTTTACGGTATCTGTTCGGCCGTAGCTAAAACGGACCCTTAAAATGCCTTTTTTCTGACCTTTATCCGAGTTTTACAGTTTGTAGTTTTAAGGGTCTGTTAGAGATGCTCTAAAATTTGCTACTGGTGAAAGTTTGGGAACAGCCGGATGAGAAAGAATTTAGGCATACAGAGTGGCTCCAAATTCGACCGGATCAAAAAAATAATCAGAGATGAGAAGAAGAATACTTTTGCTGCTGTGGAGAGCCTGGTTCCTCGGGGACAACTGTGTGCACCATGACGGCAAGGAAGCAATCTCGCGATCGGCGCTATTCCCGGTCGCGTGTGAAGAGGAAATCAAAACCTACTCTTCCCGGTCGCGTGTGAAGAGGAAATCAAAACCTATCTCTGTCGGACGTTGGGAATATAAGGGCAAAAAGAGCTGGTCTCTGTCGGCCGCATCACTCGCACGTCCCAGGAATCAGCCAGCTTCAGCTTTGCCTGTGCAGTGGGAGAAGCCGCCTGAGGGTACAGTAATAATAAAACTAAACGCTGATGCAGCGTTTCTGTCAGAAACTAGAAACTCTTGTGCTGGTGCTGTCGCCCGAGACCACAAAGGAGAGGACTGGTGTTTATCTCTGTGAGTAAAAAAAAAATGATCGTCTGCAGATCAGTGGAAGAGGAAGAGTGCCAAGCAATCTTGATTGGACTCAGGTCGCCGTTGCCCCTGTATCATGGTCCGCTCCGCTGATCATTGAAACTGGCTGTGCTTGATTGCAAAAGAGCTAGAGCAGAACAAGCCCACCTGAATGTACCACCTGATATCATGGTTGTACTCTCTCCGTAAAGAAATATAAGAGCATTTAGATCACTACTTTCTTTACATAGGGAGTACTTATTTAGGTAGCTATCCTCGAAAAAGAAAAACATCAACTGATAGTAATTCCTGACATTCAAAACGGAAAAAAAAAAACCATTGTGTTTATCTCGACAAGGGCTTCAAAACAAGACCAGGGCAAACATTTTTCTGTCGCCATGCTGCCTTGTGACACCCGCATTCAGGATCAGCTAGCGACGTCATGCTTCTTCTCAATGTTGCGGTCAGTTCCATCGTCGGCTCAACCAACGAGAAGCTGCAGCAACACTCAACTGTATGCATATACTCCCTCTGTAAAGAAATACAAGAGCCTTTAGATCACTATGTATTTCTTTGCGGAGGGAGTAGCTTTCTTTAGGTAATACTCCTACTAGTATAATTTTTATAGTTAGTTCTACTATTGATCCAACAAGATGATTTTCTGTTTGTGCATGACGAGGCAGCAAAAGAAACACAAGTTTGAGAGTAGGTTCAAAATTGGAAGTGGAACTGCGTCGTCCTGCATGACGAGGCTGCTGTTAATTTGTCTGAACAGTTAATTTGCTGGGGAAGTAAACAGCTGAATCAGTAGTGCTAGGGAGAGGAGAGGTAATCTGGTGCACGAATCATTATAGCTAGTATAAGTATGCTGCTGAAAAATAAAATGAATTGATTTAATGTTGTGCTCATGCCAGTAACGTCTGTTCTAACAATGAAATGCAATGCCACTTGAAGAAGGAAAATAACCAAGCCCAAATTGGGCAAACACACGTAGAGTTAAAATATGACGATGACATCACCTAACACAACAGGCCGGACACTGGAATGCAGCATCTCCACTTAGGTTCAGAAAACTAAAGGATAGCTGCAGCTGCAGCAACGGCAAGTCGGCAACACCCAGCCACACAAACTTAACAAAGTTGCCACTCATCAGCACAGACATAAGAGCGCACTTAGTTATCATACCTATGATGATTGCTACTGTGCTACTGATGGTACTCCACTCCACTTAATATGACCGAGCAGATTTTCTGATGAAACATGCTTTCCTTTCGAGCGCCACGCACTTCCTACTTCCTATAGTTGGTTATGTTTCACTACTACTACATATACTACTCCCTCTGTACCGAAATACTTGTCGTTGGGAGAAAACCAGTACAAGTTCCCCCTGCGACAAGTATTGTGGTACAGAGGGAGTATACTACTAGGAGGAAGTACCGCTTGTATCAGTTCAATTTAGTAATTTACAATGTCTTTCTTTCATTTCACTGAAGCGCACGCACACTGGCTGATGATTGGCATGGCATTTCTTCTCTCAACGTAAGCTGACCTCAGACTGATCTTATACTCCCTACAAACCAACTCCTGCTCTTGTAGTTGAGATCCGTCATCTAAGCTTCACTTATTCCTGCAGACAAGCCATACTGGTTGTTAGATATATATACATATCACAGGCAGCTTACGTACACTTTTTTTACGCTAGTTTACACACACACACAATATATATAACCAACTCGTGAGCAAGACTCAGACGATGGCGACCCCCACCCACCAGTGTGTCAGGCATCGGCAAGTTCAGTTAGCTGTGGAAGTTCAGAAAAAACGCTTCGCTTCAACCAACGATCAGGATCGCTCCTCACCAGAGCTTCGTCGCGGACCGTCGATCGTTTACTTACCGTTAGGAGCCTGTTACTGTTACTTTTCACGGTCTGGCCGGGTAAATGGATTCCCCTATAAATACAGCCGGGGTGTGGCTGTCATCGACATCTATCTTTCTCAGAATATTGCCGTAATGGCTCATCATACTCTCTTATAGTTATCTATATCAATTCAAAAAGGGGATCGGAGAGATAGTTCAAGCACGGATCAAGCCACCAATCTCTTATAATTCGCATAGATCATAGCTAGGTCCTTACAAAGTGGTATTCAGAGCAGTTGATCCTTGGAGGAGAGAAATTCCCGATCGGGTTTTCCCCACCCTTTTTCTCCCACCCTTCTTCGCAATCGGCGGCAGCACTTGTAGGCGTGTGGCGGCGGGGTTGCGGGAGTTGGCGGCGGTGAAATTCGAGCACAGATCTGTCGAGCAGAGTCGGTTGATCGGGTAAACTGCTCGATTGGTAAAATCCCGAGCTCTAGCACAGATCCGTGTGCTACGGCGGCGTGGACCGTGGCGGCGGCAGGATCAGAGGCAAGGGCAGGGTTGCTGGGGAGATCCAGTGGTAAAATTCCTCACCCGAATCTCTGATCAAGGCGATGGGGCGAGCTAAAGGTATCGATGAAGCAGATTTGCAAGAGGTGCTGGGCCTTCGGGATAATTTTGGAGGCTTACAGCAGGAGAGCACACAGATGCGTACAGAGATGACCAAGTTGCAAGAGGAAATGCAGTCGATCAGTGGCAAACAAGGGGAAATCTCCAAGCATGTGGGTAATGTCGAGCAAGTGGTTTTGGACCTCAGCAAGCAACTATCGGCGATGAGTTCTGTCTTGCAGACATTGGTGAAAACCACAGCCTCCAACACGCAACAGGAGAGACCATCTAGCTCGAATCAGGTCCCAAAATCCCCAACATTACAGCAAGAAGAGATGCAGAATCAGGTGGACCGTACAGAGCAACTCAGGAAACAATTGGAGTTGGAAAAAGAAAAATCCAAACAAATCGAAGAACAACTGCAGAATTTACCTCCTATAAGAACAACCCGAGTTCAGGCACCCCCAGGTTATGCACATCCTATCAGAACAGAGACAGTACCAAATGTGGGAACGCCCATGACTGCTAGAGATCAGATGCATACACCTGCTTTCAATCAGTACTATCAGACCAACAGAGACAGGCAACTATGGCAAGGCTACTGCAGAAGTTATGAACAAGATATGCAGGCACAATTCATGAGGTCATTAACAAAAGGTCCCAAGCTAGATTTTCCAAGATTTTCAGGTGAAGATCCTGTGGGCTGGCTCAGACAGTGCAACAAGTATTTTCAAATGTCAGGAGCTCCTGAGGAGTACAAGATATCCCTGGCCCAAATGTATGTCATAGGGGATGCAGATGTGTGGTTGAGAAGGTCTGGGTTACTAAAAAAGCAGTTAACATGGAAGCAATTTGGGGCTGAGGTGGTTAAACGGTTCTCGGACAAGGGTTCATATGATCTAACTGAGAAATTCAATTCAGTTAAACAGTTGCAGAGTACAGTTTCTGAATACACCAAAACGTTTGAGGACTTAATGGCTGATGTTCAAGAGGAAAATCCTGAACTGGGGGAACTTTGGTTTGTGAGATGCTATGTGAATGGCTTAAGGGAGGGAATCAAGTATCAGTTGAGGCCACTTCGTCCTCAAACTCTTACAGATGCTTATTGCTTAGCTAAGGATATAGAGCCTTGTCACCCCCCTGTGCCCACAGCACCAAAAAAAACAGGGGCATCTTATACCAATTTTTATCAGAAAAATAATTGGTCTGCTCCAGGGAAGCAAAGCACTCCTGTCTTACCAACACAAATGCCAGTAAGGCAAGCAGAGATACCTGTTAACAATTCCCAGAAGATAAGAAAAGTGGGAGAGTGTTGGAGATGTGGGGACAAATGGATGCATGGCCACAAATGCAAATTAATTCCTAATGTGCATCTGTTGCAACAAGAGAGTGAGGACCAACAGCAGGAAGAAATGGAAGATGTAATACCACAAGAACAAATGGAAGCAGTAGAACAAGAAGAACAAGTTATGTTTGTTTCAGCTCATGCTATGGGACAAAGACTGGCAGTTCCCACCCCAACAATTGTGATACATATCAATGGAAAGAGAGCAGTTGCTCTGCTGGACTCAGGCAGTACAACTTCTTTCATTAATGCACAGTTTGCAGCTAAACTCAATTGCAACATGATTCCAGTAAAACCTAAAGCTATTGAGGTAGCTGGAGGAGGAAAATTAATGTCTACTGCTGTCATACCAAATTGTGAGTTTCAGATAGCAAAAATCAAGTTGTCTCACAATTTCAGAACATTGGACCTGCCCAGTCATGATGTTATCTTGGGATATGACTGGTTTACTGCAGTCAGTCCAGTTTCCTTTGATATTCCCAAACAGAACTTCAGTTTTACACAACAGGGCCAGCAAACTGTGACCACGGCCATTTACACAAATCCTGAAACAACTAAGGAGGTACCAGTGGAGAGAGTGCAGAAGCAAATGGAAAAAGGAGCAGAGGTTTTCCTTTTGCAAGTGCACAATGTTTTGATGGAAGCACCTGAAGGAACTAAAACACCTCCTCAAATACAGAAGTTAGTAATGGAATATGCAGATTTATTTGAGGAACCCACTACACTTCCTCCTCACAGAGCTTTAGACCACAAAATTCCATTGGTACCTGGTGCTAACCCTCCCCATATGAGGCCTTATAGAGTGCCCCAACACCAAAAGAAGGAAATGGAGGAGCAGATCAAGAAGCTGCTAGCAGCACACCTGATTAGGCACAATCAGAGCCCATATGCTGCTCGATCTTGTTGGTCAAAAAGAAGGACAGCTCCATGAGATTGTGTACTGACTTCAGGAAGTTGAACTCCTTGACAATTAAAAACAAATTTCCCATTCCTGTAATTGAGGACTTGTTGGATGAGCTACATGGAGCTAAATACTTCTCTAAATTGGACCTGAGATCTGGATATCACCAAATCAGGATGCATCCAGAAGATATACACAAAACAGCTTTCAGAACTTTTTTAGGCCACTTTGAGTATTTAGTGATGCCTTTTGGGTTGTCTAATGCACCTGGCACCTTCCAGGAACTTATGAACACTATCTTTGGGCCTCATCTGAGAAAGTTTGTGTTAGTTTTCTTCGATGACATTCTCATTTATAGCAGAAACCTCAAGGAACACTTGGAGCACATTAAAATAGTAATGGAGGTGTTGAGAGAAAACAAGCTTTTTGCAAGGCTCTCCAAGTGTGTGTTTGCAGTGCAACAAGTGGAGTATCTGGGGCATGTCATTTCAGAAAAAGGAGTTGCAACTGACCCTAAAAAGATTGCTGCTATTGCGGAATGGCCCACCCCTGACACAGTTACTAAAGTGAGAAGTTTCCTGGGCCTAGCTGGGTATTATAGGAGGTTTATCAAAGGGTATGGCTTAATTTGCAGACCACTGCATGATTTACTGAAAAAGGGCCAATTCCAGTGGACACAGGTGCATGATCAAGCTTTTGCTCAACTGAAACAAGCACTCACTACAGCACCAGTTTTGGCACTCCCCAATTTCAGTAAACCATTTGTGTTGGAAACTGATGCCTCAGGAAAAGGGATTGGTGCTGTCCTAATGCAAGATGGACAACCAATCTCTTACTACAGCTCAGCTCTTTGTCCTAGAAATGAAGCACTTTCCACTTATGAGAAAGAGGCACTGGCTATTCTGGAAGCACTTAAAAGGTGGAGGCATTATCTGCTAGGCAATGAAGTAGTGATTAAAACTGACCAGCAGTCTTTAAAGTTCATTACAGATCAGAAAATCACTGAAGGGGTGCAACATAAACTAATGATGAAGTTGCTAGAATTCAACTTCAAAATACAGTATAAAAAGGGAGTGGAAAATAGAGTGGCTGATGCACTGTCAAGGCTCATTCCTAAGTGTTTGGCTATTTCTGCTATCACTCCTACTTGGGCTGAGGAACTAATAACTAGTTATCAACAGGATCAACACACAAGGAATTTGAGGGAACAGTTATTGGTGCAAAAACAGAGCACAAATTCTGACTACACAATCCATGCTGGGGTCATAAGGTACAAGGGAAAGTTGTTAGTGGGCAAGTCAGTGGAACTCAGAAACAAACTAATAGCAGCTTTACACAATTCTCCTGTGGGGGGACACTCAGGAAGAAGGGCTACTTATCATAGAGTTAAAGGCATTTTCTATTGGCCTGGACTAAAAGCTGATGTGGAAAACTTCATTGCTGTTTGTCCCATATGCCAAAGAGCAAAGCATGAAACTTGCTTGCAACCTGGATTGCTTGATCCCCTGCCTGTGGCAGATATGGCATGGCAACACATAACAATGGACTTTGTGGAAGGTTTGCCTAAATCCACTGGCAAAGATGTGATAATGGTAATAGTGGATAGGTTTACAAAATACAGTCATTTTATTCCTCTGTCTCATCCTTATTCAGTTCTATCTGTGGCGCAAGCTTTTGTGGACAATATTGTCAGGTTGCATGGCCCTCCAAAACTGATTATATCTGACAGAGACAGGATCTTTACAAGTAAATTATGGAAGGACATCTTTACTGCTTTAAAAGTGGAGCTAAGGTATAGCACAGCCTACCACCCCGGTGATGGATGGAGACAGAGAGGGTGAATCGGTGCTTGGAAACATACTTGAGATGCATGGCTCTTGATCAGCCTCACAAGTGGGTAGCTTGGCTTTCATTAGCTGAGTACTGGTACAACTCTACATATCACACTGCTCTCAAAATGTCTCCTTTCAAGCCTTATATGGATTTCCTCCACCCTTAATATCGAACTTGCAATTCCTGGTCACGAGGATGAGGAAGCACAGGATTTTCTCTCCTCCAAACAGAAGATGCTGGAACATTTGAAGGAGAACTTATGCAAAGCTCAACAGAGAATGAAGAGATATGCAGATCTTAAGAGAGTGGAAAGGACCTTCTCGATGGGAGATATGGTATACTTGAAAATGGCTCCATATCGATTGGCTGCATTTGGATTTCGAGGTGCTTTAAAACTTCAGAATAAGTATTATGGCCCTTTTACGATCATCCAAAAGGTGGGAAACTTCGGCATATAAGCTCCAATTTCCCGGAGTGCAGATACATCCAGTGTTCCATGTCGGTCAGCTCAAGAAACACATCGGCAGCAAGACAATTCCCAGTCCTATGCTGCCCATGGTTAATCTGACGGCACCATCAAAACTGGTCCGCAGCGATCTTTGCAAGTCGACAAGTACCACGCAACAACTTGCCGGTGGTACAATGGTTGATTCAATGGAAAAACCTCTCAGAAGAGGACGCCACATGGGAAGATGCTGATTTTATCAAATACTCATTCCCGGAGTTCTTCAAAACAACTGCTCAAGCGTGGAGGGAGGCAGCAACAACGACGTGAGGACTCGTCGTGTCTCAAGAAGGGGGCAATGTCAGGCATCGGCAAGTTCAGTTAGCTGTGGAAGTTCAGAAAAAACGCTTCGCTTCAACCAACGATCAGGATCGCTCCTCACCAGAGCTTCGTCGCGGACCGTCGATCGTTTACTTACCGTTAGGAGCTGTTCTCTGTTACTTTTCACGGTCTGGCGGGTAAATGGATTCCCCTATAAATACAGCCGGGGTGTGGCTGTCATCGACATCTATCTTTCTCAGAATATTGCCGTAATGGCTCATCATACTCTCTTATAGTTATCTATATCAATACAAAAAGGGGATCGGAGAGATAGTTCAAGCACGGATCAAGCCACCAATCTCTTATAATTCGCATAGATCATAGCTAGGTCCTTACACAGTGGCCCATCCCCCTCGCACGGCAACAGTACCCTTCATCTGGCGTGCTGCCATCACAGCCACTCACACGAGCTGCTGCCGAGCAACTTCTTTCTCAGATCCCAATCACAGGGTGTCACCGTTTCTGCACAGACGGATGCCAGGACCCTCCATTGAGCAAGCTTCATCACTAGGGAGCGTATGTGGGCCTCTCTTCCCAAATGGGCGACCCAAAGCTGGACATTACCTGGGAATCGCAAGTGCCAAGCGAAGTCAACATATTTGGCTGGCTGCTCCACCTTGACAGGCTGAACACCAAGCAAAACCTCCTTCGGAGAAACCTGCGGACCAATGCTGCATGTTCTCGGTGCCCTAATGGTACTGAAGATCAACACAGCCTCTTCACATTCCGTGTTACTTGTAGAATGTGGCGTATGATTGGTATTCTTCCAAGCACCAGATAATTTGTCGACATCTGGTCCTCACCGAATCTCCTTGGGCTAGCTACCAGTCACCGTCTAGCATTTCATCCTCATCCTTGTTCTCTGGAAATTACAAGAGACTAGAAATGCCAAAGTGTTTCACAATGTTGAGCATGACGCCATGGTGTCAAAATCATCGCTGACCTGACGGTTTGGTCCAACAGACATAAAGTCTAAGGAACAAAAAGAGGACAACCGTACATGCCATCACTACCTTTCGTCACGATAACACCCCCCCCCCCCCTGTCCCCGCGTTGACAGCTTTGAAAACCATAATCAAAAGGAAGTACAGAACGCATACCTCAGAATGGTAAAACAGCTCATCTGAATGATACCACCTGAAAAAAAAACAGTGCAACTATCAGTGTCAGAACTCAGAACAGACTGATAAGTTGAGGCTTACTCCCTCCGTTCGGAATTACTTGTCGCGAAAATAGATGTATCTAGATGTATTTTAGTTCTAGATACATCCATTTTCGAGACAAGTAATTCCGAACGGAGGGAGTACATGAGAAGTACTTACATCTTCCTTGATGGTATTGGCGGCATAGAACAACGTGGATCTTTGTAGCAGTTGACACCAGCATGGGATTTAGCATCAAAGAGAGTTCCTGTTCTTAAACTCTCTTCACGCAACCTTTCTTTGAATTCTTCAGTAGTTTCATTGTGTTGCCCCTGTGGCTTGTTTCTCACTTGAGTCCTGTACTCTGAGTCCTTGCTCTTCAGAAAGAACTTTGTCTTGAAAACAGTTTTTCTACGCAAGATCACATATGCATTGATGCATTGCCACAATGTCCTGAATACAGCACCTTTGACAATATTGTATCCACCTCTATCAAGATCATTTATCTTTTTCCCTGCTACTTTTTCAAGCGTTGACAAGACACTTCTAGATACCTGCTCGTGATTGGTGACAGTGCCATCTAAGCTTGAAGGAACAGAAATCGGCATTTGCAGCTTAGGATCAAGGGAATGCATGGTATATTGAAATACCCAAAGATTTTTTCCAGCCTCTGTTGCGAACAACACAAGGTTGTCGCACGCAACATGACAATTCTTATGTAATGACTCTTTTTTGTCATGACCAGCAACTGCAACAACTGCAGTGCGAGTCGTGCGAAGTGATACCTTCATTTTGGAGACAGCACCTGCGTAGGTGCCTCCATAATCAGCCATTATCAAGCCAGTATCAACAATGTATGGAGTTGCATTTTTATCTGAAAGTGGCGCCTGTTGATTGTGGCTGCTGCTTCCCTCTTTGCGAGCATCATTGAACTGGATAGATGGGCGATATGAATATTTGCCATCTTCAGCATGACTTCTCCTTAGAATACCCTCTACCCACACACTCTGTCCGTCAATCACAAGTCCTACATCTTGCTCAAAGTACCGAAACCAGAACACGAAGGTTTGGTCCTTTCTTGATACGCAGAATTTCTTCCGTTCAGGACCAACTTCATATATTAGATCTGAACCAGAAAAATGCCAAGCTCGATAATGGCTGATCGCTCTCAGATAGCTGCTTTGGGCCCTGTTGTCGTATGTCAAATCAAAAATGACGCTGTTCTGAAATATTAATATCAAAAGAAATAGGTTAGGAGAAATTTGTACTCATGAAAGGTAGGAAAAGGGCATATAATATGGACCTCTAATGAGAACAAACAGAACAAGTGTAGTTCATGTTTGCTGTATAGCTAAACATTATGATTGAATTCATGGTAAATACAACTTTATTATCTATATGCTCTAAAGATTGTTTGCTCCACAGGTTTATTACTATTCCCTCCGTCCCATAATATAAGAACGTCGTTTTTCAAGCTAACAAACGTTCTTATATTATGGGATGGAGAGAGTAGTGTTGAACTGATGATTCATGCTCAGTATGTACATTACCTTTATTTTTGCACCGTCATGGTCAGATATTTGCTTGACACTGGTGGGTCTAACCAAGGTTGACTCATAGAACAACCTCCTTTTCATTGGTGACCACTCCTTGAAGAATTCATTCTCGTTTTTCACTAACAGTCTTCCAAGTTCCTGTTCAATTTCCTTATCTGACAGTTCCTTTGCAGCCCTCTGAAATAGCATTCAACAAGTCATTTCTATGAACACAAAAGGCACACCTGTGCACAACCATATGTCATGCCCCACATGAAATGCTTGCACAGCAATCTTTGAAGCCTTAAATGCATAACATGCCATTACAACATACCTTAACAAACTGGGATCTCCATGGATCAGCTTCTTCTATATGTGCTTGATCTGTCGCCTGAAAACCGTATTTAAATATTTGTGTTGGCCAAGAATTAACATTGTAAAAGATTTTAATGAACCTGGAAGAAAAACTAGTAATAAATACCATTTCCTCATTTTTGCGCGTTGCATACTCCATTATACAAGGAACAGTCCAGTTAGGAAAATCTGAGACTTGCGTGGTAAGTGGAAAGAGGACTTCCACAACTGCGAGATTATTCTTGGATGCAGCGATTTGTATTGGTTTCAAACCAGCCTATATGAAAGAAAAAACAGAAGCCACTCAAAGATCAGTTTCATTTGGCTCCGCAAAAAATATGCAATATTTAACGACAAGTGATTGTACAACATGAAAGGGTTGCTTCACCATGCTGCATCAATAATCCGAAATTACTGCCCAAAAGTAGAATACTTTCAATTAAAAAGCAAAAGATGACTTCAGATTTGCATAGAAAAGCAAACAAAGTTAATCTGTCAATATGTGAATATGCAAGTGGAGGCTTTCCCTTGACACGTGCATGTGATTGTGGAATCTGTGCGACTGTGAGTTGCTAGTACTAAGACGATAAGCCTCACGTCTGATCTTAGGACATCTAACCAAACGATCTGCTATATGAACCTAGTTGCCTGCTACATTTATGCCAATTGCAAAATGCAATGTCGTGTTGGTAACTTCATTGAGCTAGAACCTCCTCATGGTGATGTAGTCATTTCAAATGCTACTCTGCATGGAAAACTAAGGATGAGGAAAAACAGAAAAGATCTAGTTAGACCCTCATCTACTTGCTTTGTCACAGCTTTCCTCACCTTGGCAAGTATGCACAAACATGGGCAAGTCAAGAAGGAATTGTGAATGCATAACTGGGATATGGAAGTGCATGAATAAAATCATGTGAAATATATAACTTACTTCGTTACAGCTATTTGGATCATACCCAGCTTCAAGAAAATAGTTGACTATTTCAATACTGCCACATTCTGCCGCATCATGTAGTGGGTATTTCATAGTCTCTGGGGCTGCACCTACCTATGTTGCAGAAAGGGAGGTAAGGTATTAGGAAGCACATACAATATGGTTACAGAAATGAGAAATCTACAGAGGGATTAACTACAAAGATGAAACTATTTTCATCGACACCAAAAGGCTAAAAATGGATGACTCGCTGCTAAGAGTAAACATTTGAAACAAAGATTCATAAGTCCCAAAAGTGTAAGTATCTGAACAAAAATGACTGTAACGGAAGGAGCAGAACAAATCGAGCTGGGCTTTCTGGATTATAAATACTCCTTCTGAAGAAATACTCCCTCTGTTCATAAATATAAAGATGTTCTAACTTGTTTTCTGAATCAGATGTATATAGACACGTTTTATGTGTTTGTTCACTCATTTCAGTCCATATATAGTCCATATTGAAATACCCAAAACATCTTATATTTGTGAACGGAGGGAGTAGCGTGCAAGTGTTACCATCAGAGGCTCCAAGTATGTTTTACCAACGTAATGGTCATGTTAGTTTGAAAAAAATTCCCTGGTGCTCTTGCTTACCATCTATATTAAATGTGTTGCTTCCCAACCTAATATTTATGTATGGTTTGGATATACACCCCAGATTGGTCAAGAGTTACAATCCTTACAATCAATCCATTAATGTACACTTATATTGTATAAAATGGTTTGAAACTTACCTCCCTGAAAAGAATAATGTGACTTGCGGTTAACAGTACAGAGAGACCACATTTCAAATGAAAAGAAGTCTCAAGATTGTTAGCATCTAAGCAAGAACGGCGCTTTGAAAGAAAGGAAAAGGGTGACAGTTTATTGATATTGGTACATATTTTAAGATGTCAATACTTATAGTAACTTACAGTTCCAGACACATTTGTCAATACTTTATTACCTATACAGTGTCTTCTCTAATTATTAAAACTATAAGTTCCATTTTGATCTTTCCCATTTGTCTGTGTTCTGCAGTCTAAGATCATTTCCTAGTATGAATTGACTAACCTTAAACGATGAGACATTTGAGCCATCTCAGAATGACTTACAATGATAGCTTTCTATTAAACACTTATTACAAAATAAATAGTAGGAGTCGAAGCTTAAGACAGCAGGACATGGATTGCAGTAGCCACTTAGTGGTGGTGGGGCAGGGAAAGCTAAGATTTCTAGATAAATAACAAGAGTTTCATAACTTTCCTTGTGATATACACTAACAAACATATTGCCATTCATATCTATCATTTGTAAGAAAAGGAAATTATGTGTACTATGAGCTGAACAAAAATGTAATTTTTTTCCTAAGGTGATGGAAGGTAAAATTTACCACTGAACTTTCGGTGTTTTCATGTATACACAGGTAAATTTTTCCTTGATGGTTGATGAGGGGTTATCAAGTCTTCTCATGTCAGGAATGTTCCATTTTACTAGCTCTGAAACATGGAGGGTTATCAAGTCTGACATTTTGATAAATGTGGAAACACTAGATGTATTATCTATGTAATTCTGGTTGATGAGGTGGATTAGTATAATCCACTGTCCCAGACAGTGGTTAACACTTATCAAACAATCTTACCAGATTGACACTTCTATATTTGAAATTCATGCAACAACGCACATCCCAAGTGTTCCTTGTGGTTCTCCACCATATTGTATTTTTTAGTTTAATGAGGTAGCTAGGCTCTGATTACTTGCTCTTAACTAGAAGGTAACACTATTTTCGTCTTTCTATAACCTTGCAAGCACTTCTTCTCGTGCAAGATGGTGTAGACAGAAAATCAGTGCTTATGGCTACATTGTGTAATTCCAGTTAGGTTTTATCAATCTATCTCTTCTCTATGTATTGTTTAATTAGATCCTTTTCTTGCAATATCTACTGTGTGATATGTACATTACTAAAAGTGAGGACTTATTCACTGAATTATATCTGATAACCCGATGTATGTGCCTATGACTGTTTCTAATCTCCACCTCATAGTTTGAACTAAGGGTTCGGTTCAATATATATGATATACAATTTCCCACACAATTATTTGCTTTTCCAATCACAAGAAAAAACTGGCGGATGATATTACAACAATATGACGTAGCAAGTCCATGGATCAAATAATCTTATTAATCTCCAAGAGTTATGACATGAAAATTTTACCAAATTACATGTTTTCAATAGCATATTATTAAATATATATTATAAAAAGTAACTTTATTCGCAAAATAAAACAGGATAAAGAGGATGCCCACGCGCACTTGCAGGGGCCACTATGCTAGCTTTGACAACAAAAAAGTGTACCTTAACTAAAGCATCGAAGCAAGGAAATGAACCAGATTTAACAGCGCAGGCAAGTGGTGTTCCCATCGTATAAGAGTGAGAATTAAGTTTTACACCATTCTCGAGCAGAATCATCACAAGTTCTAGATCTCCTGTAAAAGGGAACAGATCATAAATATCAGATTCGGAATGTTATAAAAAGGGCATGCACATGGCATAATTTTACCCCTAATTGCGGCCTGGTGAAGGGTTGTGATTCCAAGCAGAGATTTAATACGCGGGTCTGCTCCATTGGTAAGCAACAAATTGGCTGTTCCAACATGACCATTTTTGATAGATATGTAGAGCGGAGTTTCACCTGGAAACATATTGATATGTCAGGCTATATATGGGCATTTCAATATATATGGGTATATGACTGCCCTTCCAGTTGCTATCAATAAGCTAAAAACGTGCCGATCGTATGAACAAAGCTAATAAAAAGATGTGGTAATCGAGTAAATTGACAATGCTGTGGTCTCATATTCTGTGGCTGACTGAGAAAGATGCAACAAATAGATGTATAGCGGAATGAAGAAGGTATCCAGCCACGGGGGAATTGTCAGGCTCAAGCCCTTCTTCAGTCAAGTGCCTCTTCTCATTCAGTTAACGGATGGCCAGGGCGGCTCACATGGCTCGTCGTGTTTGCCGTTGTCGCTGTGCCGTTTCTTTACTGTAATCATTTCTTACAGTGTACTGTATCGTTTCTTACCGTTGTCGCTGCACTACATAAGTGATGTGACCCATCCGGCAAAGGCATTCCTGGTTGATGAGATCATTCTCAAACCTAAACAAATGCCTGCATCTTATAGTGAAATGGGGAGTTCGTCCCTTTTCTCCCTAGAACCCTAAGTTTTCCCCTCGGTTATCCCCAAATCCATAGCAGGGCGTGACAGGTGTGGTCACTCTCATATTCTGTGGGAAAGATGCAGCGAATATAATGTATAGCAGAATGAGCGACTACTCTCGTATTCCGTTGCTGGAACGCGTTCTTGCAAGGATCTAAAATTCGAGCGAATGCACGGATATAGAGCAGAGAAGAATATGATACCATGGAGGTCCCTAGGGTTGACGTCAACCCCAAGCGTCTGGACCAAATAGGCGCACACCCCCGTGTGGCCCTCGGCGGCGGCGAAATGGAGCACCGTACGCCTTTCGGAGTCCCGCGCAGCGGCGGCCGCGCGTTTCGCCTCGTTGTCGAGCCCCGCAATGGCATCTGCACAGCGATCCAGAGGGTGAGGAAGCGGGGAGGCGGCGGGGAAAGAAAAAGGACCGAAATCGGGACGTACTTTCCAGAGATTCGAGGTCGCCGGCGCCCGCCGCCGCGAGGAGAGCTTCCATGTTGCTCCCGACCACACGGGAGACGGCACGGCGGCGACGGGAACGAGGTTTTTTTTTTCGAGGGTTCAGAGGAGAGGGAGGGTTCCGACTCCGAGAGAGAGGTGCGCGAGCGGGTTTAGGAACTCGGGCCGACGGGGTCTCTAGAATACTTGGTCTGGCCCAGTCAGCACGCTGCGCTTTGGCCCAGTCAGCTCACTGGTATCCATTCCTCAAAAAAAAAAAGTATCCACGATTCCCCAAAATCATAAGAAATACTATTTGCAAAGATCACTGCCACCTTCTCATGTTATGAATTTCTATCTAAAAAAAAAAAGAAAACCTTCTTATGTTACGATCAATGACAAATGACGCACTGCATGCGTGTCACTTGTCGTGGTCCGGGAGTCTTATCTTTTTCTAGGTTGATTTATTCAAAACGTTTTATCTAAAATCATGTGTTCAAATCTCAAATTGTTTTTACCCTTGGATTCCTTCCGTCCAGGTCTTTAAAACTAGGGTCTTTTACATCTGTATCCCTAACTCGAACCCGCTACTCACATTTGCCCTTAATTTTGAAGTGTGCTCAAATTTGCCCCTCCGCCGTTAAGTACACATATAGAAATGCCCTTCCATGCCGTTTTCGTCCGGTCAAAGGGGTTTGACCGCTATCTAAACGTTTGGTGGACAATTTGCCCCTAACTCCATGTGTCACTTACAGGTGGGACCAACTCCTCTAAATAATAAATGGAAAACTCTTTCTCTAACTCACCCCTCTCTATCACTTACAAGTGGACCCAACCGACATAACAAAAATAGAAAAACTTTCTCCCTCACAGCCCCGTCTCTCTCACAGCCCCGTCTCTCTCAGGGTCAACACCGGCCCTTGCCTGGTCATGGCGAGGCTTGGCGGCTCCGGTGGCCGTCGCCGGCGAGGGCCTGGCGCGCCTGCATGTGAGGGCCACAAGACAGGCTCTAGGTGGTCTGGCGGGGCGGGGGGTGGAGGTCAAGGCGGACGGCGGCGTATGGCGGCGCCATGGACGGGGACGGTTCCGACACAACTCTGCCGCCCGTAGCTATCGTCGGAGCCGATGCTCCCGTGCCACTCCAATGAGCGTTTAGTGTTCTACGTGATCTGCAACTCCATTTGGCCCACTCCCCAAGCCTCCTCATCTCCTATAACGAGTGCTCGAAGTACGCCTGAGAGCGTCCAGAGCTTCTGCCAAGGACGTCGTTGCTAGCCACCGTGGCCGGAGGCTAGATAGAGAGGTACAAGCATGTCTATGAGCTCCGTCTTGCGCCTCTCCTCCGGCCTGCACGTTCAATCAGGCCTGGGGCCACCTATACATGACGCATGGGACCTCGAGATCCACCACGGCCGTCGCTCTTCCCCTCCTAAATTCGGCTGCCCCGATCCCCCCTTGACCTACCCGACCACTTTGTCGTCATCTTGGAAAGCTTGCGCCCCTACATCCATCTTCCCGCACTCGATTCCGTGCCCGGAGCGCACTGCCCGAAGCAAACCGCCATGACCGACCTCGGCTAGCTCGGCCGTGCGGCCTCCTCCCGCGGACAGCATGCCTGCCGCGCGCAGCATGCCAACCGTGCATGACGCGGCTACACAGCGTGCCTCGCGTTCTCCTCGCGCGGCCATCCGCCCCCTACGGCGAGCCGACGGCGAGGTCAGCCTCTCACGCACGGGCACACAAGGACCGGCGTTGACCCTGACAGTGGGTCCTGTGGCCCACATGTCAGGCAGAGTGAGAGTGAGAGGTAATGAGAGAGGGAGAGAATTTTTTTATACTTAAGGAAGGAGGGGCAAAAATGTCAAAGAAACGGCACGGGAGCGGTCAAACAGCCTTGACTGGACGGAAACGGCACGGAGGCGCATGTCTGTAAAGGCACATAACGGTGGAGGGGCATTTTTGAGCAGGCTTTTGAATTAGGGGTATATCTGATTAGGTGGTTCGAGTTAGGGAGAGAAATGCAAATGGCCCTTAAAACTAGATCTCATGTTGATAGGTTTCAATAAACGAGCAAGTTTTTCTCTTTCCGAAGAGGCGTGATTGTACCTCTCTTCCGTCCAGGTCTTTAAAACTAGATCTCATGTTGATAGGTTTCAATAAACGAGCAAGTTTTTCTCTTTCCGAAGAGGCGTGATTGTACCTCTCGCGGAAGCAAATCCGTGCTTCCACAAGAAGTAAATCCATACCTCTCACAGGAGAAAAAACACATTTTTTTCCTTTCCGAGAGACATGATTGTGCCTCACGCAAAAATAAATTTGCACCTCTAGCAAAAGGGAAAAAAACATTTTTCCTTTCTGTCGGGAATATACCCCGCGGCATAACCCGGCCAGAAGTATAACCCGGCTGGAGCTTGGCGATTCACTGGCGACCCGCTTGGACCTGGTGATTTATGATTTATTGGTGATCCGGCAGGCAGGTTAGAGGAGCGACAAAGACCCGGTGGCCCAACCGGCGGTTCATGAAAGGTCGGCTCATGTTATGGTAGGCCGGTTTAAGAGGAAGACATAAGTATTATTCACCTACAAAGGAAGCAAGACTAGGACTCCACTTGTAATAGAATAGTCCTAATCCAACTAGGAACAGTTCATGTAAACCGCCCCTTCAACATATTCAACATATATAAGGAGGGGCAAGGCTCCCCAAAGAGGGACAAGCAAATAACAATCTCTAGGACTAGACACAATTAGAGGAGAGCCGGTTTACAGCGACTCTCTCGTGATGATAATGAGAGCTAGCCACAAACAGCATGTAGAGCTATTATCGGATGATGTTTTCCGGGGCCCGAAGCTGTCTAAATCCTTGTCTTGCTTTGCGTCTCTCGATTCCGGCCAACCCCTCTCAAGCTACCGCATAGATGCGTTGGCCTCGCAAGTAAGTCCTTCTGCTAGGACATCTGACGTGATATTTCCACGACAGTTGTGGCGCCCACCGTGGGGCTTGCGCACGGTGGTGTTGAGTTCTTGAAGGGATTTCTCTAAAAGTATCAAGAAGTTCGCAATTTTCTGGATGAAAAAGAAGTCGGCGCAGAAGACAACATCATCAACAAACAGTCAAAGCGACGTATACAAGATTTAAAGATCAAAGGAGAAAATTAGGGTCGCATTTATGTGCCAGCGCACACCACCAGATGATCCGTCGGGGCTGGATTAATTTCCGTTGTCGTTGAGGGTCGAAATCTTGCATCTGAAATCAATCGATACGACGTACAACTCGCCGAGACCGAAAGACTTTGACGGTTCTATCGTCCGAGTCCAAACCCAACTCAGAGCATCGCTATTGCATGGCGTGGCACCCTAGGCTTGCTGGCAACTTTTTAAAAGGACCAAGTGCTACTAGTGCAAGTTGGATCTGAGAAACAATCATCCCGGCGCTCGCATCAAGTCCCAAGGTGTATCATTGTACTCCCTCCATTCTAAAATATAGTGCCTATAGATTTTTGTAAAAGTCAAACGTTGTTAACTTTGACCAAGTGTATAGAGAAAACTATCTACATCTACAATACCAAACATGTATATTCTGAAAATATAACTCACGATGTATCCAATGAGAAGCATTTGGTATTCTAGATGTACGTATTTTTCTCTATAAACATGGTCAAAATTTGTAATGTTTGACTTTTTTTTTAAATCTATAGGCACTACATTATGGAACGGAGGGAGTACGTTGTTACTGCTACTTCTACGAGCATGGAGGAAAGATCGAAGGAAAGGTACTACTTCAAGTAGTAGTGCACGTGGAGAGCTACTGCCTCTACATGGAGTACAAGTGGGTTTTCTGTAGCGACCTGACCCAAAATCGGTCAAATCTCTGTGTCTGTACCATCCCAAGATCATGCTGGTACTCACAGTACATCGATAAAGTAATCAAAGTTCAATCACACCTGAATATCATTAATCGATTCTCATATAGAGTCTTTATTACAAGGGAATAAATTCGGCTCAAGGCCAACTCATGAGAAATAAACTAAAATGCTGCGGAAGCGTCGAAGATAAGCGAGTCCATCCGACTCCAAAGGGCAATCGCCAAGCGCGGAGCGTAGCCTCACTCCTGATCGGAATATATCTCTGCAACATAATACGTTGCAGCCATGTAGGTCAGCTTTTGGAATAAGCTGGCAAGTCAAGAAGAATAGCAATAATAAAGTTACTAACACTATATGCATTTTGGCTGTGGAGCTCTAAGTTTCATCATTTTGCGAAAAGCCAATTTTATCCTACTACAGTGGACTTATTTGCAAATTACTACAAATTGTTGGTAGTTATTGAGATGGTTCCGCCAACCAATATCTCGTTCCCAAATTATTATTAAGTCATAAACCCTCAAATTAATCCATTAATTTTAGTGTTGAGATATCCGAATACTTCCAAGGTCCAGAGGCTCAAATGTCCGTAACCGGGGACACGGCTAATCGATTAGGTTATAACTCTCTGCAGAGGTTTGCGCACTTTCCCCGCAAGAATCATTCCCTCCTTTAAAGTCTTCGCACTTCATGGTGTTTGAAGACGGGACGAATGAAACAGGGTCTTCCAAAGAGTTCTTCTGGCCACTGCCGGTACCCATCCAATCCTACCGTTCGTCTACTTCTCGTAGTACCGTCCAGCCAGCGTCACTACTAGGGTCAACCCAGCCAGAGCCCATAATGGCTTGCGGCTGCACAGGTAAGCTTCCGGTCATGGGGCATCCATCCTTCTCTTCGTGGCTGGGTGAAGCTTTCGCAGGATGTCATGGCGCTTCTCCATGCATCCCGCCACCACTGGGTGCTCCAGGTGCCCGTCAACAAATCCTCCACCCAGTAGTGATTTTCCAAGTTCATCTTGATCATTGTAGTCCATGGGTTGTCATCATCATTGACTCTCACATCTTGCTTATGAATTACACTCATCCCAAATCCGTCTCTGAGCATAGCAAAATAACTACTACGTCCGGGGTCATGGTAACAAGGGATTGATTCATCCTACCACATGATACTACTCAGGTTTAATGACTTCAAGATTTCACTACTGCATGCAATGGTGGGGTGGTGACAACTACTAATGCACAAAAACATAGGTATAGAAATAACATGATCAAAACTTGCCTTGCTGATGATCCTCGTAAGCTAAAGAGTCGAGTAGCAAGCTTCAGACTCGGAAACTCTACCGAGACAAACAATAACACAATAAGCATAAAGTAAGAGGATCACACAAGATAACAATGGTAACATAGCACAACAAAACAATCAAAACCAAATCCAAAAGAAAAACTCAAAGAAACCAATTCAAAGTTTTCCCTACTCCAAACAATAGCAAAAATAGTTTTATATAACAAAATTCCTTAAAATAACCTAATCATGGTTTTAGGTTAACTTAACAGAAAAGGATTAACTAAGCAACTAGGAGCAAAAAGAATTAATTAAAAGCTATTATAAAACTCATTTTAGGCCTAATCCAATTTCTATTAAGAAAAATAATTTAAAACTTTTATTAATTATAAATAAAAGTTCATCTAATGGAGTGACAGAAACTAACCTAGAATAACTAATCACAAGTTAAAAATAAATTAATTTACTAATTAATTAATTAGGAAAACAGGAACTAGTTAATTAATTAGGATTAATTGGATTCTGTCTAAAATTAATTATTTATTAATCCTAAAATACCCAAATTAATTTCTAGGGTTTGGCAATGTCAAAATAAAGTGATGACAAAAAGAATCATGCAAAAATAATTTTTTAACTAAAGTTATAGCAGATTTGCTATTCTGACTAAAACAATATTAAAGCATTTTTAATTATTATTAACATAGCTAAATATATACTTTTCAGAAACTACATAAAATTTGCAATCCAACAAAAAAGAATCACTCAAAATATTAAACAGAATAAAAGATATACATTTTGAAAACTGAAACTATTCGCTAAAACAGAAAATCAAAAAAAAAAAAAAGCCTAATGGGCCTATACTGTGCCCTGTGCGTTAGATAGGCTAAATGGGCCCTAGGTTTAAACTAAACGAACCGGCCTAATAAAATAAAACCTAAACTAAAAATAAAATCGATCGGGCCGGCCGGTTTTCTAACTAAAACCTAACGTTTCGGGGCGTCTAATCGGGGCCATCGATCTAAGATCGAACGGGGGAGGGGGATGCCGGGGGGCTTACCGGACTCCGGCGACGGCGGCGGCGGCGGCGATAGTGCGTTAGGCGTCCAAGGCGTCGGGAGCTCCGGCGACTCGTCGGGAACGCGCACGAGCACGGGAAGGGTTCGGTGGTGTTGGGGAGGTCGGGGTGGACGAGGTGGCGTCGTGGCGACTTTGGCGGCGGGAGGGGTTCGGTGCTCGGTGAGCTCGGGAGGAGAGGAGAGGGGTCCGCGTCGCTAGGGGGAATGGGGTGCGGAGCCTCTGGCTTTATAGCCAGGGGTTGGGCTCGCCTCGGAAGGGCATCGGGTGGTCGGGGATCCGGATCCTTGGGATCCGGTGGATCTCAGCGAGTGGCGTGGCGTGGGCGAGGGGAAGAAGACGGGCGGGGCCCGTGGGTGATGAGAGAGAGAGGGGAGGAAGGCGGTCGGCCAAGCCTCGGGGTTTCGGCGAGGGGGGGCGAGGTGAGCTGGGCTGGCCTGGCTGGCTCTGGGCTGGCCAGTTGGGCCGGCTCGGGCTGGCTGGGGCGCGGGCTGGTGAGGGTGAGGCGGCGCTGGCTGGGCTGGGTGGCTCTGGCTGGCGCCCTGGGTTTTTTCTTTATTTTTTTAATTAAAACAAAACAAAAATAAAACCTAAACTATAAATATTTTATATAGGGTATATATATTCCAAAATGATCAGGGAATATTCCTTTCATTTGAACATTTTCCAAAGTCAAAATCCAAACTTCATAAAAATCTATTTTTTCAAATTCAAATAAAATTCAGATTTGAATTCCAAAACTTTTGGCATTGTTTCCTCTGATATTTTGGAGTGTCATGTTTGCTCCTCTCATACTTTTGATCAAGTATTTATCAGGCTTAGTTTTTGAATTGTTTCCCACATGCCAAGTTTGAAATTCAAATTCAAAACTCCACTTGCTCAAACTTCAAAAGACAATCAAATTCAAACAGGATGCATAGGATGCTTATCTATAATTGTAAAACATTCCAAATAGGAAATTTGGGATGTTACAAACCTACCCACCTTAAGATGAATCTCGCCCTCGAGATTCGGGTTGGCTAGCAAATAGGTGCGGATGGTCTCGACGAAGATCTTCTTCGCGTTCCCAGGTGGCTTCTTCCTCGGTGTGGTGACTCCACAGCACCTTGCAAAACTTGATGACTTTGCTGCGGGTGACTCTGCTTGCAGTCTCGAGAATACGGACGGGTTTCTCCTTGTAAGTCAAATCCTTTGTCAAGCTGTATGGCCTCTAGGGGCACCTTGTGTCTCTCAACGGAACATCGGCCATGTCGGCATGGCACTTTTTCAACTGAGAAACGTGGAAAACATCATGAACTCCGGACAATCCTTCCGGAAATTCCAGCTTGTATGCAACTTCTCCACGACGTTCGAGGATTTTGTAGGGGCCAATGAATCGGGGTGCTAACTTTCCCTTGACTCCAAACCTCTTGATCCCACGAAGTGGAGACACACGAAGGTATGCTCGGTCTCCCACTTCGTAAGTCACCTCCTTGCGCTTACTGTCGGCATAACTCTTCTGTCGCGACTGTGCTATCTTGAGCCGGTCTCGAATCAGCTTGACTTTCTCTTCGGAATCCTTGATAAGATCGGAACCGAAAAGTGATCGATCTCCAACACTATCCCACAGCAATGGTGTCCTGCACCTCCTTCCGTATAGAGCTTCGAAAGGGGCCATCTTCAAACTGGATTGATAACTGTTGTTGTACGAGAACTCTGCGTACGGCAAATTATCATCCCAGCTAGACCCATAGTCTAGCACACAAGCTCTCAACATGTCCTCCAGAATCTGATTGACTCTCTCGGTCTGTCCATCTGTCTGCGGATGAAAAGCTGTACTGAATTCCAGCCTCGTACCCAAAGTTTCATGCAATTGCTTCCAAAACTTTGAGGTAAATTGCGTTCCTCTATCTGACACGATTTTCCTCGGAACTCCATGCAGACATACGATCCTGGTCATGTATATCTTGGCCAACTTGGCACTGGTATAGGTAGTCTTCACGGGAATGAAGTGAGCTACCTTAGTCAAGCGATCAACTACTACCCAGATAGAATCATAACCTGAGCGGGTCTGGGTAATCTGTGATGAAATCCATACCAAGTTTCTCCCATTTCCAATCGGGAATCGGCAAAGGTTGAAGTAACCCTGCTGGCTTCGATGTTCGCCTTTACGTTGGCAAACATCGCATCTGACTACGTACTCGGCAATGTCCTTCTTCATACCGCCCACGAAACTTTGCTTCAAATCCGGTACATCTTGGTGTTGCGGGGTGGATCGAGTACGGTGAATCATGAGCCTCTGAAGAATTAGCTTCTGAGCTCGGGATCATTGGGCACATAAATCGATCCTCAAACCATATAGTTCCATGTTCATCCTTCGGAATCCTTTAGCTTTTCCTTCCTCCATCTTTTGCTTAATCTCATCGATTTCCTTGTCCGACTTCGGGCTTCACGAATCCTTTCGGTCAAGGTGGACTGAACTTCGAGGTTGCAACAAATCCTTTCGAACTATCTCCGATCGGAGATCTCTCGAGGTCATCGACCAACTCCGGGTAATCCTCCTGCGGTAAGAGTGTTCACATAACTCTTACGGCTCAAAGCATCTGCTACAACATTGGCTTTACCGGGTGGTAATGCAATCTCATGTCATAGTCCTTTATCAACTCTAGCCATCTCCTCCGCTCGAGGTTCAATTCCTTCTGCGTGAAGATATATTTCAAACTCTTGTGATCTGTATAGACATCACAGCGGTTTCCGATGAGGAAATGTCTCTGTGTCTTGAGTGCATGCACTATACTGCTAACTCCAAATCATGCGTGGCATAATTCATCTCATGAGGCCGTAGCTGTCTGGAGGCATAAGCTACAACCTTGCCTTCCTGCATCAATACTCCTCCGAGTCCTTGACGAGAAGCGTCTAATAAACCTGGTATTCCTTATGTATGTCCGCAATATCAACTTTGGAGCTGTGACCAACCGTTTCTTCAATTCCTGAAAACTGGCTTCACATTCCTCGGTCCAAACATACTTGGCTTCCTTCTTCAACAGCTCAGTCATGGGCTTGGCAATCTTCGAGAAGTTCTCAATGAACCTCCGATAATATCCTGCGAGTCCGAGAAAACTGCGGATCTCCTTGGTGAGGTGGGTGACTGCCAATCGGTGATGATTCAACCTTGGCGGGATCAACTGCTATTCCTTCTCCTGAAATAACATGTCGAGGAATCCAACTTCCCTCAACCAAAATTCACATTTGCTGAATTTGGCATACTGGTGATGTTCTCGAAGTTTCTCGAACTAGGCGCAAATGTTCCTTATGCTCTTCCTCGCTCTTGGAGAATATCAATATGTCATCGATGAACACCACGACAAACTTGTCCAAATACTCCATGAACACCTTGTTCATCAAATTCATGAAGTATGCAGGAGCATTAGTCAATCAAATGACATGACGGTATACTCGTATAAACCATACACAGTGGTGAATGCTGTTTTGGGTATATCCTTTTCACGAATTTTCAATGATGATACCCGATCGAAGATCAATCTTAGAGAATACCTTGGCTCCAACAAGCTGATCAAACAAGTCATTGATCATCGGCAGAGGGTACTTGTTCTTGATGGTTACTTCGTTCAATGCACGATAATCCACAACCATCCTCAAGCTTCCATCCTTCTTCTCTACCAAAAGAACTGGGGCTCCCCAAGGTGATGAGCTTGGACGAATATATCCTTTCTCCAATAACTCATTTATTTGATCCTTGATCTCTTTCAACTCATTCGGTGGCATCCGATAAGGTCTCTTGGATATTGGGGCTGTGCCGGGCAATAACTCAATCAGAAACTCAATGTCTCTGTCCGGTGGCATTCCTGGTAATTCCTCCGGGAACACATCGGGAAATTCTTGCACTACTGGCACTTCCTCCTGAACAACTCCCGTGAGGGAATGCACCTGATTCTTCATCTGGCTGTGCCGGGCCACATACTTGATCCTCTTACGCTCCGGGTGGTGAGCAGAATAGACTTCTTGCACGATCAATGTTCCTTCATACTTTGACAACCAATCCATGCCTAGGATTACATCCAAGGTCTGAGTTTCCAACACTATGAGTTCCACGGAAATTTGTGGTTCCGATGTTGAGGGTTGCGGGGCAACTTAAACCTGCCATCATTTCTCCTCCTGCGGGCCCGACGCGGAGGGGGCTTCTAAGGGTTCTAGTGCGTAATCCGTACTTATCCACAACTACCCTTGATATGAATGAATCGTTGCACCGAATCAAAGAGAACCAAAACTGAGCGTGAATTCAATAAAACTTACCAACCACGATGTATGCGGCTGATCATAGGCGTTCTCCACGTCGATGTGATTCACTTGAGCACGAGGGAAAGGATTGGGCTTCTTCGCTGAGCCTCCATTGCCATTCCGTTCCTCTGCTTGGCCTCCGGGCAGTCGGTGGCGTAGTGCCTGTCTTACGGCACTTGAAGCGGTGATGTGGCTCAGATCCTTGGAGCCGGGCAGAACGGTGCTGATTGCCATTACCATTGCCATTGCCATTGCCATGGCCTGACTTGTTGTCTGGCTGCGGTTGTTTCCATTTCCACCATGGTTATGACCTCCATGGTTGTGATGGGTGTGCCCTCCCGAGTACGGTGCATAGCGGGGCTTGCTGAGCTCTGAGTTGTGCTTCCCTGGCTGTACTTCCGCTTGCGGCTTCTATCTGCTGTTGCTTGCCTTCGGGATGGTGGCCTTGTCTACCAGCTCACGGTAGTTGTTGAAAGTAGCCACAATAAGCTGCATGCTCAATTCATCATTGAGTCCCTCAAGGAACTTCTCCTTGGCGGCATCGGTGGCCACATCATCGGGGCATAGCGAGCAAGCTTGCTGAATTCCTCCACATACTGTGCCACAGTACGATTTCCCTGGCGTAAGTTGCGGAACTCACGCTTCTTCAGACTCATGGCTCCAGATGAGACATGAGCAGTGCGAAAGGCCTGCTGGAATTGATCCCAAGTGATGCCACCCAAGGGAAAAGTGGCGGTGTAATTCTCCCACCAAGAAGCTGCAGGTCCATCCAGTTGATGCGCGGCAAAGCGCACCTTCTCAGCATCAGTGCATCCAACGGTGACTAGCTCTCTTCCAATCTTGCGGAGCCAGTCGTCAGCCACAATCGGCTCAGTGCTACTAGAGAACACTGGCGGATTCAACCTCAGAAATCGAGTCAAGTTGTCCACAGTGGGTGGTGGTGGTGGCGGTGGATTGTTGGCGGTGTTGTTCTGATTCTGAATCAGGAGCTGCATCAGTGCATTCTGCTGCTGGAGCAGCTGGGTGAGCTCCGGCGGGAAACCAGTGTCACGTCTCGGAGGCATCTGGTGTTTTGGAGTGGGTGAGAAAATTAGAATAGAACAATGGTCTATGAGAAATACACTACCTATATGAATGCACAATCATAACACACCAAACATTTATTCATTCCACTCAAACATGGTTCAAACTCGATTACAAAAGCTCATGACTAATCGAAGGAAAAACATCGGCCTAACTGATCGACGAAAAGTAAAAGATAACATGGTGGTCGACTAAAAGTCTTCATCAGTGGCGCCTCCTCTTGGGGTTTCCTTCGGTGGTACTCCCTTCAAAATCCTGATCATTGCTCACGAGGGGTGCTTCATTTCCACTCGGGTAAAGGTCCTCTCCCAAGTCCATCTTTTCCTCAATCGCGGCAAGCTTCATCTTCAGGTCGTCGACTATCTCCATGAAGTCCGTGATTTCTTCCTCATAGCCAAGGAAGTCTGCGCGTGCCTTCTCCTCCGTTCGATTCATGGAACAAAAGCTTCGGTGTGTCTTGAGTTCTGGCGAGCCTGAATCTCCGTTTCACGAGAAGACACTCCAAGTCTGGATGTAGAGAGAGTGGAATCGTCCTCGATGGTACGGATGATATCTCCATTCCTTGCCCTGCGAGAAACCATGGCGAGTCTGAGTGATCGAGCTCAGCCCTGTACTCCTCTCGGAGATGTCCAAGTGCTCGGTAGATCGCCACGTCCCTTCCGATGATCCAGTTGAACTCGGTGAACTCAAAGTTGATAGGCTCCGTGTGTCCTCCAAAGGTTCTCCCCGGGATATGCACCTCAATCCTGTAGCGGGTGTCCGTCGGAAGTGCATTAGTGGGTTTCCCAGTGATCGAGGGCGAGCAATCTTCAGCAGCTTCACCATCTGGACCAGCTTCCTTCGAAGGGCATCGTCTCATCGGGTGGCAGAACTCCGTAGCAAAACTGGGGTGAACTCGACGCCATCTAGAATGTTGCAAAGGGAGAAGAGTCAGAATAGATCAGGTAAGAATTATAGAATGAAAAAGGGTTCAAAGTAAATGGTCTCGCTATGGCTTTCCGATCCTAGGGGTTACGATCTCACGGTCGGCGTGTGCTCGATACCATCTCTGTGGCGACCTGACCCAAAATCGGTCAAATCTACGTATGCATACCATCCCAAGATCATCTTTGGTACTCACGAGTACATCGATAAAGTAATCAAAGTTCAATCACACCTGAATATCATTAATCGATTCTCATATAGAGTCTTTATTACAAGGGAATAAATTGGCTCAAGGCCAACTCATGAGAAATAAACTAAAATGCTGCGGAAGCGTCGAAGATAAGCGAGTCCATCCGACTCAAAGGGCAATCGCCAGCGCGGAGCGTAGCCTCACTCTGATCGGAATATATCTCTGCAACATAATACGTTGCAGCCATGTAGGTCAGCTTTTGGAATAAGCTGGCAAGTCAAGAAGAATAGCAATAATAAAGTTACTAACACTATATGCATTTTGGCTGTGGAGCTCTAAGTTTCATCATTTTGCGAAAAGCCAATTTTATCCTACTACAGTGGACTTATTTGCAAATTACTACAAATTGTTGGTAGTTATTGAGATGGTTCCGCCAACCAATATCTCGTTCCCAAATTATTATTAAGTCATAAACCCTCAAATTAATCCATTAATTTTAGTGTTGAGATATCCGAATACTTCCAAGGTCCAGAGGCTCAAATGTCCGTAACCGGGGACACGGCTAATCGATTAGGTTATAACTCTCTGCAGAGGTTTGCGCACTTTCCCCGCAAGAATCATTCCCTCCTTTAAAGTCTTCGCACTTCATGGTGTTTGAAGACGGGACGAATGAAACAGGGTCTTCCAAAGAGTTCTTACGCCTTGCCGGTACCCATCCAATCCTACCGTTCGTCTACTTCTCGTAGTACCGTCCAGCCAGCGTCACTACTAGGGTCAACCCAGCCAGAGCCCATAATGGCTTGCGGCTGCAGTAAGCTTCGGTCATGGGGCATCCATCCTTCTCTTCGTGGCTGGGTGAAGCTTTCCGCAGGATGTCATGGCGCTTCTCCATGCATCCCGGCCACCACTGGGTGCTCCAGGGTGCCCGTCAACCGTCCTCCACCCAGTAGTGATTTTCCGAAGTTCATCTTGATCATTGTAGTCCATGGGTTGTCATCATCATTGACTCTCACATCTTGCTTATGAATTACACTCATCCCAAATCCCGTCTACGAGCATAGCAAAATAACTACTACGTCCCGGGGTCATGGTAACAAGGGGATTGATTCATCCTACCACATGATACTACTCAGGTTTAATGACTTCAAGATTTCACTACTGCATGCAATGGTGGGGTGGTGACAACTACTAATGCACAAAAACATAGGTATAGAAATAACATGATCAAAACTTGCCTTGCTGATGATCCTCGTAAGCTAAAGAGTCGTAGTAGCAAGCTTAGCACTCGGAAACTCTACCGAGACAAACAATAACACAATAAGCATAAAGTAAGAGGATCACACAAGATAACAATGGTAACATAGCACAACAAAACAATCAAAACCAAATCCAAAAGAAAAACTCAAAGAAACCAATTCAAAGTTTTCCCTACTCCAAACAATAGCAAAAATAGTTTTATATAACAAAATTCCTTAAAATAACCTAATCATGGTTTTAGGTTAACTTAACAGAAAAGGATTAACTAAGCAACTAGGAGCAAAAAGAATTAATTAAAAGCTATTATAAAACTCATTTTAGGCCTAATCCAATTTCTATTAAGAAAAATAATTTAAAACTTTTATTAATTATAAATAAAAGTTCATCTAATGGAGTGACAGAAACTAACCTAGAATAACTAATCACAAGTTAAAAATAAATTAATTTACTAATTAATTAATTAGGAAAACAGGAACTAGTTAATTAATTAGGATTAATTGGATTCTGTCTAAAATTAATTATTTATTAATCCTAAAATACCCAAATTAATTTCTAGGGTTTGGCAATGTCAAAATAAAGTGATGACAAAAGAATCATGCAAAATAATTTTTTAACTAAAGTTATAGCAGATTTGCTATTCTGACTAAAACAATATTAAAGCATTTTTAATTATTATTAACATAGCTAAATATATACTTTTCAGAAACTACATAAAATTTGCAATCCAACAAAAAAAGAATCACTCAAAAATATTAAACAGAATAAAAGATATACATTTTTGAAAACTGAAACTATTCGGCTAAAACAGAAAATCAAATAAAAAGAAAAAAAGCCTAATGGGCCTATACTGTGCCCTGTGCGTTAGATAGGCTAAATGGGCCCTAGGTTTAAACTAAACGAACCGGCCTAATAAAATAAAACCTAAACTAAAAATAAAATCGATCGGGCCGGCCGGTTTTCTAACTAAAACCTAACGTTTCGGGGCGTCTAATCGGGGCCATCGATCTAAGATCGAACGGGGGAGGGGGATGCCGGGGGGCTTACCGGACTCCGGCGACGGCGGCGGCGGCGGCGATAGTGCGTTGGGGCGTCCGGGCGTCGGGGAGCTCCGGCGACTCGTCGGGGAACGCGCACGAGCACGGGGAAGGGTTCGGTGGTGTTGGGGAGGGTCGGGGTGGACCAGGGTGGCGTCGGCGGCGACTTTGGCGGCGGGGAGGGGTTCGGTGCTCCGGTGAGCTCGGGAGGAGAGGAGAGGGGTCCGCGTCGCTAGGGGGAATGGGGTGCGGAGCCTCGGCTTTATAGCCAGGGGTTGGGCTCGCCTCGGAAGGGCATCGGGTGGTCGGGGATCCGGATCCTTGGGATCCGGTGGATCTCGGCGAGTGGCGTGGCGTGGGCGAGGGGAAGAAGGCAGGCGGGGCCCGTGGGTCGATGAGAGAGAGGGGAGGAAGGCGGTCGACCAAGCACGGGGTTTCAAGAGGGGGGGCGAGGGGTGAGGCTGGCTGGCTGGCTGGCTGGGCTGGCAGGCTGGGCAATTTGGCTGGCCGCGCTGGCTGAGGGGTGAGGCGGCGCTGGCTGGGCTGGGTGGCTGGCTGGCGCCCTGGGTTTTTTCTTTATTTTTTAATTAAAACAAAACAAAATAAAACCTAAACTATAAATATTTTATATAGGGTATATATATACCAAAATGATGGGGAATATTCCTTTCATTTGAACATTTTCCAAAGTCAAAATCCAAACTTCATAAAATCTATTTTTTCAAATTCAAATAAAATTCAGATTTGAATTCCAAAACTTTTGGCATTGTTTCCTCGATATTTTGGAGTGTCATGTTTGCTCCTCTCATACTTTTGATCAAGTATTTATCGGGCTTAGTTTTGAATTGTTTCCACATGCCAAGTTTGAAATTCAAATTCAAAACTCCACTTGCTCTGAAACTTCAAAAGACAATCAAATTCAAACAGGATGCATAGGATGCTTAGCTATAATTGTAAAACATTCCAAATAGGAAATTTGGGATGTTACATTTTCCTACCCTAGCCGCCGCCGCCACCAGGCGACTAGGGCGAGGCGACTCTTTTCCTCCGATCTTCACCGGCCGGTGCGCTGGCCCCCTCTCCCTTCGGCCGCTGCTCCGGCGACAGGAGGGAGGGGGGACCCCGTTCCTTCGTTCTGTAGTTAGGTTTTGGATTTGTAGGTCGTGGTGCGTCGTTGGGGTGGTGGGAGCGGCGTCCGGACGAATAAATCTGCCTCAACCCCACTCCCACACCGGTGGTGTCTTTTATGGCGGCGTTTCGGAGTTGATGGCATCGTGTCTCTGTCGATCCCTCAGATCGACAGCGTTAGGGTTCATGGATGGTGTTGGCGAGGCGGCGGCAGCGACTCCATCAGGTGTGTCTCTCATTCTGCTCTGTCCCCGTTGTTGTGGCGTTGTCTTCGACGTCATGGTGGAGCAGGGAGGTTTTGTCGTTCAGGAGTACGCGCAGGCGGTTGTCTACACAAGTGACAGCTGGAAGATGTAGTATCTTGTGTTGGGTCTGTGGTCGAAGGCGGGCAGTTCTGGTTTCCTTCTCCGGCGTAAATGTCGTCATGCGAGTGTCGTCACGAAGTTCGATGGCGTGTCCGGGGACATGTTGCCCTGGTCTGATTCTTTCAACGGCTATGGTTTTGCTTTTGGCAAACTACTTTGGAGGTCTGTAAAGCTGTTGATCAGCGATAGAGCCGCGTCGAGCTTGGGCGAAGAGGTGATCTGTTTTCTTACCCTTTGGTCGCCGCTTCGATGGTGTCGAAGGAAAGGGATAGACGCTGGTATTTTGCATAGGATTTTTCTATCTTTTCAATTATGTATGGTCAGTACTTACGTGCCTTGTAACTTGATCTTTATTTTATATAAATGAGACATGTATTATCATGAAAAAGAAAAAGTAGTAATGCACGTGAAGCAGATAGGTCAAATCAGTCATTGTCACTACTTTTTCTGGCCTGAAGCCCGAGTCAAATCCAAAAAGCCCCCAAGCGCTTCCACCAGTACTGTAAAAAAGGATAGTACTGTTTGAGTACTAGTAGATCGGGAAAAGAACAAGGAAATTATTGGATTTGCTGGCTACAATTGCGTGAACGCGTGAAAAAAAAAGGAGGAGCAGCTACGACCTGGAGAAGGGCTCGAACAGGATTAAAAAAACAAGATCCACAATTCAGAGAAGGACTTGGCCATTGCTCGCGAGTGTCTCTGCCGCTACTGGCCGCAGACTGGACCGGCACCTTACCTTGTCAGCCATTACCCACGCGGCCTCCCACGCAGGCGTCTCCTCTGTTGTCCGGGCAAATCAGGTGTTATCCTTTCAATGTATTTTATCAATACATGTTAATTTATTCGACAACAGTTACTCTAGCTTATAATATTTTTATGCAAGACGGCAATTAAAAGAAAAAGGGGTGGTATTATACCACGGAGGCACGTTCGGCTGTGCCGCGCAGTTTCACGGACATGTGTATCGCGGTCCGGTTTACATCAACGCGCCGGCCAACTCGCCTGACCGCGCCAGCTTACAAACGTCGCGGCCGACTCACCCGTCCGCACTGGTTTACAACACCGCGGCTGGTTCATCTGTTTGAACCACCTCTGATGCTGAGGTCAATCTTTTCCGTCCGCCCTAGCCGCTGGCTCACGTGTCTGCACCGGTTTATAACACGGAGGACAACTGACTTGTCTGTGCCGGCTTACAAGGCCGCGACCGACTCATCACTCCAAAGCCGCTTCTGATGCTGCGGTGGTTTTACTGTCCGTCCAAACATCAGGTGGTATTCATTTAAATTTATGTATTAAACACTTTTTGTTTCTTGTCAAAGAACAATTACTCTGTCATGTAGTATTTTTACACAGGACAATTTTTATGCCATTCACGGACACGCGTATCACAACCCGGTTTACATCAACGCGCCGACCGACTCGCCCGTCCGCACCACCTTACAACACCACGGACGACTCGCCCGTCCGCCCTGGCAACCGGTTCATGCGCCCGCGCCGGTTTACAACGCGGAGGACAACTTGCTCGTCCGCACCGGTTTACAACGCCGCGGCCGGTTCATCTGTCTACTCGTATGGCCGACTTGTCCATGATTGATTTCAGCTTCACCGCGGTGATCATCAACTCCGTGGTGGATATTTTCTGGCTAACATATCAGGTGAAATCCATCCACTATATTTTCATATTATATATTGCTTTCTTTAAAAAGAGCAAATACTCTGGCTTGCAAGTTTTCCAATGCAGGACAAATTGTCTCTCACAAAAAGGGATTATTATATCTCTGAGCTATTGGATAACCGATGCCGGTTTATATCGTGATCAAGTCCGCGTCAACTCGTCAGGACCATACGAATTACCCAATAACGCGTGCACAGGCTGCCGTCCCCCGCAGTCCGGTCTACATCAGCATACGGCCGATTTCCCCCGTCTGCACCGGCTTACAATGCCGCGGCCGACTCATCTGTCCAAGTTGCCTCTGATGCTGTGGTCGTCCTTGTCATCCGTCTCTCGCGTCCTGGTATACATCAACATACCGGGCCGCACCTGTCTGCATGAGCTGTTTATTGAGTATGAGCAAGTCACAGCTTGGGTAGCCCGGTTTTTTTCTTTCAACAAAATGGAGGCAAATTATCATATACTATCAACCGTCGTCTACACTGGGTGGCTCAATGGGCAGGCGCATAAGTCGCCACCACTACAGTTTGATTAACTTCAAATCGCCAGTTGGAAGGAACCATTGGTCGAGTTGCTGACACGGCTCATACGGGATCATTTATAACCCGTCGCAGTCACCTCAACCTTCTGTGGATTCACATCGTGCTATCAACACCAATGACATACAGGTTATGCCGGTTTATATCACAGTCAAATATGATAGTTTCAAGCCAACTCCTCGAGTCACCTTTGAGACTCGGGGGCTACGATGACATGACTCAGCAAATCTTGCCAGTTTTAGCAAATTTAAGAACCCCAGGACGATGGAGGGAAGGATAACCCGGTCCCGGAGGCTACTGTTATATTCATGAAAATTTAAAGGCCGTCAGAAAATTTCCAGCTCAGAAATTATATGACAGTTACAAAATCCCGGCTTAATGAAGAAGTTCCGGGTCATCAGAAAGGATTCCGGTTTACAATCCGACTCAAGGGAAGTCAGTCTCACTGAAGCTCTCAAATATCCGGTTTACAATCCGGTTCAAGAGAAATCTGTCTCCACAAAGCTCTGAAGCTCTCAAATCCGGTTTAAAAATGTCCGGTTCAAAAAGGAATTAATTTCTCGCAAGTTCGAGTTTAAAGGCCGTCAGAAAATTTTCGGCTGAAAATAAAGATTCCGGTTTAAAATCCGGTTCAAGGGAAAGAGGTCTCCCACAAAGCTTTGACGCTCTCAATATCCGGTTCAAAATCCCGGTTCGAGAAGAATTTATCTCTTGCAAAAAGTTAAAGGTTGCCAAAGAGGACCTGCTGCCCTGACGCGCGGTGCAAACATGGGTATCCCGCCTTATTGGCTTATCATATTATTGGTTACATGGGGGCTTCAGCTGACAAAGCGGAGTTCTGTCCATTAGTCCGACTATCACGCCACAACAAAGCTTGGGAGCTTCACAGCCAAGGGGCCAAAGAGAGTCTTGTTGCTACGCACAACTCAAACATAGGCACCCATTGAGCACAACTCACAAAGTTACTTGGGGGCTCTTTGTGTAAAGTAATAAAGAGTTGAAAGGACCCTTGTAATTGGGTATCGACCCATGTAAGTGCATCTAGTGCCCCTTAGTGATTTTGGTGTATTGAAGACTTATATGTTAAGGGACTAACGTGTTTATGAGTGTACACAGGTCTATAAGTCTATGAGGAGTTTGATATTTACAGAGAAAGTCGACCCCTAAAAATGAATATCTTCGACTGAAGATTTTGGTATTTCTGAAGACTTTCATGAAGACTTTGAAAGTGAAGAAATTGGTGTGTCCGTGAAGACTTGATATACATGCGAGGAATATGAAGCTTGAAGACTTTCATTTTCTATAGTTTTGTTTTTCTCCTTATTGAGTCATAGGAAACACCGTACTGTTAAAGGGGGTCGAGGAAATACTAAGGAAAAATTTCCATGTGATGCTCAACTCAAAATCCTACACCTATCAATCCCTTCGAGTGAAGCCATTGGAAATCTCATATAGTTCAGTCAATTTTTTCAGAGACAAAGACGAAGTTCTTCGGTCGCCGATTGAGAATTTATTCGGACCGAGGAGTTAGGAATTCGCCAAAGTCGGATTGCCTACGATGAGGAACATGATAGCCCTGAGGAATTTGAGAGTCAAATTTCCGATCGTTGCTGTGCTACGCGCCAGCTCTCCCAAAATATCTTATCCACATAACGGTCATATCATTGAAGGACATTTATGTCTTATCATGTTGGGCTGCTCTCTAGGCTATAAATAGCCGCCCCCTACAACCACTAGCTGGTTGACTGCTCCAAGAGAAACTGACACTTGTCATTTGAGAGCAACCCATCCTCCGAGGACTTTGAGCGAAAATCATCGAGTGAGGAAAATCCAAACCCAAACACCCACAAACCCAAAGTGATTGAGCATCACTGAAGAGATTGATCCTGCGTGGATCCGACGCTTGTTACCTTTGAAGACTGTGCTTCTTCCAGACGGTTAGGCGTCATGGTCTAGAGCATCCAAGAGGAATTGTGGATCGCCGAGTGACCAAAGTCTGTGAAGGTTTGGAAGTCGCCTGAAGACTTACCACGAGTGATTGGACGAGGTCTGTGTGACCTTAGTTCAAGGAGAATACGGTGAGGACTTGGTGTCCTGAGCTGCGTGCTCAAGGATGTTGGGTGTCCGGACTGTGTGTCCTCGAGTTTAAATACTCAGCCGCTCCAACCAGATGTATAAGCGAGACAAAGAGTTGGAACTGGTCTACCAAATCATTGTCTTCACCAACCTTACTGGTTCTATTTTCTCAACTCTTTCATTTCCTCATTACTGTGTTGAGTGTTTGTTCATATCTGTGTTTGAAGACTTTGACTGAAGACTTTCTCAATTTCCTCATTTCAATTTCTTCAGTCTGTTTGTCTTCATCTTGTGTTATCCTGTGTTTACGCTTTCTGTACTCTGTGTTTGTCTTCATTTCATCATGATGACCATGTGTGTATTCTGTCATGCTTACTTCTGAGTACTTATTCCGCTGCAAGTAGTTCTTCGCTAAGGAATTTCCTCACCGGCAAATTTCTCAGTGAAGAATTCATAAAAATCGCCTATTCACCCCCCCTCTAGTCGATATAACGCACTTTCAATTGGTATCAGAGCAAGGTACTCCCTTGTTCTGTGTGATTTTGGTTTAACCGCCTGGAGTTTTAGTTATGTCGACCACAGGTATGAAGAATGTTTCCTGCCCCATCTTTGACGGTCATGAGTATCCTCGGTGGAAGGCCATGATGAAAAAGAGACTCATGGCTATGGACAGCGAACTGTGGACCGTCACCGAGATCGGTCTTACCGATCTATGCAAGATGGCTGAGGCTGATGACATTCGCAAGTACACACTGCTTAACCTCACAGCGAAGGATGTCATCTGCTCTAGTCTGTCCCGAAATCAGTTCAGGAACGTCATACATCTCAATCACACGAAGCTAATCTGGGACCGTCTCTCTGAGGTCTATGAAGGTCATCGGACTCGTCATGATCCTTGGTTTGAGGATTACAAGGAATCTCTCAATGCGATGACATTCGAACCAGAATCATCATCGTCTAACCCCTGCCTTATGGCAACCGGTGCTGAGGTAACCGAATCATACCTATCTGAATCTAGTGATGATGAATCTGGCGATGAATTTGGACCTAGCTATGTCAAACTTTCTTCCCTTGCCACTAAACAACAAAGAGCCTTGGAAAAAGTTCATTACATGCTAAATAAGAGCGATGATATGTTGGGTGAAGAAATGGATCAGTCAAAAGCCTTGGCTGAAAGTCTTCAGGGACTCCATTCCAAGTTTGACGACCTTCAAAGTCATCATAACTCTCTCTTATCTGATCACGAGAAGCTTTCTCTTGAACTTCTTCAAAGATAGCAAGATCTTGAGAAGCTAAGAGTGTGTTATGAAGATCTTCAGAAGGAGCGCGATTCATTACTTGCTCAACAAATCAGCGCTACTCAGGAAGAATTTGATCCTCCATGCTTAAAGTGCATTGAACGTGAATCTGCTAATTCTTCACCTGAATGTTCAAATGCTTCAAATGTTACAAATTCTTCACCTGCCTCTGCTATCACTAATTCCTCATCTGAGGACATTGCTAGTATCACTGACGATGCAGGGCTGAAGGAATTGTATATGACCGGCATGTACAAAAGTCTCAAAGGGCATCCGACTCTTTGTGATGTGCTTAAAAAGCAGATCCTCCACAGAAACCCTATGAAAGAGGGTATTGCCTTTGAGAGGAAACTCAATGCTGATGGAACATATTGGAAGCCTGAGCAGTACCCCAAAACCTCATGGGTTGCTACAAAGGGACCTCCAGTTGATCCATCTAACTTATCTGGCTTTACGCGTGAATCTCCTCATTCTTCTGATGAGTCATTTGACTCCAACTATAAACTGTTCAAAAGTCAGAATGGTGAAGTATTTGCTAGATATGTTGGCACTAACTGCAGGAACGGTTCCCCTATGAAGAAAATCTGGGTTCCCAAAAGTTATGTTGAAAGTCTTCAGGTGAATGTCCTCATGACACCACCAGTGAAGAATAGGAACCCCAGATCAAACTCTTCATATGGACCAAATTCTTCATATGGATCCAAGTCCTCATACGGACCAAATTCCTCACATGGATCAAATTCCTCAAAAGGATCAAAATCCTCATATGAACATCATCGTGCTAACAACTCTGTTTCGCAGAGTAGAGCTAAGGGCTATGAATATGTGCATTATTCTTCAAATCATTATGTTCATAAGTCCTCGAAGAATTTCTCTGCTTATTCATATGCTTACCCTAACCCCTCTTATGTGAAACGAAGTGGACTGGCGTCCATGCCACCTTTCTCATATGTTGCTCGCAGAGTGATGAATTCTTTGCCACCCCTCCAGATGTGGGTGGTGAAGAAAAAGAACTAATCTCTTATGCAGGGTCAGGTCTCCAGTCGTGTTCAAAACGACTGAAGAATTTACTGGAGACCTGAACAGTGCCTGAAAGGACGCAGGCGAATCATGATGAAATGAACTTTCATTTCACCTGTCCTCATACTGATTATCTGATCAAATTACTCGATGAAATTGAACTAATGATACTGATGTCATATTCTTCACTGATGAAGTATATGAGTTTGTAAGCTGCACTAATTCATCTGCAGGATGATCAACCCAAAGCAAATGAGTGGGTCCTCGATAGTGGATGTACAAATCACATGACTGGTGTCGGTGTCAAAACCGGCGGATCTCGGGTAGGGGGTCCCGAACTGTGCGTCTAGGCGGATGGTAACAGGAGACAAGGGACACGATGTTTTACCCAGGTTCGGGCCCTCTTGATGGAGGTAAAACCCTACGTCCTGCTCGATTGATATTGATATTGTGGATGTTTACAAGAGTGGATCTACCACGAGATCAAGGAGGCTAAACCCTAGAAGCTAGCCTATGGTATGATTGTAAGGGTTGTTGTTCTGATGTGTCCTACGGACTAAAGCCATCCGGTTTATATAGGCACCGGAGAGGGCTAGGGTTACATAGAGTCGGTTACAATGGTAGGAGATCTACATATCCGTATCGCCAAGCTTGCCTTCCACGCCAAGGAAAGTCCCATCCGGACACGAGGAGAAGTCTTCAATCTTGTATCTTCATAGTCTTGGAGTCCGGTCGATGATGATAGTCCGGCAGATGATAGTTCGGTTAATGATGGTAGTCCGGCTATCCGGACACCCCCTAATCCAGGACTCCTCAAGAGCCCTGAACCAGGCTTCAATGACGATAAGTCCGGCGCGTATGTTGCTTGGCATTGCAAGGCGGGTTCCTCCTCCGAATGATAGAAGATTGTGAACACCAGGATAGTGTCCGGCTCTGCAAAATAAATTCCACGTTCCACCGTAGAGAGAATAATAATATATACACAAGTTCAATCTGCTGACGTTTTTTGTGGCATGACGTCACACCACTACCAAGCCATTACTTGAATTTGTTTTTTACTCTACCACCTCAGCGCATTTAGCGAGGCGGTTTCCTTGGCACGTCTTGTCGAAGCAGAGATCGTGTTTCCCCTTAATCCGGGATTCTCATTAATACGGACGTGGGTAACCCAACCGCGCCCGTTCGCCACGCCCCCTCTATCGAAGGCAAGTCCCAAACGGTCACGGAGACAGCTCTTGGTATTCTCCCTCTTTATAACGGGACCAAGGCTCGTTTCTTTTTTCTTCAATCCTTCATCGAATCCTCTCCCCGCTCCAAGTTCCAGCACCTAGAGCTCCAGATTCGAGCGCTACGGACTTCCAACGATGTCCGATTCCGACCTCCAGGGCCGGTGGATGCCCTCCTCCGTCACGGAGGAGGACGTGCTAAAGCTGCGGGAGGCCAAGTACCTGTCTTACGAGATTTCGCACAGGTTGCCTGCCGAAGGGCAGGCCATCCCCTCCCCCGAGCCCGGCGAGTATGTCGTTTTTGTATCCCACCTCCGTCGGGGTTTAGGCTTCCCAATGGATCCTTTTGTGAGAGGGCTCATGTTTTACAATGGGTTGGAATTCCATGATTTGGCTCCGGAGTCCATCCTCCATATCTCCGCATTTATTGTCGTCATGAAGCCTTCCTCCGTCACCCTCACTTCGGCCTGTGGCTGAAGACCTTCAATGTGGCGCCGAAGATGATTTGGGGGCGTCAAGCGGAGTGTGGCGGGGCGGCCATAAGTAAGAGGGCCGATGCCCCGTGGCCCGCTGGCTCCTTCCAAGAGGAGCTCGGCCCGTGGCAGCAAGAGTGATTCTATATTACCATTCCGAGGGGCCGCAGGCAAAAGCCGCCGCCCTTATTCCGCCCGGGACCTCCACGACGGTTGATGTCGTGGGTCAACCAAGGGCTCAACTGGGGGCCGTCAAAGGACGTGCCCCAACTGCAGGGCCGGATTCGAGATCTCCTAACGAGGGAGATCGATATGGTGGTGGTGATGCAGGTTATGCTGATTAGGCGTCTCCTGCCCTGCAAACGCCGCCCTCTATGGCTATGGGAGTTCAATCCGGAGGGCCCACGGATTCTTCAACACTTCATGGGTATGACACCCCTGGAGATGTACAACTTATTCTTCGGATCGCAAGAGGTGCGTCCCGAATTGACCGAGGATGCTGGCCTAAGCTGCAATCGCCCGGATACTCAAGTAAGTAGTTCCGAGTCCGGACTTACCGTTTGTTTGCCTTTCGACGATTCGCTTTATGACCAACTTCCTTCTACACAGGAGTGGATAGCGGAAGCAAAATTAATACGGTGTCCGGCACCCCTCCCCGAGACCGCGCCGGATCCCGTGCTGGTCCGGATGCTTGAGGTTGCGCCTTCAGAGGAAGGCGAAGGGGAAAGCAGGAAAGATACTGCCTCGCCTAAGGAGGCTCTTGAAAGAGGGGGGATCGAGAATCCCTCCCCCCAAGGGGAGAAGAGGACTGCCTCCGAGGACCCGGGGGCAAAAGCCCCTAAACGGGGGAAGAAATCTTCGCCAGAGGGTCCTGCGTCCGGGGAGGCCCCGCCGCACAATCTCCTTAATGAGTCAGCCTCCAACGAGCCGTAAGTAGAAAGAAAGGAGTTTTATAATAAGGGACATCCCTATTTGTGCTTCGAGGATAACTAAAGTTTTTACCTTGTAGTTTGGATCTCCGTCCTTCGCAGATGAGCTCATCTTCGGGGGACCTTCGTCCGGAGATGATAGAGAGCGAGACGCCTCCGTCCGGGGCGCCGTTGGATAGGGCGGACGAGCCTGAAGTGTCGTCACGGAGGGAGCCCCCGGGTTTGGCAAAGCCGGATAGTTCGGCGCCAACTGGTGTACGGCTGAAGGATCTGCTTGAGAAGGCGTCTATCTCAGAAGATCAGCACGCATTGATGAGCATGGTGATTGAAAGGATTTCGTCCGCCGAAGGCGGGTTGCACGATGCTGTCAGGAGTTTGCTGGCGGGGTTTGAGGTACGTAAAAATTACACACCTCTTAACAGTTTTGCATATAGAATGCGCCCTGTATAGATAGTAGCCCCTGAGACTCGGTAGGTTGTCGAAATCGACAGCTTGCCGAGGATCAAAATCGCAGGTTTAAATTCCCGTCGTGCCGATGCAGGTGGCGGGTCATCCGGGGGCCAGCCGGACTGATGGAGTTGCTGAACTAAAGCGGCAACTCGATGCTGCGGATGCGGACATCACGCTGGTCAACAGGCGACTTGATGAGTCGCAAGGTAAGTGTTACTGCGCGGTCACTTGGTAAGGGAGCCGAAGCCATCTCCTTACAACATGTGCGTGAAATGCAGATAGTGCCGCTGTTGTGGAGAGCCTTCGGGCGAACTTGCTCGAGCCAAGGAGCAGGCCGAAGGAGTAATGCTGGCGGCCTTGAGGGCGGCCGAGGAGTTAGCGGCGAAAGGGCCGATACTGCCGAGTAGGGAAGAGATGGCGAAATGGCCGTGAAGTTAAAAGATGCTACGGACCGCAATGAGGCTCTTGGGAAGGAGCGCCTAGCGGGCAAGAAGACCTGCGGAAGGCCACCGCCGGTTAAGGATGCCCGCTCGCAATGCGGGCTACAAAGGAAGAGCTGCGCCAGTCGAGATATTGTAGCCGGCAAGCCTTTTTCGCTGCGCCAAGGTTTACGGATCCAAAATATGCTCAGCTGGGCCAACTGTGGGGTTCAGAGGACCCTTATATGGACTTAGCAGCGAAAAGCGGCGGATGCCGTTGTGCATTTTCGAAGCCAGAAGGATCACAAGACGGAAGAGCTGTTTTGGTCTCAATTCCATAGTCCGGAGCATTCACTTCCGCTGACCGACCGTTTGGCCGAGTGGGCTGAGCTAAATAGGTTGTTCGGGCTTGCTATGACGGATATAGTGACCCATATCCGGCCGGATAGGCCCCAGCCGAAGAGTTACTTTGGTTTATTGCAGCAATTTCTTCGGGCGGTGCCACATGTCAAGGCGATGAAGCGGTCGGCCTGCATTGAGGGTGCGCGGATGGCGCTCGCCCGTGTGAAGACACATTGGACAGAGATGGATGCCACCGCTGTTGCGAACCCGGGTTCGGATGATAACAGGTTACCCGCCGAACACTATTTTGGCGAAGTGCTACGTGGTGCTCGTGTAATAGAGTCGCAGTGCTCAAAAAATGTTACGTTCGAATGAACGCTTATATGATGTAAAACGATATTTATGATGTAAGCGCCTTTTATACTTGTGCGTTCAAGTAATAGAATATCTCCTATGCGGCCGTTCATGTATACGTGTGTATAACCTGAAAGATGGCAGTCGTCGGCTTCAGCCCCCACGCACAAGGTGCGGGGGTGTTCGCAAAAAATAGCGCGTTTTCACACTTAATCCGATGTCTCGGTCCTGTAAAGGAGGTGGTAGCGTAGCAAACGAGGCAACCGGACTATAATGCTTTATCACTTTCACTTAGCCATGGAGTTCGAGGGTGGGGCTACGACATAGCCGCTGGGGGCACCGCGCTCTCCGAATTTGGGGCGCGGATGTGCCTGGCCGGGAAACGGCCCTTCGTCAAAGCGGAGGAATCCTAAACATTCCCATAGTCGATTGAGTGGTTGACCAGTCTCTCGCTGTATCATTACAGTCAGTTTTCGCTTTCATCGAGGTGCTCGCCCAAATTAACTGGGGCAAAATCGCAGAGTTCTCCCGAGCCGCGTTAGCCGATGATACGGAACGAAGGCAGCAAAACACAGGAGCCGGGCAAACCCAACATTTGACCAAAGACATGATTCGAGCTGATTCATATAAGGCCTAACTCGAGACGCCGAACACTCCCGAAGGTGTTCGGTCTTTATAATAGCAGGCAAAACAAAGCCCTAAGCCCCTTGTGTCCAGGTACGGGCAGATTCTTCTGGCGCGGCCGATGCCAAAACGCCAGTCTCCACTCTGGTTATAATGATAAACCAGGGGATTATAGCAACAAGAGACAGTAAGAAAGGTTTACGAGGGTCTTAGTCCGAAAAGAGTCCTTGCAACGGGTCCCTACTGCACGTCTGCGCTGTGTTCTCAAGCAGCCGTATCCGGACGGTGTGCATGCTGTTCATCTGTAAAAGGAGAGGAACTTGGTTGGAAAAGAAATCGTGCGAGAAAGTGCATAAAAAATTAAAATATAGATTAAGAAAGCTGAGCCTATGCTGTTGGGGAACGTTGCAGAAAATTAAAATTTTCCTACGGTTTCACCAAGATCCATCTATGAGTTCATCTAAGCAACGAGTCAAGGGAGTGAGTTTGCATCTACATACCACTTGTAGATCGCGGCGGAAGCTTTCGAGGGATGGTGATGATGGAGTCGCACTCGGATCACCGATGACCAAGTGCTGAACGGACAGCACCTCCGCTCAACACACGTGCAGCACGGGCAACGTCTCCTCCGCCTTGATCCAGCAAGGAGGAAGGAGAGGTTGAGGAAGATGGCTCCAACAGCAGCACGACGGCGTGATGATGATGGAGTGACAGTTCTCCGGCAGGGCTTCGCCAAGCGCACGCGGAGGAGGAGAGGTGTTGGGGAGGGGAGGGGCTGCGCCTTCAAGTTGTGTATGCAGCCCTCCCCTCACCCCTCTATTTATAGGGGAAGGGAGGAGGGGGGCCGGCCCCCTCTAGATGCATCTAGAGGGGGGCGGCGGTTAAGGGAGGGGGCTTGCCCCCCAAGCAAGGGGGGCCCCTTAGGGTTCCCCCCTCAACCCTAGGCGCATGGGCCCAAGGGGAGGGGGTGCGCCCAGCCCACAAGGGGCTGGCTGCCTCCCACGCAGCCCAAGTGGCCCCCCGGGAGGGGTGGCCCCTCCCGTGGTCCTCCGAACCTTCCGTGGCCCCTCCACAATACCGATATGACCCAAAACTTTTCCGGTGTCCGCTTGACAACTTCCCATATATAAATCTTTACCTCCCGACCATTCCGAACTCCTCGTGACGTCCGGGATCTCATCCGGGACTCGAACAACATTCGTAATCACATACAAGTCTTCCTAATAACCCTAGCGCCACCGAACCTTAGTGTGTAGACCCTACGGGTTCGGGAGACATGCGACATGACCGAGACGCTCTCGGTCAATAACCAACAGCGGATCTGGATACCCATGTTGGCTCCTACATGCTCCTCGATGATGTCATCGGATGAACCACGATGTCGAGGATTCAAGCAACCCGTATACTATTCCCTTTGTCGACGGTATGTTACTTGCCCGAGACTCGATCGTCGGTATCCCAATACCTCGCTCAGTCTCGTTACGCAAGTCACTTTACTAGTACCGTAATGCATGATCCCGTGACCAGACACTTGATCACTTTGAGCTCATTATGATGATGCACTACCGAAAGTGGGCCCAAGTGATACCTCTCCGTCATACGGAGTGACAAATCCTGTCTCGATCCGTGTCAACCCAACAAACACTTTCGAAGATACCTGTAGTGCACCTTTATAGTCACCCGCCACGTTGTGACGTTTGGTACACCCAAAGCACTCCTACGGTATCCGGAGTTACACGATCTCATGGTCTAAGGAAGAGATACTTGACATTGGAAAAGCTCTAGCAAAACGAACTACACGATCTTTGTGCTATGCTTAGGATTGTCTTGTCCATCACGTCATTCTCCTAATGACGTGATCCCGTTGTCAATGACATCGATGTCCATAGTCGAAACCATGACTATCTGTTGACCAACGAGCTAGTCAACTAGAGGCTTACTAGGACGATTGTAGTCTATGTATTCACACGTGTATTACGATTTCCGGATAATACAGTTATAGCATGAATGAAAGACAATTATCATGAACAAGGAAATATAATAATAATGCTTTTATTATTGCCTCTAGGGCATATTTCCAACAGTCTCCCTCTTGCACTAGAGTCAATAATCTAGTTTCATTGTGATGAATCGAACACCCATAGAGTTCTGGTGTTGATCATGTTTTGCCTGCGGAAGAGGTTTAGTCAACGGATCTGCGACATTCAGATCCGTATGCACTTTACAAATTTCTATGTCTCCATCCTGAACATTTTCACGGATGGAGTTGAAGTGACGCTTGATGTGCCTGGTCTTCTTGTGAAACCTGGGCTCCTTGGCAAGTGCAATAGCTCCAGTGTTGTCACAGAAGAGTTTGATCGGCCCGACGCATTGGGTATGACTCCTAGGTCGGTGATGAACTCCTTCACCCAAATTGCTTCATCGCTGCCTCCGAGGCTGCCATGTACTCCGCTTCACATGTAGATCCCGCCACGACGCTCGCTTGCAGCTGCACCAGCCATCGCTCCACCATTCAACATATACACGATCCGGTTTGTGACTTAGAGTCATCCAGATCTGTGTCGAAGCTTAGCGCCGACGTAACCCTTTATGACGAGCTCTTCGTCACCTCCATAAACGAGAAACATGTCCTTTGTCCTTTTCGGTACTTTAGGATATTCTTGACCGCTGTCCGGTGTTCCTTGCGGGATTACTTTGGTACCTTCCTACCAAACTTACGGCAAGGTTTACATCAGGTCTGGTACACAACATGGCATACATAATAGATCCTATGGCTGAAGCATAGGGATGACACTCATCTCTTCTTTATCTTTTGTCGTGGTCGGGCATTGAGCTGAGCTCAATCTCACACCTTGCAATACTGTGCAAGAACCCTTCTTGGATTGATCCATTTTGAACTTCTTCAAAATCTTATCAAGGTATGTGCTTTGTGAAAGACCTATGAGGCGCCCTCGATCTATCTCTATAGATCTTGATGCCTAATATATAAGCAGCTTCTCCAAGGTCCTTCATTGAAAAACACTTATTCAAGTAGGCCTTAATGTTGTCCAAGAATTCTATATCATTTCCCATCAAAAGTATGTCATCTACATATAATATGAGAAATGCTACAGAGCTCCCACTCACTTTCTTGTAAACGCAGCTTCTCCATAAGTCTCAAGATAAACCCAAACGCTTTGATCATCTCATCAAAGCGAATGTTCCAACTCCGAGATGCTTGCACCAGCCCATAAATGGATCGCTGGAGCTTGCATACTTTGTCACATTCTTAGGATCGACAAAACCTTCGGCTGCATCATATACAGCTCTTCCTTAAGATAACCGTTAAGGAACGCTGTTTTGACGCCCATCTGCCATATCTCATAATCATAGTATGCGGCAATTGCTAACATGATTGGACGGACTTAAGCTTCGCCACGGAGAGAAAGTCTCATCGTAGTCAATCCCTTGAACTTGCCGATAACCCTTAGCGACAAGTCGAGCTTTATAGATGGTGACATTACCATCGCGTCCGTCTTCTTCTTGAAGATCCATTTGTTTTTTATCGCCGCCGATCATCGGGCAAGTCACCAAAGTCCATACTTTGTTTTCATACATGGATTCTATCTCGGATTTCATGGCTTCTAGCCATTTGTTGAAATCTGGGCCTCCATCGCTTCTTCATAGTTCAAGGTTCACCGTTGTCTAACAACATGATTTCCGTGACAGGGTTGCCGTACCACTGCAGTGCGGAACGTGTCCTTGTGGACCTCTGAGTTCAAGAGCAACTTGATCCAAGTACCTTGATCATCATCATTATTTTCCTCTTCGTTGGTGTAGGCATCACAGAACATTTTCTGAGCTGCACTACTATCCTGTTCAAGAGGTAGTACTTCATCGAGTTCTACTTTCCTCCCACTTACTTCTTTCGAGAGAAACTCTTTTTCCGAAAGGATCCGTTCTTGGCAACAAAGATCTTGCCCTCGGATCTTAAGTAGAAGGTATACCCAATGGTTTCTTTAGGGTATCCTATGAAGACGATTTTTCCGACTTGGGTTTGAGCTTTTCAGGTTGAAGTTTCTTGACATAAGCATCGCATCCCCAAACTTTTAGAAACGACAGCTTAGGTTTCTTCCCAAACCATAATTCATACGGTGTCGCCTCAACGGATTTAGACGGTGCCCTATTTAAAGTGAATGTAGCTGTCTCTAGAGCGTATCCCCAAAATGATAGCGGTAAATCGGTAAGAGACATCATAGACCGCACCATATCCAATAGAGTGCGACACGACGTTCGGACACACCATTACGCTTGAGGTGTTCCAGCAGCGTGAGTTGTGAAACGATTCCACATTTTCTTAAGTGTGTACCAAATTCGTGACTTAAATATTCTCCTCCACGATCCGATCGAAGAATTTTATCTTTCGGTCACGTTGATTCTCTACTTCATTCTGAAATTCCTTGAACTTTTCAAAGGTCTCAGACTTGTGTTTCATCAAGTAGACATACCCATATCTACTCAAGTCATCGTGAGAGTGAGAACATAACGATATCCTCCATGAGCCTCAACACTCATTGGACCGCATACATCGGTATGTATGATTTCCAACAAGTTGGTTGCTCGCCCATTGTTCCGGAGAACGGAGTCTTGGTCATTTTGCCCATGAGGCATGGTTCGCATGTGTCAAATGATTCATAATCGAGAGACTCTAAAAGTCCATCAGCATGGAGCTTCTTCATGCGCTTGACACCAATGTGACCAAGGCGGCAGTGCCACAAGTATGTGGGACTATCGTTATCAACTTTACATCTTTTGGTATTCACGCTATGAATATGTGTAACACTACGCTCGAGATTCATTAAGAATAAACCATTGACCATCGGAGCATGACCATAAAACATATCTCTCATATAAATAGAACAACCATTATTCTCGGATTTAAATGAGTAGCCATCTCGCATTAAACGAGATCCAGATACAATGTTCATGCTCAAACTTGGCACCAAATAACAATTATTAAGGTTCAAAACTAATCCCGTAGGTAAATGTAGAGGTAGTGTGCCGACGGCGATCACATCGACTCTGGAACCATTCCCGACGCCGCATCATCACCTCGCCCTTCGCCATCTTCGCTTATTCCGCAGCTCCTGCTTTGAGTTACAAATATGAGCAACGGCACCGTATCAAATACCCGGGAGTTACTACGAGTCTGGTAAGGTACACATCAATTACATGTATATCAAATATACCTTTGGTGTTGCCGGCCTTCTTATCCGCTAAGTATTTGGGGCAGTTCCGCTCAAAGGACCCTTCCCTTGCAATAAAAGCACTCGGCCTCGTGCTTGGGTCCATTCTTTGACTTCTTCCCGCAACTTGCTTACCGGGCCGCAACCTCCTTGCCGTCCTTCTTGAAGTTCTTCTTGCCCTTGCCCTTCTTGAACTTAGTGGTCTTATTGACCATCAACACTTGATGTTCTTTCTTGATTTCAACCTCTGCTGACTTCAAAGATAGAGAATACTTCAGAATGGTCTTTACCATCCCCTACATATTGTAGTTCATCACAAAGCTCTTGTAGCTTGGTGGGAGCGATCAAGGATTTTGTCAATGACCGCCTCATTAGGGAGGTTAATATTCAGCTGGGTCATACGGTTGTGCAACCTGCACATCTTGAGTATGTGCTCACCGACGTAACTATTTTCCTCCATCTTACAACTATAGAACTTGTCGGAGATGTCATATCTCTCAACCCGGCGTGAGCTTGGAAAACTAGTTTCAGCTCTCTAACATCTCATATGCTCCGTGATGCTCAAAACGCTTTTGGAGCCCGGTTCTAAGCTGTAAAGCATGCCGCACCGAACGAGGGAGTAATCATCAAGACGAGACTGCCAAGCATTCATAATGTCTTGGTTCTTCGGGACGGAGCGTCACCTAGCGGTCCTTCTAGGACATATTGTTTCTGGCAGCTATGAGGATGATCTCAAGTTCGGACCCAGTCCGTATAGTTGCTGCCGTCATCTTTCAGCTTGGTTTTCTAGGAACGCGTTGAAGTTCAAGTTGACATGAGCGTTGGCCATTTGATCTACAAGACATATTATGCAAAAGTTTTAGACTAAGTTCATGATAATTAAGTTCATATAATCAAATTATTTAAATGAACTCCCACTCAGATTTAGACATCCCTCTAGTCATCTAAGTGTTACACGATCCGAGTTGACTAGGCCGTGTCCGATCATCACGTGAGACGGACTAGTCATCGTCGGTGAACATTCTCATGTTGATCGTATCTTCCATACGACTCGTGTTCGACCTTTCGGTCTCCGTGTTCCGAGGCCATGTCTGTACATGCTAGGCTCATCAAGTTAACCCTAAGTGTTTTGCATGTGTAAAACTGTCTTACACCCGTTGTATGTGAACGTGAGGATCGATCACACCCGATCATCACGTGGTGCTTCGAAACGATGAACTTTAGCAACGATGCACAGTTAGGGGAGAACACCTCTTGATATTGTTGTAAGGGATCATCTTATTTACTACCGTCGTTCTAAGTAAACAAGATGCATATAACATAATAAACATCACATGCAATTATATAGTAGTGACATGATATGGCCAATATCATAAAGCTCCATTGATCTTCATCTTCGGGGCTCCATGATCATCTTGTCACCGGCATGACACCATGATCTCCATCATCATGATCTCCATCATTGTGCCTCCATGAAGTTGTCACGCCAACGACTACTTCTACTTCTATGGCTAACGCGTTTAGCAATAAAGTAAAGTAATTTACATGGCGTTCTTCAATGACACGCAGGTCATACAAAAATAAAGACAACTCCTATGGCTCCTGCCGTTGTCATACTCATCGACATGCAAGTCGTGATTCCTATTACAAGAACATGATCTCATACATCACAATATGTCATTCATCATTCATCACAACTTGGCCATATCACATCACATGACAATTGCTGCAAAAACAAGTTAGACGTCCTCTAATTGTTGTTGCATCTTTTACGTGGCTGCAATTGGGTTCTAGCAAGAACGTTTTCTTACCTACGAATAACCACAACGTGATCTTGTCAACTTCTATTTACCCTTCATAAGGACCCTTTTCATCGAATCCGCTCCAACTAAAGTGGGAGAGACAGACACCCGCCAGCCACCTTATGCAACTAGTGCATGTTAGTCGGTGGAACCGGTCTCACGTAAGCGTACGTGTAAGGTTGGTCCGGGCCGCTTCATCCCACAATACCGCAGAAGCAAGATAAGACTAGTAGCGGCAAGCAAGTTGACAAGATCTCCGCCCACAACAAAATTGTGTTCTACTCGTGCAATAGAGAACTACGCATAGACCTAGCTCATGATGCCACTATTGGGGAACGTTGCAGAAAATTAAAATTTTCCTACGGTTTCACCAAGATCCATCTATGAGTTCATCTAAGCAACGAGTCAAGGGAGTGAGTTTGCATTTACATACCACTTGTAGATCGCGTGCGGAAGCTTTCGAGGGGATGGTGATGATGGAGTCGCACTCGGATCACCGATGACCAAGTGCTGAACGGACAGCACCTCCGCGCTCAACACACACGTGCACGGGCAACGCGTCTCCTCCGTCTTGATCCAGCAAGGAGGAAGGAGAGGTTGAGGAAGATGGCTCCAACAGCAGCACGACGGCGTGATGATGATGGAGTGACAGATTCTCGGCAGCAGGCTTCGCCAAGCGCGCGGAGGAGGAGAGGTGTTGGGGAGGGAGGGCTGCGCCTTCAAGTTGTGTATGCAGCCCTCCCTCACCCCTCTATTTATAGGGAAGGAGGAGGGGCGGCCCCTCTAGATGCATCTAGAGGGGGGGCGGCGACCAAGGGAGGGGCTTGCCCCCAAGCAAGGGGCGCCCTTAGGGTTCCCCTCAACCCTAGGCGCATGGGCCCAAGGGGGGGGTGCGCCCAGCCCACAAGGGGCTGGCTGCCTCCCACGCAGCCCAGTGCCCCCGGAGGGGTGGCCCCTCCCGTGGTCCTCGGAACCTTCCGGTGGCCCCTCCACAATACCGATATGACCGAAACTTTTCCGGTGTCCGCTTGACAACTTCCCATATATAAATCTTTACCTCCGGACCATTCCGAACTCCTCGTGACGTCCGGATCTCATCCGGGACTCCTAACAACATTCGTAATCACATACAAGTCTTCCTAATAACCCTAGCGCCACCGAACCTTAGTGTGTAGACCCTACGGGTTCGGGAGACATCTGAGACATGACCGAGACGCCTCGGTCAATAACCAACAGCGGATCTGGATACCCATGTTGGCTCCCACATGCTCCTCGATGATGTCATCGGATGAACCACGATGTCGAGGATTCAAGCAACCCGTATACTATTCCCTTTGTCGACGGTATGTTACTTGCCCGAGACTCGATCGTCGGTATCCCAATACCTCGCTCAGTCTCGTTACGGCAAGTCACTTTACTCGCATCGTAATGCATGATCCCATGACCAGACACTTGATCACTTTGAGCTCATTATGATGATGCACTACCGAGTGGGCCCAGTGATACCTCTCCGTCACACGGAGTGACAAATCCTCGTCTCGATCCGTGTCAACCCAATGACACTTTCGAAGATACCTGTAGTGCACCTTTATAGTCACCCAGTTACGTTGTGACGTTTGGTACACCCAAAGCACTCCTACGGTATCCGGGAGTTACACGATCTCATGGTCTAAGGAAGAGATACTTGACATTGGAAAAGCTCTAGCAAAACGAACTACACGATCTTTGTGCTATGCTTAGGATTGGGTCTTGTCCATCACGTCATTCTCCTAATGACGTGATCCCGTTGTCAATGACATCTGATGTCCATAGTCAGGAAACCATGACTATCTGTTGACCAACGAGCTAGTCAACTAGAGGCTTACTAGGGACGTATTGTAGTCTATGTATTCACACGTGTATTACGATTTCCGGATAATACAGTTATAGCATGAATGAAAGACAATTATCATGAACAAGGAAATATAATAATAATGCTTTTATTATTGCCTCTAGGGCATATTTCCAACATATGCTAGCTCATTATGGCTTATATGTGCAAACCCTTGTGAAGGGATGTGCGGCTAGGTAGCCCATAGCTTATTTATTCCGGACTCGTCCAGCCGTGTCCGGGGTCTCTGGCGACCTTTTAATGAAATGATGCCTCGTGGACCGGGCATTTTAAGCGTAAGAGACGCGTAGTGTGGTATTGCATTGAAGCGGACGAAAGCTTCCCGTCCCAGTGATGCTTGATAGCTAGTTTTAAATGGGGCGACATGAAAGGTTAGCTTTTCTCGTCGGAAGTTTGTCAGGTGACCCGAACACAACTTCTAGTAATAATGAAACTGTGCACCTGGCGTAAGGGCCTGGCGCCACTCCTTTGAAGGAAGTGTGGCTATGCCGAATTGCAGTATGGTATATCCCAACTTGAGGATTGTGTCCAGATATAGCAGGTTTAAATCACTGCCGCCGTCCATTAAAACCTGCGTTAATTGCAGTCCGTCTATTATGGGATCCAATATCAGGGCAGTCTATCCTGCGTTCTGGATACTTCTGGACTAATCCAGATGGTCAAAAGTGATTGGTTTTGACATCCAATCTCGGTCCACTGGGGTGGATCGTGCGACACTTGTCTTAGCGAGTGCCGTGTTGGCTTTCCGTACTATCACGTGAAGCGAGTTTACTGTTTTGACTTCTTGTGGGAAAGTCTTTTGACTTCGGTGCTCACTGGTGGGGTTCGTCATCATCCTCGCTTGGCGATCGAGGCCTTGTGTCCGCATTGAGTCTGCCGGACTGTTTAAAACCCAACAATTTCGGTTGGTATGGTTTGCGTGCCTTCCGGGTACTGTGGATTTGACATATCCGATCTAAAATTTTGTTTAAATTTGATAGCTCGTCTCTGTTGTCCTTAAGAGGCCGTGTTTTAATGTTTGGCCATGAGCTTTGGAATCGGCGTTGACCGCCGTGCCTTTTGGGCTTTTTTCTTTATTCGCGCTGATCTTTCCTGCGTCGTGACTTTCCGTTCCATCTCTCGATCTCAGATGTACTCGGGTCATCGGTGCTGCATCTTGCTAGCCAGCTGTCTTCTCCTAGCAAAAGCGCCATGAGGCTTGTTAGCGCGGCCATTGTTCTTGGCTTCTCTTGGCGAGGTGTCTGGCGAGCCATTAAATCACTTGGACGTTGTGTTTAAAAGCTGCTAAGGCTTCGCGTCGGGACAATCGACTATTTGGTTCTTTTGGTAAGGAACCTGTTCAGAATTTCTTGCTGACTCTCCGGGCTGTTGGGTTATATGACTCAGGTCGTCAGATCCGGAGGGTGGACATAAGTCCCTTGAAAATTTGCTCAAACGCGTCCTCAAGCTCTTCCCAACTTCCAATGTGTTTTCGGGAGGCCTTTGAGCCAAGTGCCGAGCTGGCCCTTTGAGCTTGAGGGTAGGTATTTTATGGCGTGGAGATCATCTCCTATAGCCATGTGTATGTGTAGTATGTAATCTTCTATCCAGACTCCGGGGTCTGTTGTGCCGTCGTATGCCTCTATGTTTATGGGTTTGAACCCTGCTGGAAATTCATGATCCAGCACCTCGTCGGTAAAACATAGCGGGTGTCTGGCGCCCAGTATTTGGGTGTGCCGCTGTCTTGAACACTTGTTGTGTTGTGTTACTTCCTGGGGCCCTCTTTTTGGCCCGTAGATGGACCTAGTTGGCCGTCCGTTTTCCAGGATTATAATTCGCTTGTGCGCGCCCTGCTTGTCGCTTTGGCCTGTCATCGGCCGTCTATCCGCCAGGTGGCCTCTTTATTTTTGTTGTGAAGGCTCTATGGCTTCTCGTCAAATTCTGGCAACAACTTGCGCTTGGGTAGCTCTTAGTTTGATGGCCATTGCCATATTTGTCGGCAGTCTTGAATACTTTGCTCCACTTCATTACGGCGTGTCTTACGCTGTTTTGAGCTTCGTTCGCTTTCTTCAAACTTCTTGCAAAGATGGCGACGAGTTTTTGTGTATGTTCTTATGCTTCGGTGTTGAGCCCGGACTGTTGATTGCTCCGTGAAGGGTTGATTATCCGCTCATCCTGTTCGTCGTCCGCTGGTTTGCCCTGCTCTATCGCTGGGTCGTTAGGAAGGCTGCTTTGATCGAGGCGGACTTAGGGCGGCGTCTACGTCGCCGTTTTGGTTGTTTATCGGCGGAACATCCTCTGCCGCGTCCCGTTGTTCCTCGTTGTTGCTTCCCTTTGGGATGTCCACCATGTATATGTCGTATGACGAGGTGGTCTTCCAGTGTCCTGTAGGCACTGGTTCTTGGTAGTCTCCGGCATCGTCGTCCATACCGTCGATGTCTTCGGAGTCGTAGTCGAGTACGTCGGTTAAATCGTCGATGGTGGCTATGAAGTGGGTGGTGGGTGGGCTCTGAATTTCTTCGTCGTCCGCGTCCCAACCATCCTGGCCGTAGTTCGGCCAGGGCTCTCCGATAGCGAGAGATGCTTGATGAATTTATGATATCGCCAAGGGCGAAGTCTTGAAAGATGTCCGCAGCAGTGAATTCCATGATCGGCGCCCAATCGGATTCGACTGGCAGGGGCGCAGGAGGTTCGGAGTCCGGCAGGGTAAGTGTTCGGCTCCATCGCCATAGAAGTTGCAGCTCCCGAGGCGGTGTCCAGCCATCCGTCCTCGATCCGAGCGATCGGCTCCGGACTATGGGTCGGAGCGGATTCGTCTGACCTCCAAGGTGCTGTCCGGCAGCGAGTTAGGTCATGCCCATCGTCACAGCGCTGCACGCCGGGTGTGGCTCGATCCATCAAGATCAAGTCCCGCGGATATCGGCCGTGAAGTTTAGGCTTCAAACCCGACTGACGGCCAGGGCGTAGCTTCGATCTGCTCCAGATGGCCAAGTGAGTTGGCCCGCAGCGCGGCCGCCGAATCTGAAGATCTGTCCGGGAGAAAAGTCTCACCCAGGACTGCGTCGTTGTTGATTGAAGAGGCCATCAAGCCTATCGGTGACGATACGAGGAACTCTCAATGAAAGCACCAATGTCGGTGTCAAACCGGCGGATCTCGGTAGGGGGTCCCGCGTGCGTCTAGGCGGATGGTAACGGAGACAAGGGACACGATGTTTTACCCTGGTTGGGCCCTCTTGATGGAGGTAAAACCCTACGTCCTGCTTGATTGATATTGATATTGTGGATGTTTACAAGAGTGGATCTACCACGAGATCAAGGAGGCTAAACCCTAGAAGCTAGCCTATGGTATGATTGTAAGGGTTGTTGTTCTGATGTGTCCTACGGACTAAAGCCATCCGGTTTATATAGGCACCGGAGAGGGCTAGGGTTACATAGAGTCGGTTACAATGGTAGGAGATCTACATATCCGTATCGCCAAGCTTGCCTTCCACACCAAGGAAAGTCCCATCCGGACACCGGGAGAAGTCTTCAATCTTGTATCTTCATAGTCTTGGAGTCCGGTCGATGATGATAGTCCGGCAGATGATAGTTCAGCTGATGATGGTAGTCCGGCTATCCGGACACCCCCTAATCCAAGACTCCCTCAACTGGTGACAAGAATCTATTGATGGATGCTCCCTTAACTCCGTCACATCTGAAGCATATCATCTTCGCTGACAAAGGCAAAAGTCAGGTATTGGGTCTAGGTAAGGTTGCGATCTCTAAGGATCGACACATGGACAAAGTCATGCTTATCGAGTCCTTAGGATACAACCTCATGTCTATCTCAATGCTTTGTGATCTTGATATGGTTGTTGTCTTTGGCAAGTATCGTTGTGTTGTGATCATGGAAGCTGACAATTCCAAAGTCTTCGAAGGCTTTAGGAGAGGAGACTTGTACATTGTTGATTTCTCTACAGGACCACTACCTGCCGTGTGCTTACTTGCAAAAGCTTCAGAAGGCTGGCTATGGCATCGATGACTTGGTCACGCAGGCATGAGGAATTTGCACACGCTTGCGAAGAAGAAGCATGTCATTGGAATTGAGAATGTCAAATTCCTCAAGGATCACTTGTGTGGTGCCTGTGAAGCTGGGAAGATGACTAAGGCCAAGCATCCAGCGAAGACTATCATGACCACCACTCGACCATTTGAATTGCTTCACATGGATCTCTTCGGTCCTAATCATTATTCTGCTGTGACTAATGATGCATCTCTATATGGCTTTGTTATTGTTGATGATTACTCTCGTTACACATGGGTACACATTGTTACTTACAAACATGAAGTGCAGGAAGTCTTCAAACGATTTTCCTCGAGGGCTTCAACCAACTTTGGTGTGAAGATCAAGCACATCAGGAGTGACAATCGAACTAAGTTCAAGAATTCCGGTCTTGATGACTATCTTGATGAACTTGGTATTACTCATGAGTTATCTGCTCCTTATACTCCTGAGCAAAATGGCGTCGTGGAGCGCAAGAACAGAACTCTTGTTGAGATGGCTCGCACTATGCTTGATGAATACAAAACACCTCATCGGTTTTGGATTGATGCAATTGATACCGCGTGCCACATCATCAACAGAGTATATCTTCACAAATTCTTCAAGAAGACTGCCTATGAACTCCTCATTGACAAGAAACCAAATGTGAGTTATTTCAAAGTCTTTGGTGCTAAATGTTGGATTAGAGATCCTCATCACAATGCTAAATTTACACCGAAAGCACATGAAGGTTTTATGCTTGGTTACGGAAAGGACTCGCACACCTATAGAGTCTTCAACATCACTCTTCACAAGATTGTTGAAACTGTAGATGTGCGGTTCGATGAAACTAATGGCTCGCAAAGAGAGCACCTACCTTCTGTGATAGATGAACTCGCACCTATGGATTCTACCAAGTTCAAGGCTACTGAGGATATCATTCCTACCGAAGAATCTACTGAAGAATTCATTCCAGAACGCGAAGATCGTCGAGCTGATGTACCTGAGGAAAATGCTGATCAAATTCCTCAACGACAACCAGCTCATCCTCGCGTTGCAAAAGAAGTGCAAGTTGAAAAAATCATCGATGACATTGAAGCACCAGGTACTCTCACACGCTCAAAAGCTTCACATTTATCTAACTTTTGTGAGCACTATGCTTTTGTCTCTATCACAGAGCCCACTAAGGTAGATGAAGCATTTCTGGAGCCTGAGTGGATTCAGGCCATGCAAGAAGAATTACATCAGTTCGAGCTTAATAATGTCTGGGAACTGGTCAAACGTCCAGATCCTCGCAAGCATAATATCATCGGCACAAAGTGGATCTACCGCAACAAGCAAGATGAAAATGGCCTTGTTGTGAGGAATAAGGCACGACTTGTAGCTCAAGGCTACACACAGGTTGAAGGAATTGATTTCAATGAAACTTTTGCACCTGTTGCTAGACTTGAGGCTATTCGCATATTACTTGCTTATGCTAACCATCATAATATTATCTTACAAAAAATGGATGTGAAAAGTGTATTCCTCAATGGTAAGCTTGAGGAAGAAGTATATGTTGCTCAACCCCCAGGTTTTGAAGATCCAAAGAATCCTGACAAAGTCTTCAGACTCAACAAGGCCCTCTATGGCCTCAAGCAGGCCCCTCGGGCATGGTATGATACTTTGAAGGAATTCTTCGTGAAGAATGGCTTCACACCCGGTTCACTCGACCCTACTCTCTTTACTAAATCTTATGATGGTGAACTGTTTGTGTGCCAAATATACGTTGATGATATTATCTTTGGCTGTACTGACCAACGTTATAGTGATGAATTTTCCTATATGATGAGTGAAGAATATCAAATATCTATGATGGGAGAGTTGAAATTCTTTTTAGGTCTTCAAATTCGTCAACAGCACAATGGCATATTCATATCTCAGGAGAAATACCTCAAGGAAGTTCTGAGGAAATTCGGCATGCAAGATTGCAAAGGAGTCAAAATTCCTATGCCCACAAATGGCCATCTATGCAATCGATGAAAATGGTATTGACTTGATCACAAGGTATACCGCCCATGATTGGTTCTTTATTGTACTTATGTGCATCTAGGCTAGATATAATGCTTAGTGTTTGCATGTGTGCCCGATTTCAAGCAACACCGAAGGAATCACACCATAAGGCTGTGAAACATATTCTTCGATATCTAGCTCACACACCAACACTAGGATTATGGTACCCTAAGGGCTCTATTTTTGATCTCATTGGATATTCTGACTTTGACTATGCTGGTGATCGTGTGGACCGCAAGTCAACATCTGGTACTTGTCATTTCCTCGGACGATCTTTGGTCTGTTGGTCCTCGAAGAAACAGAACTGCGTATCACTGTCTACTGCTGAAGCTGAGTACATTGCTGTTGGTTCTTGCTGTGCTCAATTGCTGTGGATGAAGCAAACTCTCAAGGACTACGGCATCAACATGAAGAATGTGCCTCTCTACTGTGACAATGTGAGTGCCATCAAGATTGCTCACAACCCAGTTCAGCACTCGAAGACAAAGCACATTCAGATTCATCATCATTTTCTTCGTGATCATGTGTTGAAGGACGACATTTCTATTGAGCATGTGAAGACTGAAGAACAGCTAGCCGATATCTTCACAAAGCCCTTGGATGAGAAGAGATTTAACAAGTTGCGATGTGAGCTAAATATCTTAGAGTCCTCGAATGTTCTTTGAAAATGACACACATCCTAACACTTATGCAAAATTGATGACTTAGATGTGCAACACATGAAGAAACCTTTTTCTTCAATCAATGAAGAATAACACTCTAAGTGTGAAGAAATTAATGAATAATTTGATTCTCGAACCCTACGACAATTGTACGCTGTGTCTGAAATCATCATTCTTATCTGGTGGGTCACGCCACCACAAAAGTTGAAAATCTTCAATTTGAGTTTTTCCTCAGTTTTGAAATTCCTCAGTTTTTCAAATTCTTCAACTTTACAAAATCTTCACTGTTTCCGTCGGTTTTCTTCATTATATATATATATATATATATATATATATATATATATATATATATATATATATATATATATATATATATATATATATATATATATATATATGTCCTCTACAACATTCACTTATGGCTATTTCTTCAAGTTGCTCTTTCTCCTAAGTGAATGTGATCGGACTCTTCCCCCTCTATGCTATACTCAACCCAGTCTATTCACAAATTCTTCATGTGCGTTCTATTTGAAACTCGTTCAAAATCTTCACTGTGTCCTGTCAGCTGAAGAAATTGCGAACGGAACTTTAAAACTACCTTATCCAAAATTTTCGGTTTTGCCGCTCAAACCGTCCCGTATCCCACGATAGACTTATCTATTCACCCACGATCTAACACGATCTACACCTTCAGTACGTGGGTGACACATGTCAAGCGAATGAGAAGGGCCAGGGGCATGTTCGTCCTAAATCTTCGGGCGAACAGTTGTTCACTGCGACTATAAATACCCCCTTACCCTTCCTCACTTCCTTTACTCCGCTCGACCGCTCTCTCTCTCTCGCTCGAGCTTCTCAAACCCTAGCGCCGCCGCTACTCCATCGTCGCCGGTGAGGAAGAGCTTCACTGCCTCGACCTCGTCGCCGTCGTACTCGCGTCGGCTGCGGAAATCTTCACTCCGCCGCGGCCGTAGTTGTCTTCCTCCGCCAAGTTAGGGCGTGGAAGATCTGAACTGACGAGCTTCAAATCTACACTTCTCAGTTCGTCGTGTTCGTCATCAAGGGTAATTAAAAGTTACTTTTACTGCCCTCTTTGATTCAAATTTTCTCTACAAAATCTTCAAAGGTGTTTTATTCTTCAAATCCTCACACACAAAACACCTCACTAGTCATCTGTTCTTGATTCGTTTCTCTAAGCATCATTTATCTTCAAGATTCCTCAATTGTGTGGATCCTCAATCTATACAACTCTGGAACCTAAGACAAAGAACGCTTAGTGAAATTCTTCAAGACTCATCTGGTCAAATTCCTCAAACTTTTTCATTTTGTAAATCTTCTGAGAACGCATATGACCTCTTCAAATTCGTCGCAACTATACTCTGTTCGCAGGTACTCATGTCCGCTGCTGAATCACTAGGTTCTCATCAACTTAACTCATTTGTAGCGTTCCTCGAAGAAAAGTTGCATACTTCTTCAGAGAATCCGATTGTTCAAATTCCTCATCTAAAGAATATGGCAGACGGTAAGAAACCACAGAAAGGAGGAAAGAAGCCTGAGGTCATGACTGCATTTGAAATTCCTGAGGACATCTATGCTGACTATTGCACACCGATGAAGCCAAGTTTGGAAAAAGAACAAAAATCAGCGCAAGGTGCGATCTGAGAGGATTGAAAGGAGATGGGCAAGAGAATGGAGGGAGTACAGATATGTAACTCCAAAGTATATGAAGAAATTCGCTCTAAATCCTCCATGCCCAAGAGCTCCATTGGCACCTGGTCAAAAAGCTGATCCCACCAGCCTCAAGCGCGGTGAGGATTTTCCTGAAGAATGGGCCAAGCGCCAAGCCAAGTTGGCTAGACAAGCCAAAGAAGCAGTGAGGAAATTTAATGAAGACTCTGCTACTGCTGCTGCCACAAAGGCCTCTGACAAGCCTAGGAAATCAATGGCAAAGAAGCCCGCTCACAAGCCAAGTGCTTCAACAACTGTGCCCTCACGGCCAAGTTCCTCAGCAATGCCCTCACGACCAGAATCTTCAAAGCCCTCACGGCCAATGCCTCACGCTGCTCCTGCCCTCCAAAGTCCTTAGTTGCTCGGACAAAGTCCTCAACACCTGTACATCTGGCCACATGCCAAAGGACTACAGGCATCTCCATTGCCTCTGGTATCTCAGCAAGTTCCTCAGCTGCACCAAATTCTTCATCAGGCCCCACTCTGCTGAAGACAAAGGCCACTGCTTGGACGAGGTCCTCGGCCTAGTCCGAAGAAGAAACAAGTTGCCTTCCAAGTGCTATCTGACGACGATGATGTGCTGATGATGAACTTGCAGAAATCATCACTCTTATCTAGCATGTTTTGAACCTTTTCAAAAGCCCTTTGTTGTTTTATAGCAATCTTAGCAAGTTTAGTGTAGCTGGGCTTGAGATCCTCATCAGATTCATTTTCACTAGATTCAGAGGAGGTGAAATTGAGTACCTTGGCACCTTTTGCCATGAAGCAATAGGTGGGAGCGTAGTCATCATTTTCCTCATCAGGCTTGTCGGCGGAGTCAGTTTCTTCAGTGTTGAAGATGGACTTGCTAACATAAGCGATGTAGCAAGAGCGGACTAGCCACACCAGATTCGGATTCTTCAGACTCCTCCTCTTCCTCATTTTCCTCAGATTCAGCTTCAGAGTCCATTTCCTTGCCAATGAATGCCCGAGCCTTTTTGGAGCTGCTCTTCTTGTGAGAAGAGGGTTTTGAGGATTTTGATGATGAAGATTTCGATGATTTCTTCTTCTTCTTCACGTCATCAGAACTGTAATCCTTGTGTTTCTTCTTCCTTAATTCCTTTTCCCACTGAGGACAGTCTTGGATATAGTGACCAGGTTTCTTGCATTTGTGACAAAGTCTTCTCTTATAGTCACTAGATGAGGAATCACTGCTTCTTGAGGATTTTCCAAAGCGACCACGCCTTGAGAATTTCTGAATTTCTTCACGAGCGAGTGCTAGCTCTCGCCAAATTCTTCAGATCTCCAAGGCTACTACCGAGTCTTCACTCTCGATTCGGACACAGCCTTGGCCTTGAGGCACGTGTTTTTCCATAGCCGAGCCATAGAGATCTCTCTTTTCAAAAAGTGGAACTCGTGAGTATTTAGCCTTCGAGGATATCAGCAGGATCAAGAGACTTGTAATCAGCTCGTTCTTGTATCATCGATTGCGAGTATCAAATGAGGAATCAAGTGATCTTAGCAATTTCTTCACCACCTCATGGTCGGTGATGTCAAGGCACCCAAAGGCTTGAAGCTCATTTGAGATGTCACCGAGGCGATCAAGGTTTGTTGAACATTTTCGTTGTCGAGTCTTTTGAAGCGGTTGAAGAGATTCCAAGAACATCGACTCGAGAGTCACGCTGAGTTGAGACGCCTTCATTTACTTTGGACATCTGTCCCGGATGAGTTTGGCGATTCCAAAGCACTCACTCTTCCATATTGACCTTTGCTCGATGGCCACATATGATATTCTTCGCTTGAGAGTCGAGTTCTTGAATCTCTTCACATCAGCATCATTCAGAGAGGGTGTGACTGAGGAAACACCTTTTGTCACAACATACCAGAGATCGTTGTCAATTGCTTCAAGATGCATTCGCATTTTGTTCTTCCAAGAGGGGTAGTCCGTCCCATCAAAGGTAGGACACCCTGCCGAGACCTTGATCATACCTGCGGTCGACATAACTAAAACTCGGTGGTTAAACTAAAATCACACGTAACAAGGAGTACCTCGCCCGATACCAATTGAAAGTGCGTTATATCGACTAGAGGGGGGTGAATAGGCGATTTTATGAATTCTTCGAGGAATTTGCCGTGAGGAAATTCCTTAGTGAAGAACTACTTGCAGCGGAATAAGTACTCAGAAGTAAGCATAACAGGTTACAAGCATAGTCATCATGATGAAATGAAGACAATCACAGAGTACAGAAAGCGTAATCACAGGATAACACAAGATGAAGACAAACAGACTGAAGAAATTGAACCGAGGAAATTGAGAAAGTCTTCATCAAAGTCTTCAAACACAGATATGAACAAACACTCAACACAAGAATGAGGAAATGAAAGGGTTGAGGAAATAGAACCAGTTAGGTTGGTGAAGACAATGATTTGGTAGACCAGTTCCAACTGCTGTCTCGCTTGTACGCCCTGGTTGAAGCGGCTGAGTATTTAAACTCGAGGACACAGTCCGGACACCCAACACCATCGAGCACGCAGCTCAGACACCAAGTCCTCACCGATTCTCCTTGAACTAAGGTCACGCAGACCTCGTCCAATCACTGTGGTAAGTCTTCAGCGACTTCCAAACCTTCACATACTTGGTCACTCGGCGATCCACAATTCCTCTTGATGTTCTAGACCTTGACGCCTAACCGTCTGGAAGAAGCACAGTCTTCAAAGGTAATAAGCGCCGGATCCACGCAGGATCAATTTCTTGATGATGCTCAATCACTTTGGGTTTGTTGGGGTTTGGTTTTGGGTTTTTCCTCACTTGATGATTTTCTCTCAAAGTCCTCGAGGATGGGTTGCTCTCAAATGACAAGTGTCAAGTTCTCTCGAGCAGCCAACCAGCTAGTGGTTGTAGGGGGTGGCTATTTATAGCCTAGGGAGCAGCCCGACATGATAAGACATAAATGCCCTTCAATGATATGACCGTTAGGTGGATAAGATATTTTGGGGACAGCTGGCGCGCATCACAACAACGGTCGGAAATTGGAATATCAAATTCCTCGGGGCTATCATGTTCCTCATGTGTAGGCAATTCAGACCGGCGAATTCCTAACTCCTCGGTCGAGAATAAATTCTCGGTGACCGGAAGAGCTTCGCCTCTCACATCAAGAAATTGACTGAATGTATGAGATTTCAAAAGCTTCACTCAAGGGATTGGTAGGTGTAGGATTTTGAGTTGAGCATCAAATGGAAATTTTTCCTTAGTATTTCCTCGACCCCTTTAACGAAGACGGTGTTTCCTATGACTCAAGAAAGAGAAATGAAACTACGAAAACAAAAGTCTTCACGCTTCATGTTCCTCAAATGAATACCAAGTCTTCAAGGTCACACCAATTTCTTCACTTTCAAAGTCTTCTAAAGTCTTCGTAATATCAAAGTCTTGAGTTGAAGAACTTCATTTTAGGGTCGACTTTCTCTCAGAATATCAAACTCCTCATAGACTTATAGACCTGTGTACACTCGTAAACGCATTAGTTACTTAACCTATAAGTCTTCAATACACCAAAATCACTAAGGGGCACTAGATGCACTTACATGAAGCCTCTGCTCAGCAAACTGAAGAACATGCCAGCATCGCTGATGATTTTCAGGCTGCTGAAGAAAATGCTAGTTCCAGGGCTGATGACTTCATTCCAGCCGCTGAAGAAACTGCCAGGGCATCCACTAGTGGTGCGCCTGAAGAAAATGAAGAAGTCAGGGAAACTGCATCAGTTGCGCCTGAGGAAATACAGACAGATTCCTCAGCTCCTCCTGCGCCTACCCCAACTCCTACCCTACCATCTGCATCAGATGTGAGGAAGACCAAGGCGGCAGAGAAAGCTGCAGTGAAGAAAAGGAAAGCATCATCTGCTTCAGATTCTTCAACTCCGAAGAAAATGAAGACTATGACCAGCTCACTTGAGAATCCCATTGATGCTGTTCCAATTTCCACCATGCCATCAAAGGACCTTGTTCCTTATGGTGAAGAATATGTGATCCCTAGTGGATCTGATGAAGAAAATCATTCTGCTGCTTCGTCAGAGCAGATTGATGAAGAAATTGAAGTGGATGCGATCCCTTCAACACATGTTGCTTCCTCGCCAATGCCTCAGTTCACAGCTGAAGAGGCTGGCGTTGAAGAAATTGAAGATGAAGATGTGGATATTGGATGTACCACGCCTGTGATGAATGATGACTTTTGGGAGAGTCAGCATCCCAATTCTCCACACTTCACCCCACTATAGCAGATACCTCAGTCCCCCGCACCAACAGTTCAACTGGGCTCTGAAGAAACTCATCCCACCTCGTCTGTGCATGAAGAAATTCCAGCCACTAGTGCTGAAGAAACTGCTGCTGCTGATACGTTGAACATGCAGACTGCCACTAAAGAGGAACCAGAAATTCCTCAGCCTGAAGAACCTGAGATTGTGATTCTGAGGTTGTGATGCAACTCATCGACACTCCGTGCCCAAGCCAAAGGATCCATTCTAAAGAAGCAAAAGTTCAAGGCTGCTGATTTCTTCAACGAGCAAGTGTTCTTCTCTGATTATAATCCCTATGATTCTGCTCGCATAAGGAAGAGGCGTTTCTGGACTACTAGTCAAGCAAACTTTTATTCCTCTATGCTATTCGACAAAGACAAAGTCTTCGATCATGCACACATTCCTCACGTGGACATGGAATCTCTGCCGTGCTTCGAGCCAGTCCTCAGTGTTCTTCATGAAGCTGGATTGCTGAATTTCTGCACTGACATCTGTGATTGGAATGAAGAACTCATTCTTCAATTCTATGCAACGCTGCACATCACAGGAAATTCTAAAGATGTGAACTCATGGGTGCTGGACTGGATGTCGGAAAATGCTCACTACAAGGCACCAACAACTAAATTGCTTCGTGTCCTCCCACTCAGTCCTCCCCTTGATGGTGCACGTTGCATCTACAATGAACCCGAGCTTACAAATCATTACATGCAAGTGCTGATGAAGCCTTTGAAGCCAGGGAAAGCTCCTCGAACCAAATTCATCGTCAAGGAATTACTGTATGTGCCACAGACTGTCTATCACATTCTGACGAAGACAATGAGTCCTATCAAAGGCCACGACTCAAATGATGAAGAAGTCGTTGGCATCATGAAGGATATGCTTTTCAATATCATTCATGGCGTTCCCATAAACTTCCATGATTTCTTCATGAGGACTCTGGCCAACATTGCTATGTCACCGTTTGAGCTGAAGCCTTATGCACCATGGATTATGAAATTCATCAGGACAAGGTCTTCACTCAACTACAAGGTTGATATTCTGAACCATGGCAGTTTCTTGCCTCCAATTGAAGTCCTCAAACAGACATTTTCCTCAGCTGATGACAAAGGCAAGGCAACTGTTGTGATAGATGAAGGCATTCGTCCATTGGATGGTCAATTTCGCAAGGCTGCATCCTACTCCACCAATGATGACTCTGCCACACATGACTCTGCCGCCAACACCTCTGCCAAGCAAATTCCTCAAGCCACAACACCCAGGGTGATGACTGATCATGAGTTACTCCTCAGTCTTCATCAGAAAGTTGATCGCAATCATAAATGGGTCAAGCGTCAGTTTGGTTCCATTCTTTACAACATGACCTCAACCCACAATGCTGTGAAGAAAAACCAATACTACCTCCATGAAACCTTCAACCGTACCTGGCTGTTCTATCTCATATCTACAGCACCGAAGATCTGAAGAACAAGGGTGAGGGAGTCCCGGATTAGGGGGTGTCCGGATTGCTGGACTACCGTCATCGGCCGGACTATCATCGGCCGGACTATCATCATCAACCAGACTCCAAGACTATGAAGATACAAGATTGAAGACTTCACCCCGTGTCCGGATGGGACTTTCCTTGGCGTGGAAGGCAAGCTTGGCGATACGGATATGTAGATCTCCTACCATTGTAACCGACTCTATGTAACCCTAGCCCTCTCCGGTGTCTATATAAACCGGATGGCTTTAGTCCATAGGACTACAATCACAACAACCCTTACAATCATACCATAGGCTAGCTTCTAGGGTTTAGCCTCCTTGACCTCGTGGTAGATCCACTCTTGTAAACATCCACTATATCAATATCAATCAAGCAGGACATAGGGTTTTACCTCCATCAAGAGGGCCCGAACCTGGGTAAACATTGTGTCCCTTGTCTCCTGTTACCATCCGCCTAGACGCACAGTTCGGGACCCCTACCCGAGATCCGCCGGTTTTGACACCGACATTGGTGCTTTCATTGAGAGTTCCTCCGTGCCGCCACCGATAGGAACGATGCCTCCTCCCGCCTTCAAGGACGGTATTTTCGCTAAAGGAGCCTTGGCCGCCAGCCAAACTATCCGCTAGGTGGTTTTCTTATGACCGCCTGTCCGCCATCGCTCGACAACGACCTCTCAAGTCGTCAAAAGCAATTTTCACGTCAGCTCGAATTCGCCGAGCGGTTGATCCAATAGAGCTCGTCCAGAACGAGCTCTTGATCGCATCGCCGCCTCGGGAGTCGCTTCAGACTACAATCAGATTGGGCTTAAACCGATCCGAGAGAAATTAAGTCTCCCCAGTCAGCCACCACGCTGCAAGTGGTAGAGGAACAATGCGGCGACGCTTCTCCCAGTATTGAAAACTAGCCATGTCCGGATCCCCGAACCCCCATGCCGGATTCCCGCGAGGACGGGCTTCGATCAAACATCGAACTTAAAGTCGCATCGGACTGCACTCGTTGGACAACGCCCGAAATCCAAGCTTCCAAAATTGGAAACTTCTCGCCGAGCCTTGAGATGGGCAGGGTCCGGACTTAGTTCCACCCACCCACCCGCACATATGCGATCTAACTCTAATTCGCAAGAGCCCACCGAGACAGTACATCACTACTGGGCCGATTCCTCCTGGTTATGGACAGGATAAAGGACTGCCGAGAGGAAAACGCAATCTCAGTCTTCTGCAATAATTGCACGGACAAGGGAATCCTAAACGCCATAAGTCTCCGCGACATTACACGCTTTGCTGACTTGGAGACCATCGTATAAAAGTACTGTGCGATGGAGAGCGCCTGGAAAACCGAAAGTAAATTTTGGGATAATCTGGTCCCGAATACATCCCTAGTCCGGAACCAAAGGGTGCATCATTATCAAGCACCTTGGCTTAATACCAAAAAACCAAAACCCCTAAAGGGTACGGAACTGCATCGAGGGCTGGCTAAACGGACCTGCAAAATTCATAGCACGAGGGTGCCACTCTAACTCATAGCCTTCGAGCATGTTGGATACTACGGCGGTGGCCAAAAGTGGCGACGAGCTTCTAGCTTCGAATCCCAGCCCAAGAACACCAAGACGGTGTTAATAGCTTCGAGACTTTTCGATCCAATAACATGAAACGACAACTCCGCAACCTTGTCAAGTCTACCAAGTAGCAACAATAAATCCATGGAGCGACACGGCTATTACCTTCAATGCCGTTGGATTTAACCTAAATTCGAACTGCCCGGCACCACCGCATTGGTCCTCGGCCCGATAGTAGATGTGCGGTTCGATGAAACTAATGGCTCGCAAAGAGAGCACCTACCTTCTGTGATAGATGAACTCGCACCTATGGATTCTACCAAGTTCAAGGCTACTGAGGATATCATTCCTACCGAAGAATCTACTGAAGAATTCATTCCAGAACGCGAAGATCGTCGAGCTGATGTACCGAGGAAAATGCTGATCAAATTCCTCAACGACAACCAGCTCATCCTCGCTGCAAAAGAAGTGCAAGTTGAAAAATCATCGATGACATTGAAGCACGTGTACTCTCACACGCTCAAAAGCTTCACATTTATCTAACTTTTGTGAGCACTATGCTTTTGTCTCTATCACAGAGCCCACTAAGGTAGATGAAGCATTTCTGGAGCCTGAGTGGATTCAGGCCATGCAAGAAGAATTACATCAGTTCGAGCTTAATAATGTCTGGGAACTGGTCAAACGTCCAGATCCTCGCAAGCATAATATCATCGGCACAAAGTGGATCTACCGCAACAAGCAAGATGAAAATGGCCTTGTTGTGAGGAATAAGGCACGACTTGTAGCTCAAGGCTACACACAGGTTGAAGGAATTGATTTCAATGAAACTTTTGCACCTGTTGCTAGACTTGAGGCTATTCGCATATTACTTGCTTATGCTAACCATCATAATATTATCTTACAAAAAATGGATGTGAAAAGTGTATTCCTCAATGGTAAGCTTGAGGAAGAAGTATATGTTGCTCAACCCCCAGGTTTTGAAGATCCAAAGAATCCTGACAAAGTCTTCAGACTCAACAAGGCCCTCTATGGCCTCAAGCAGGCCCTCGGCATGGTATGATACTTTGAAGGAATTCTTCGTGAAGAATGGCTTCACACCCGTTCACTCGACCCTACTCTCTTTACTAAATCTTATGATGGTGAACTGTTTGTGTGCCAAATATACGTTGATGATATTATCTTTGGCTGTACTGACCAACGTTATAGTGATGAATTTTCCTATATGATGAGTGAAGAATATCAAATATCTATGATGGGAGAGTTGAAATTCTTTTAGGTCTTCAAATTAAATCACAACAGCACAATGGCATATTCATATCTCAGGAGAAATACCTCAAGGAAGTTCTGAGGAAATTCGGCATGCAAGATTGCAAAGGAGTCAAAATTCCTATGCCCACAAATGGCCATCTATGCACTGATGAAAATGGTATTGACTTCGATCACAAGGTATACCGCTCCATGATTGGTTCTTTATTGTACTTATGTGCATCTAGGCTAGATATAATGCTTAGTGTTTGCATGTGTGCCCGATTTCAAGCAACACCGAAGGAATCACACCATAAGGCTGTGAAACATATTCTTCGATATCTAGCTCACACACCAACACTAGGATTATGGTACCCTAAGGGCTCTATTTTTGATCTCATTGGATATTCTGACTTTGACTATGCTGGTGATCGTGTGGACCGCAAGTCAACATCTGGTACTTGTCATTTCCTCGGACGATCTTTGGTCCGTTGGTCCTCAAGAAACAGAATCTGCGATCACCGCTTCATCGCTGAAGCTGAGTACATTGCTGTTGGTTCTGCTGTGCTCAATTGCTGTGGATGAAGCAAACTCTCAAGGACTACGCATCAACATGAAGAATGTGCCTCTCTCTGTGACAATGTGAGTGCCATCAAGATTGCTCACAACCCAGTTCAGCACTCAAGACAAAGCACATTCAGATTCATCATCATTTTCTTCGTGATCATGTGTTGAAGGACGACATTTCTATTGAGCATGTGAAGACTGAAGAACAGCTAGCCGATATCTTCACAAAGCCCTTGGATGAGAAGAGATTTAACAAGTTGCGATGTGAGCTAAATATCTTAGAGTCCTCGAATGTTCTTTGAAAATGACACACATCCTAACACTTATGCAAAATTGATGACTTAGATGTGCAACACATGAAGAAACCTTTTTCTTCAATCAATGAAGAATAACACTCTAAGTGTGAAGAAATTAATGAATAATTTGATTCTCAGAACCCTACGACAATTGTACGCGGTGTCTGAAATCATCATTCTTATACGGTGGGTCACGCCACCACAAAAGTTGAAAATCTTCAATTTGAGTTTTTCCTCAGTTTTGAAATTCCTCAGTTTTTCAAATTCTTCAACTTTACAAAATCTTCACTGTTTCCGTCGGTTTTCTTCATTATATATATATATATATATATATATATATATATATATATATATATATATATATATATATATATATATATATATATATATATATATATGTATTTATGTCCTCTACAACATTCACTTATGGCTATTTCTTCAAGTTGCTCTTTCTCCTAAGTGAATGTGATCGGACTCTTCCCCTCTATGCTATACTCAACCCAGTCTATTCACAAATTCTTCATGTGCGTTCTATTTGAAACTCGCTCAAAATCTTCATCGTGTCTCGTCACTGAAGAAATTGCGAACGGAACTTTAAAACTACCTTATCCAAAATTTTCGGTTTTGCCGCCAAACCGTCCGTATCCCACGATAGACTTATCTATTCACCCACGATCTAACACGATCTACACCTTCAAGACGTGGGTGACACATGTCAGTTTAATGAGAAGGGCCAGGGCATGTTCGTCCCTAAATCTTCGGCTAACAGTTTTCAAAGGCGACTATAAATACCCCTTACCCTTCCTCACTTCCTTTACTCGCCGACCGCTCTCTCTCTCGCCGAGCTTCAAACCCTAGCGCCGCCGCTACTCCATCGTCGCCGGTGAGGAAGAGCTTCACTGCTCGACCTCGTCGCCGTCAGATTTCGCGTCGACTGCGGAAATCTTCACTCCGCCATGTCAGAAGTTGTCTTCCTCCGCCAAGTTAGGGCGTGGAAGATCTGAACCGACGAGCTTCAAATCTACACTTCTCGGTTCGTCGTGTTCGCCATCAAGGGTAATTAAAAGTTACTTTTACTGCCCTCTTTGATTCAAATTTTCTACAAAATCTTCAAAGGTGTTTTATTCTTCAAATCCTCACACACAAAACACCTCACTAGTCATCTGTTTGATTCGCTTTCTAAGCATCATTTATCTTCAAGATTCCTCAATTGTGTGGATCCTCAATCTATACAACTCTGGAACCTAAGACAAAGAACGCTTAGTGAAATTCTTCAAGACTCATCTGGTCAAATTCCTCAAACTTTTTCATTTTGTAAATCTTCTGAGAACGCATATGACCTCTTCAAATTCGTCGCAACTATACTCTGTTCGCAGGTACTCATGTCCGCTGCTGAATCACTAGGTTCTCATCAACTTAACTCATTTGTAGCGTTCCTCGAAGAAAAGTTGCATACTTCTTCAGAGAATCCGATTGTTCAAATTCCTCATCTAAAGAATATGGCAGACGGTAAGAAACCACAGAAAGGAGGAAAGAAGCCTGAGGTCATGACTGCATTTGAAATTCCTGAGGACATCTATGCTGACTATTGCACACCTGATGAAGCCAAGTTTGGAAAAAAGAACAAAAATCAGCGCAAGGTGCGCATACAGAGGATTGAAAGGAGATGGGCAAGAGAATGGAGGGAGTACAGATATGTAACTCCAAAGTATATGAAGAAATTCGCTCTAAATCCTCCATGCCCAAGAGCTCCATTGGCACCTGGTCAAAAAGCTGATCCCACCAGCCTCAAGCGCGGTGAGGATTTTCCTGAAGAATGGGCCAAGCGCCAAGCCAAGTTGGCTAGACAAGCCAAAGAAGCAGTGAGGAAATTTAATGAAGACTCTGCTACTGCTGTTGCCACAAAGGCCTCTGACAAGCCTAGGAAATCAATGGCAAAGAAGCCCGCTCACAAGCCAAGTGCTTCAACAACTGTGCCCTCACGGCCAAGTTCCTCAGCAATGCCCTCACGACCAGAATCTTCAAAGCCCTCACGGCCAATGCCTCACGCTGCTCCTGCTCCTCCAAAGTCCTTAGTTGCTCGGACAAAGTCCTCAACACTGTACATCCGCCACATGCCAAAGGACTACAGCATCTCCATTGCCTCGTATCTCAAGCAAGTTCTCACCTGCACCAAATTCTTCATCAGCCCCACTGTCAAGACAAAGGCCACTGTTGACGAGGTCCTCGGCCTAGTCCAAGAAGAAACAAGTTGCCTTCCAAGTGCTATCTCGACGACGATGTCATTGACGATGAACTTGCGTAAATCATCACTCTTATCTAGCATGTTTTGAACCTTTTCAAAAGCCCTTTGTTGTTTTATAGCAATCTTAGCAAGTTTAGTGTAGCTGGGCTTGAGATCCTCATCAGATTCATTTTCACTAGATTCAGAGGAGGTGAAATTGAGTACCTTGGCACCTTTTGCCATGAAGCAATAGGTGGGAGCGTAGTCATCATTTTCCTCATCAGGCTTGTCGGCGGAGTCAGTTTCTTGATGTTGAAGATGGACTTGCTAACATAAGCGAGAGCAAGAGCCGACTAGCCACACCAGATTCGGATTCTTCAGACTCCTCCTCTTCCTCATTTTCCTCAGATTCAGCTTCAGAGTCCATTTCCTTGCCAATGAATGCCCGAGCCTTTTTGGAGCTGCTCTTCTTGTGAGAAGAGGGTTTTGAGGATTTTGATGATGAAGATTTCGATGATTTCTTCTTCTTCTTCACGTCATCAACTGTAATCCTTGTGTTTCTTCTTCCTTAATTCCTTTTCCCACTGAGGACAGTCTTGGATATAGTGACCAGGTTTCTTGCATTTGTGACAAAGTCTTCTCTTATAGTCACTAGATGAGGAATCACTGCTTCTTGAGGATTTTCCAAAGCGACCACGCCTTGAGAATTTCTGGAATTTCTTCACGAGCAGTGCTAGCTCCTGGCCAAATTCTTCAGGATCTCCAAGGCTACTACCAGAGTCTTCACTCTCAGATTCGGACACAGCCTTGGCCTTCAGGGCACGTGTTTTTCCATAGCCAGAGCCATAGAGATCTCTCTTTTCAGCAAGCTGGAACTCGTGAGTATTTAGCCTTTCGAGGATATCAGCAGGATCAAGAGACTTGTAATCAGCTCGTTCTTGTATCATCAGTGCCAGAGTATCAAATGAGGAATCAAGCGATCTTAGCAATTTCTTCACCACCTCATGGTCGGTGATGTCAGTGGCACCCAGTGCTTGAAGCTCATTTGAGATGTCACTGAGGCGATCGAAGGTTTGTTGAACATTTTCGTTGTCGAGTCTTTTGAAGCGGTTGAAGAGATTCCGAAGAACATCGACTTGAGAGTCACGCTGAGTTGAGACGCCTTCATTTACTTTGGACAGTCTGTCCCAGATGAGTTTGGCAGATTCCAAAGCACTCACTCTTCCATATTGACCTTTGCTCAGATGGCCACATATGATATTCTTCGCTTGAGAGTCGAGTTCTTGAATCTCTTCACATCAGCATCATTCAGAGAGGGTGTGACTGAGGAAACACCTTTTGTCACAACATACCAGAGATCGTTGTCAATTGCTTCAAGATGCATTCGCATTTTGTTCTTCCAGTAGGGGTAGTCCGTCCCATCAAAGGTAGGACACCCTGCTGAGACCTTGATCATACCTGCGGTCGACATAACTAAAACTCCAGGTGGTTAAACCAAAATCACACAGAACAAGGGAGTACCTCACTCTGATACCAATTGAAAGTGCGTTATATCGACTAGAGGGGGGGTGAATAGGCGATTTTTATGAATTCTTCACTGAGGAATTTGCCGGTGAGGAAATTCCTTAGTGAAGAACTACTTGCAGCGGAATAAGTACTCAGAAGTAAGCATAACAGATTACAAGCATAGTCATCATGATGAAATGAAGACAATCACAGAGTACAGAAAGCGTAATCACAGGATAACACAAGATGAAGACAAACAGACTGAAGAAATTGAACTGAGGAAATTGAGAAAGTCTTCAGCCAAAGTCTTCAAACATGATATGAACAAACACTCAACACAAGAATGAGGAAATGAAAGGGTTGAGGAAATAGAACCAGTTAGGTTGGTGAAGACAATGATTTGGTAGACCAGTTCCAACTGCTGTCTCGCTTGTACGTCTGTTGAAGCGGCTGAGTATTTAAACTCGAGGACACACAGTCCCGGACACCCACCATCGAGCACGCAGCTCAGGACACCAAGTCCTCACCAGATTCTCCTTGAACTAAGGTCACGCAGACCTTGTCCAATCACTCGTGGTAAGTCTTCAGGCGACTTCCAAACCTTCACAGACTTGGTCACTCGGCGATCCACAATTCCTCTTGGATGTTCTAGACCTTTACGCCTAACCGTCTGGAAGAAGCACAGTCTTCAAAGGTAATAAGCGTCGGATCCACGCAGGATCAATTTCTTCAGTGATGCTCAATCACTTTGGGTTTGTTGGGGTTTGGTTTTTGGGTTTTTCCTCACTTGATGATTTTCTCTCAAAGTCCTCAGAGGATGGGTTGCTCTCAAATGACAAGTGTCAAGTTCTCTCGGAGCAGCCAACCAGCTAGTGGTTGTAGGGGGTGGCTATTTATAGCCTAGGGAGCAGCCCGACATGATAAGACATAAATGCCCTTCAATGATATGACCGTTAGGTGGATAAGATATTTTGGGGACAGTGGCGCAAGATCACAAAGAACGGTCGGAAATTGGAATATCAAATTCCTCGTGGCTATCATGTTCCTCATCGTAGGCAACCAGACCGGCGAATTCCTAACTCCTCGATCAGAACAAATTCTCGGCGACCGTAAGAGCTTCGTCTCACATCAAGAAATTGACTGAATGTATGAGATTTCCAAAAGCTTCACTCAAGGATTGGTAGGTGTAGGATTTTGAGTTGAGCATCAAATGGAAATTTTTCCTTAGTATTTCCTCGACCCCTTTAACAAAGACGGTGTTTCCTATGACTCAAGAAAGAGAAAATGAAACTACGAAAACAAAAGTCTTCACGCTTCATGTTCCTCAAATGAATACCAAGTCTTCAAGGTCACACCAATTTCTTCACTTTCAAAGTCTTCAGAAAGTCTTCAGAATATCAAAGTCTTGAGTTGAAGAACTTCATTTTTAGGGGTCGACTTTCTCTGTAAATATCAAACTCCTCATAGACTTATAGACCTGTGTACACTCAGAAACACATTAGTTACTTAACCTATATGTCTTCAATACACCAAAATCACTAAGGGGCACTAGATGCACTTACATGAAGCCTCTGCTCAGCAAACTGAAGAACATGCCAGCATCGCTGATGATTTTCAGGCTGCTGAAGAAAATGCTAGTTCCAGGGCTGATGACTTCATTCCAGCCGCTGAAGAAACTGCCAGGGCATCCACTAGTGGTGCGCCTGAAGAAAATGAAGAAGTCAGGGAAACTGCATCAGTTGCGCCTGAGGAAATACAGACAGATTCCTCGGCTCCTCCCGCGCCTACCCCAACTCCTACCCTACCATCTCAGCATCGATGTGAGGAAGACCAAGGCAGAGAAAGCTGCAGTGAAGAAAAGGAAAGCATCATCTGCTTCAGATTCTTCAACTCCGAAGAAAATGAAGACTATGACCAGCTCACTTGAGAATCCCATTGATGTTGTTCCAATTTCCACCATGCCATCAAAGGACCTTGTTCCTTATGGTGAAGAATATGTGATCCCTAGTGGATCTGATGAAGAAAATCATTCTGCTGCTTCGTCAGAGCAGATTGATGAAGAAATTGAAGTGGATGCGATCCCTTCAACACATGTTGCTTCCTCGCCAATGCCTCAGTTCACAGCTGAAGAGGCTGGCGTTGAAGAAATTGAAGATGAAGATGTGGATATTGGATGTACCACGCCTGTGATGAATGATGACTTTTGGGAGAGTCAGCATCCCAATTCTCCACACTTCACCCCACTATAGCAGATACCTCAGTCCCCCGCACCAACAGTTCAACTGGGCTCTGAAGAAACTCATCCCACCTCGTCTGTGCATGAAGAAATTCCAGCCACTAGTGCTGAAGAAACTGCTGCTGCTGATACGTTGAACATGCAGACTGCCACTAAAGAGGAACCAGAAATTCCTCAGCCTGAAGAACCTGAGATTGTGATTCCTGAGGTTGTGATGCAACTCACTGACACTCCTGTGCCCAAGCCAAAGGATCCATTCTTAAAGAAGCAAAAGTTCAAGGCTGCTGATTTCTTCAACGAGCATGTGTTCTTCTCTGATTATAATCCCTATGATTCTGCTCGCATAAGGAAGAGGCGTTTCTGGACTACTAGTCAAGCAAACTTTTATTCCTCTGTGCTATTCGACAAAGACAAAGTCTTCGATCATGCACACATTCCTCACGTGGACATGGAATCTCTGCCGTGCTTCGAGCCAGTCCTCAGTGTTCTTCATGAAGCTGGATTGCTGAATTTCTGCACTGACATCTGTGATTGGAATGAAGAACTCATTCTTCAATTCTATGCAACGCTGCACATCACAGGAAATTCTGAAGATGTGAACTCATGGGTGCTGGACTGGATGTCAGAAAATGCTCACTACAAGGCACCAACAACTAAATTGCTTCGTGTCCTCCCACTCAGTCCTCCCCTTGATGGTGCACGTTGCATCTACAATGAACCCGAGCTTACAAATCATTACATGCAAGTGCTGATGAAGCCTTTGAAGCCAGGGAAAGCTCCTCGAACCAAATTCATCGTCAAGGAATTACTGTATGTGCCACGGACTGTCTATCACATTCCGACGAAGACAATGAGTCCTATCAAAGGCCACGACTCAAATGATGAAGAAGTCGTTGGCATCATGAAGGATATGCTTTTCAATATCATTCATGGCGTTCCCATAAACTTCCATGATTTCTTCATGAGGACTCTGGCCAACATTGCTATGTCACCGTTTGAGCTGAAGCCTTATGCACCATGGATTATGAAATTCATCAGGACAAGGTCTTCACTCAACTACAAGGTTGATATTCTGAACCATGGCAGTTTCTTGCCTCCAATTGAAGTCCTCAAACAGACATTTTCCTCAGCTGATGACAAAGGCAAGGCAACTGTTAGATAGATGAAGGCATTCGCCCATTGATGGTCAATTTCGCAAGGCTGCATCCTACTCCACCAATGATGACTCGCCACACATGACTCGCCGCCAACACCTCCGCCAAGCAAATTCCTCAAGCCACAACACCTGTGGTGATGACTGATCATGAGTTACTCCTCGCCTTCATCGAAAGTTGATCGCAATCATAAATGGGTCAAGCGCCGCTTGGTTCCATTCTTACAACATGACCTCAACCCACAATGCTGTGAAGAAAACCAATACTACCTCCATGAAACCTTCAACTGCACTGGCTGTTCTATCTCATATCTACAGACCAAGATCTCAAGAACAAGGGTGAGGGAGTCCGGATTAGGGGTGTCCGGATTGTGGACTACCGCCATCGGTCGGACTATCATCGGCCGGACTATCATCATCAACCAGACTCCAAGACTATGAAGATACAAGATTGAAGACTTCACCCCGTGTCCGGATGGGACTTTCCTTGGCGTGGAAGGCAAGCTTGGCGATACGGATATGTAGATCTCCTACCATGGTAACCGACTCTATGTAACCCTAGCCCTCTCCGGTGTCTATATAAACCGGATGGCTTTAGTCCATAGGACTACAATCACAACAACCCTTACAATCATACCATAGGCTAGCTTCTAGGGTTTAGCCTCCTTGACCTCGTGGTAGATCCACTCTTGTAAACATCCACTATATCAATATCAATCAAGCAGGACATAGGGTTTTACCTCCATCAAGAGGGCCCGAACCTGGGTAAACATTGTGTCCCTTGTCTCCTGTTACCATCCGCCTAGACGCACAGTTCGGGACCCCCTACCCGAGATCCGCCGGTTTTGACACCGACATTGGTGCTTTCATTGAGAGTTCCTCTGTGCCGTCACCGATAGGAACGATGCCTCCTCCCGTCTTCAAGGACGGTATTTTCGCCAAAGGAGCCTTGGCCGCCGGCCAAACTATCCGGCTAGGTGGTTTTCTTATGACCGCCGTCCGCCATCGCTCGACAACGACCTCTCAAGTCGCCAAAAGCAATTTCACGCCAGCTCGAATTCGCCGAGCGGTTGGATCCAATAGAGCTCTCGTCAGAACGAGCTCTTGGATCGATCGCCGCTCGGGAGTCGCATGACTACAATCAGATTGGGCTTAAACCGATCCGAGAGAAATTAAGTCTCCTCAGTCAGCCACCACGCTGCAGTGGTAGAGGAACAATGCGCGACGCTTCTCCCGTATTGAAAACTAGCCATGTCCGGATCCCGAACCCCCATGCCGGATTCCCGCGAGGACGGGCTTCGATCAAACATCGAACTTAAAGTCGCATCGGACTGCACTCGCTGGACAACGCCCGTAAATCCAAGCTTCCAAAATTGGAAACTTCTCGGCCTTCGAGCCTTGAGATGGGCAGGGTCCCGGACTTAGTTCCACCCACCCACCCAGACATATGCGATCTAACTCTAATTCGGCAAGAGCCCACCGAGACAAGACATCACCATCGGGCCGATTCTCCCGGTTATGGACAGGATAAAGGACCGCCGAGAGGAAAACGCAATCTCGCCTTTCGCAATAATTGCACGGACAAGGAATCCTAAACGCCATAAGTCTCCGCGACATTACACGCTTTGTTGACTTGGAGACCATCGTACAAAAGTACTGTGCGATGGAGAGCGCCTGAAAACCGAAGTAAATTTTGGGATAATCCGTCCGAATACATCCCTAGTCCGGAACCAAAGGGTGCATCATTATCAAGCACCTGGCTGAATACCAAAAACCAAAACCCCTAAAGGGTAACGGAACTGCATCGAGGGCTGGCTAAACGGACCTCGCAAAATTCATAGCACGAGGGTGCCACTTAACTCATAGCCTTCGAGCATGTTGGATACTACGGCAGGTGGCCAAAAGTGGCGATTTAGCTTCTAGCTTCGAATCCCAGCCCAAGAACACCAAGACGGTGTTAATAGTCTTCGAGACTTTCGATCCAATAACATGCGAAAACGACAACTCCGCAACCTTGTCAAGTCTACCAAGTAGCAACAATAAATCCATGGAGCGACACGGCTATTACCTTCAATGCCGTGATTTAACCTAAATTCGAACTGCCCGGCACCACCGCATTGGTCCTCAGCCCGATAGTAGACGACTTTCGCCTTACTAAGGTACTCATGGATGGCGGCAGCGGACTAAACCTCATCTATGAGGAAACCCTCCAAAAATGGAAATAGATGGAACCGCATTGAGCGAAGCAGCACAACCTTTAGAGGAATAATCCTCACCGGAAGCATGCTGCACAGAAAAATCACGCCTGGACGAGGTTCGCTCACGGACAATTACAGGTCCGACGAGGTCACATTTCAAGTGGCTCCATTCAGCAGCAGATATCATGCTTTATTAGGACGAGAGGCATTCACAATTTTTCAAGCTATACCCCATTATGGGTACATGAAGCTTAAAATGCCCGTCCCAACGGAATTATCACTCGCTAGTGATCCAACATAGCACTCGCTACCGAAAATAAGACAACCGCACTAGCCCTCGAGGCACTATCCAAGCCCTAGCGCCGAGGAACTCACCGCGATGCGCCCACGGTGAACAGGACGATGTGATACTTGGTAAAAGATCCAAGTCCACCTCTTTTAAACCAGCGGATGAAATAGTCAAATTCCAAGTCCACCCAACGGACCGCAAAGACGGCTCCATCGGGGCACAATTAAACCCCGATGTCACTAGTAGAAAAGGGTCAAACGTGAAGCACATTAGTGCCGGTTTAGATTAGAGCCGCACTAATGTGTATATTAGTGCCGGTTCGTGGCGGCGATCAATAGTACCGGTTCGTGGCGAATCAGAG